>OY804603.1:54469096-55069096 GCA_963680895.1 Fragum sueziense | reverse complement strand
TCACGTCAAAAACAGGGTACCGGTTCAGTATGATTTGACGTGATGTGGACGCGATACGGACGCAGAATTGTGTGTGACCGGGGCTATACATACGACCGGCCCGTTTCTGGTTACTCTCTTAAAACAGGGCAGATTCTATCTTCATTCCATTATGATAGAATGGTATCATATTTGATGGTTTAATCAATAGACCTCGGCTTTGGAGAGTAGTTTCTGGTTAGTGGTCGTGTTGTTATCTATAGAAGCTTTCAAGTTTGTTGTTTGGAAAAGGGTTAAAAAGTTCGGATTCTAATCATCATCCGGCGGCTGTGTCTGTGTGTTTACGCTGTAGAAAATAGTGTTTATATAACGTGTTAATTTGTGAGAGAACGGGCCCTATACTAGGCTGTCAGACCGTACTACACGATGAAAGATCCATGAAATGTTACATATGGCGATCTTTGAACCAGAATTTTTGTTACAGTACTGCATTTCGTTGCTTTTCAACGAAAACTTCGTAACTGCAGCTTGTCTTAAGCTGCAGTTACGATGTTTTTTTGAAAATCATCAATGTGTAAGAGCATATTATTTTTTGCGATAAAAGTACATGTACCTATATTGTTGGTATCAGTATTTGTGAGAGAGCGGGCCCTGTGCTAGGCTGTCAGACCATACTGCACGATGAAAGATCCATGAAATGTTACATATGGCGATCTTTGAACCAGCAGTTTTGTTACAGTACTGCATTTTGTTGCTCTTCAACAACAAAAAAAGATTTTTGTTGAAAACCATCAACGTATAAGAGGATATTAATGTTTTTGCAAAATGTACCTATGTTGTTGGTATCAGTGTTTGTGAGAGAGCCTGTCCTGTACTAGGCTGTCAGACGTTGAACGATCCATAAAATGTTACATAATGACGATCTTTGAACCAACATTTTTGGTTACAGATCTGCATCCTGATACGTTTGTTAAAATAATATTCTTATAATAGATTAGTTCCTATGCTGTGTTGAATTGTGTTGCATCGTGAAAGAACATGCAATCTAATGGCGCGTCGGCCTTTACTTCTTAATGAAAGATTCGTGAAATAATGCGGATGGCTTTCTCTGAAATTCTTGAATTTTATTTTTGTAAAGTTGAGTTTAAGTCTGTTTACCGGTATTTGTAGCGTATGAGTGAAAACAAAATTGAAAACAACATTTATTTTCAATTCGAAATGTGCATTTAATTATTGTTATATATCAAGTCGTTTTTGTCTATTAAACAACTTTTGGAAAGAATATAGTATAAAAGTCAGATATGAAAAAAGTGCAATTGAGACCAGCACGACCCAGATCAGCTTATGCCAAAGACTACAGGCGTATCAAGATCCACAATGCTTCTCTACTGTTGTGAAAGATTATAGACATAAGAGAAAGAGAACAACACTCATTTTGATCAGACCGTGTTATTGCACAGGCTGCTCTGGATCCATGTTGGTCTTAACGGCCACTAGGGCCTTTTTCCAGATCAAGCTTCGAATACAACATAGTAAATACTTAAAATAAGTCAGTCGACCAAAGAAGCCAATTAGAAACCAAAAAATAAAAAAGTACAGAATTTCTCATGAAATTTCCACGTTCAACTCACGTAACTCCAGTCGCCATTATGATAAGCCTGGCGTATCTGCACTCATTATATCTGAATCCAGTCAAACTCTCGGACAACCTTCAAACGCTTCAACAAATATACGAAGTACAGTTCATTTTAACCCATTACTGCACAGTGACGCATTTTCACTCCCTAACAAGAACAGCATTGGGAAACATTGTGAGAAATGAAGAAATTGCTTGTGACAAGCAATTTCTACATTTTCCACAATGTTTTCTGACCCAAAAATAGAAGTATTTATAGAATTCCATTCACTTTAAATTGTCGTCTGCAATATATTTGAATTTGGACCAGTCTAAAATTTTGTCATTTTGGAAGGGATACTAGTAACCTTTTCACAAACAAAGCTGAGGTTTGTCGTTCCGTATAATAAAAGCCAAGGACAATTAGGACCAACCAGCACATGATTTTAACCACCATTTTCTCCATTTATCTGCATATTACTTTCTGTGCCGATCTAGCTTATCCACACATATTCTATCGTTTCAATCGCCGGGTAAGACAAAGAATTTGGACAGTAGATATCATTAAAAATTCTATATCCATGAACGGCGTCGCAGAAGAAAGTTCATACATTACGTGTTTTAGTAATTATTAAAACATCTACCATCCATAGCATTGAAATCGTTAGTGAGGGGTAAGGTGTTGGTTTACAGCATTTCATACTTTTACCACAAAGATTTCGAAACAAATAGTCCTTTTGTCGTCACAATCAATGCGTGGTTCGGACAGGGTTATACAAAGATCGAAAAGTCGAAATTTATTTGACCAATTGCTAGGCAAAAAAAGTCCAAGTTTCGACTGCATCCGCTTTGCACCCAAACAATACCTAGTTTTGATGTCCCTTACAGAAAAGGCGTAGGAAAACATTGAGTCAAAGAAAAAAATACGGATAATCAACATTTTCTCCGTTGCCCCAATACTCTCTGTGCTACATTATAAACATTTCCTTCTTTTAACATGGTTTATTTTGTTTTCTGAAACTCCCTTCAATATAGGCTACCTAAAAATGGCTGTTAGGGAAATTGTTGATAGAAAAAGATGAAAAATGTTGTCCCTTTTCAAATCTGAAATAATTTATTAAAATATCTGAAATATTCTTTATATACAGATATGCACATGAAAACATATTTATTTTTTATTTAAATTATCGTTGGAATTGAGAGTACTTGTCCTAACCTATCCACGAAATCTTTCCATGGATATCATAAACTAAAACATTTAAGTCTATTATAACATACACCTATAGGGGTCGTATTCATCAACATTTCTAAATTGATTTTCTAATGCACAAGTTAGGAATAAAATGCTCATGCGTGTTTCGAAATGTCGTCTTTTTTCTTCCAAAAACATGGTAACTACATCTTGTTTTAAGCTATTCTACGATCTTTTGGAAGACAAGCGGTGATTTGGTGCAAAAACACTTTGCATTGCTTCTCCAAAATACTAGGTAAGGCACAGTTTCATATTTTCACGACGGGGAATCACGCGGCATAACAATTTCGGTAAATCGTCAATGATAATGTCAACGCTTGGCCGATTTGAATTCGGTTTGAAGGAAAGAAGGAAACGCGACAGGGAGTGGGCTTGGTAGAAATTTTGACACTTTGGTTGGTCGTCAAAAACATTTTTATCAGATGCTCTATAAAGTATCCTTAACATTTATCAAAAACCCTGTCCTTTTCCTTCCTTCTATGCTTCAAACTTTTTTCAAATATGTCACATATTAACTGAAATATTTAGGACAATTCGGAAATGGTGTCTCTCGTGATTCACAACCGTGTTTTGGCACAACATTAAATCACACTCGTTGTATGTATCCAGAAATTAACCATTCCACAGATTTAATGTAGGCGTTCAAAGATCACTAATTTATTTTCCACTGAACGACAAGATGATCCGTTATATAAGTTCACAACTCGAATCACCTTGCATCAAAATTATACCCGAATCCTGCCGAAGCACTTTGATGATTGTACGGTGTTTTTAAATGTGGATGTCTATACGGATTGGCGTAGTCCATGTTTCTCGTGTAGGGGGTGGGGCGAGATTTCGCCGCCATGAGATACGTGTCGTGAGCGTATTGTGCGTAGGCGAATGATTCTGGCGTCGGGTATGTTGTGGGTAGTCGCAGACTGGGGTTAAAGTTGGGCGAGAAGTTTGTGGCTGTTATGTCACCGGGGGATACCTCCTTCATGTCATCCGCTGTGAAATGAAATAACGTTACATCTTATTAAACTTTATAGAACAAAGCTAGGTTCCGGATACTAAACGAGTTCTTCCTAGCTCAATGATCCGTATGATTATATATATAGATGTTTCCATACATTTTCAAAAGTTTATCGGTGGCTTAATTAAGACATTTCAATTGATTTTAGAGTTTTTATTTATTCATTAAGTGAAAAACTGAAAAAAAGCATTTTTGATATTGAGAAATCGTTTTACTGTACATGGTTGAAGTTGCAAGACCCAATTTTTAATCAGCTTATTAATTCTAACCGAATGAATTCTTGCAAAAGTTATCCCTGTTTGAACCAATGAAATACCTAAATTCTTTTTCCATTTCTTTCTTTTTTTCCCTAAAATGATCTTTCGGTTAATTGCATAAAATTACTATTGAAATGAACAAGATATGTATGTTTGACATATTCGGTTGATTAATTATACCTACCTTTCGGAGATCCTTTCCTGCTATTGTTGTTATTGTTGTTTGTATTTGTGTTGTTATTGTTGTTGTTTACCATATGTATTGAGCTCGGCCTGTGATGGTTTCGTACCTGACCACACGGACTCATCTGTGATAACACGTCTACCATACTGAAATACCATCACAATATGGTAATATTTTAAAATTCCATAATTAGTATTATTTTTTTGTCTCCTCTACCCACACTAGAACTGACGAAATTGCCAAAGATCAACCTTCAGTGTTTTACCAATGAAACAAAATGCAATGCAAATTCAAATTAGACCCGATTTTGAACCGAATTCTGGCAAATTGTAAGTTATAAACATAGGTTTCTTCACAAATCCAGTTGAGTTTACCAAATCTCTTCCTTAATAATTGGAAAATTGCTTTGTTATGACCATTTAAACAAGCTAGAAAAAAATTATGTGATTTATTAAAAAAAGAGTTTCCGTTTATCTTGAAAAAGGCAATTTGCCGAAATATTGAGTCTCGAGTGATTATATAGTGTGTAAACAAGCTAGTGTTGCTAATATATTCACCTTATTGAAATAATATAAGAATTGTTGGCTTACTCCAAATTGATCATAAACTGCGTTTGGCAAATTCTTTTGAGAATATTCAATGCTTACCAGTCATTCGGGTCTACATCTCGAAATCCTTTCGCGAATGGGTTACTGGCTATCTTCAACTGTGTTATCTGAAATATACGTGTATGGATACTCGCTATGTAGACAATGGTTAGATCGGATTGCAGCTTGTGACAAAATGAACATTTAGCCATGTCTTTATCAATGGAAATCAAGAATTGTAAATCTATTTTATTCTATATTCATATTTTTACATCCAAACACTGGTCAGACAACATATAAGTACCCCTAAATTACGAGTAGCTTTGATGAACAATCGATCATCTTTTACACAAGCATATCCTATGATTCTGGTATGCATGCCATGATGGCCAAACAATTGGTCCCGGAAAATATGAAGGTTTTATAGTTCTTTGTCTTCAAGCAGTTTTGGCTTGCTTACTTTTGACAAAACTCTATGTGGGGGTACTCATTTGAAACGTCTCGATGAGACGATTTCAACGAGTACCAACAACATATGGTTTTATTTACATTAAAAATATCTAAGACAGTTTGAAAAGTAATCATCCTGTAACTCGGACCCACCCTGTGATTCTGGTATGCTGTTACGGCCATAAATTTGGTCTCGGGAAATATAAAGGTTTTATAGTTCTGTGTTTTTGAGCAGTCCTCACTTTTAGGGTAAACATAGACAACGTGAAACCGGGGCTGGAACTTGTGCATGGAATTCAATATAATCTGAAATAGGAAATAAGGAGTTTGTAATTAAGTATTTCAAAACTCACAAAAAAATAAATGGATAAATACAGTTACAGTTGACACTCCGATTAATTCATGCATATTCCAAAACTACATATTTTAGGGACATACATATTTACATACAACAAAATAATTATTAAGTGACGCTGGATGTGCACAATTCAAGTCATGACTTTCAGAATTTTATTCACTTTCCCTCTAGGGTGTCCAATGTAACATTCTAAAGAGTCGTCAACGCAAGAGAAGGTTTCAATAATAATCTGAAAATTTAGTTCATAGTGCAACTCTTTGCAATATTCAAACAAGAGGGCCAGAATGGCCCTATATCGCTCACCTGAAAGAAGTTTAAGACAAAGAGTCACCCATAGAACATTTCTGCGAAGTGTGGTTCAAATTGGGCCAATGGTTGATTTTTAAAGAATTTTCTTAGAATTTTTCTAAGTCCAATAAGTCACTCCCTGCCACACCCACTTTTTCAGACGAAACAAAAATTCACATTTTTTTTAAAGAGTCACCAAAGGAACATTTCTGCCAAGTTTGGTTCAAATTGGGCCAATGATTGATTTTTAAAGAATTTTCTTATGATTTCTCCAAGTCTGATAAGTGCTGACCTGCCATGCCCACAATTTAGGACAAATGAAAAATCCATGAACAAATCTTAAGGAGGGTCACCTAAGGAACATTCCTGCCAAATTTGGTTCTAATTGGCCCAATGGTTAAGGAGAAGAAGATTTTTGAAGAATTTTTTAACAATTCCTCTTGGTTAGATAAGCCCCGCCCTGCCACACCCACATTTTTTGACGAAACTATTAATTTATGAACAAATGTTGAAAAGTGTCACTAAAGAAACAATTCTGCAAAGTTTGGCTCAAATTGGCACATTGGTTGATTTTTAAAGAATTTTCTTAGGATTTCTCTATGGCCGAAAAGCCCCCTCCTCCCTGCCACGCCCTCATTTTTTGACAAATGTAAAAATTTGTGAATCAATTTTGAAAAGAGAGACTCAAAGAACATTCCTGCAAAGTCTGCTTCAAATTAGCCCAATGGTTAATTTCTAAAGAATTTTCTTATGATTTCTTTAAGTCTGATAAGCCCCTTTCTCCCTGCCACGGCCACAACTTTTTACAAATTAAAATATTTGTGAACAAATTTTAAAAAGAAAGGCTTAAGGCACATCCCTACAAAGTCTGGTTCAAATTGGCCCAATGGTTGATTTTTAAAGAATTTCCTTATGATTTATCTAAGTCTGATAAGCCCCTTTCTCCCTGCCACGGCCACATTTTTTGACGAATCAAAAATCTGCAAACAAATTTTGAGAAGGGTCACTCAAGGAACAATTCTGCCAAGTTTGATTCAAATTGGCCCAATGGTTGATTTTTAAAGAATTTTCTTATGATTTCTCTAAGTCTGATAAGCCCCTTTCTCCCTGCCACGGCCACGTTTTTTGACGAATCAAAAATCTGCGAACAAATGTTAAGAAGGGTCACTCAAGGAACAATTCTGCCAAGTTTGGTTCAAATTGGCCCAATGGTTGATTTTTAAAGAATTTTCTTATGATTTCTCTAAGTCTGATAAGCCCCTTTCTCCCTGCCACGGCCACGTTTTTTGACGAATCAAAAATCTGCGAACAAATTTTAAGAAAGGTCACTCAAGGAACAATTCTGCCAAGTTTGATTCAAATTGGCCCAATGGTTGATTTTTAAAGAATTTTCTTAGGATTTCTCTAAGTCCAATAAGCCCCGCCCTGCCACGCCCACATTTTTTGACGAATCAAAAATCTGCGAACAAGTTTTGAGAAAGGTCACTCAAGGAACATTCCTGCCAAGTTTGGTCAAAATTGGCCTGTTGGTTTTGGAGGAGAAGATGTTTGAAGAAATTGTTGACGGACGGACAGACGGACAGACAGACGGACAGACGGACAGACGGACGACGGACGGTGAGTGACCACAATAGCTCACCTCGAGCACTTTGTGCTCAGGTGAGCTAAATACGCAAAGACTAGTATGGGTACCAGAGTATACACGGTTGTGAAGACAATTTAATAATGTGGCGTTGTAAATGCAACGAAGAATGTTAAAAGGCATGATTAATCCAGAAAATAGAGTTTGAAGGAATCAAATGCATTCACTATTATTTGAATGAAGGCGAAATGCTAGACAAAACAGAGCGCATGCCTTGACGTATAGTCCATCAATTTATCTGACCTATCTTTAAAGCCCATCTAAACTCATTAGTGCGGACTAGGCTTGGTAAAGGGCAACTGCGGACCGGTGTCAATCATTCACAAACAGTACATGGAGGTGAACTGGGTTCATTAATGTATTGATGAAAGATGGCTATGAAATGATCCAGGTCTGGACTGGTTGTAGGAGAAAAAAATATACTACATCTAGACATCATTTCGGAGAGAGAATTTGACCATTGTACTTTATCAAATCTTTAGCTATGTTCTAAAATGTCGTAACTACAGCTTGAATAAGCTATAGTTACGACATATTTGAACGTAACTGTCGACATTTTACTTTTAATTCAAAGTACAGGGTTTGTATTCGTAAAGTCGGTGGTGGTGGTGGTGGTGGTGGTGGTGGTGGTTGTTGTTGTTGTTGTTGTTGTTGTTGTTGTTGTTGTTGTTGTTGTTGTTGTTGTTGTTGTTGTTGTTGTTGTTGTTGTTGTTGTTGAAACTCCTTTTGAGTTGATTAAAGTAAGTACCAACAACAAAGGGCAACTGCGGACCGGTGTCAATCATTCACAAACAGTACATGGAGGTGAGCTGGGTTCATTAATGTACTGATGAAAGATGGCTATGAAATGATCCAGGTCTGAGCTACAAAATTCGAAGAAATTTGGGGTGTAGGAGAAAAAAAGTATACTAGACATTATTTTGAAGAAAAAATCTACAGAATTATTTTAAATCTTTGGTTAAGCTCTGAAATGTCGTAACTACAGCTTGAATAAGCTGTAGTTACGACATATTAGAACGCAACTGTCGAGATTTTACTTAAAATTTATTTAGTATTCACATGATACAGTATCTTTACGGCAATTGCGACAAACATGGATCTAGATCAGCCTCTGATCAGGGTCCATGTTATACTGTTATAGCTTCTTCACGTAGATGTGGGTTAAAGAATGTCTCTATTATTGTTTAACCCGGTCTAACTACAGAAGCCGACACTGGGATATTATATCTGTATAGAGGCAGTGATGCCTTGTGTATGATAACGTCCGAAATGTAATGCTTGGCGTTAAGTGACAGGTCAAACAATACATGGGATTAATGTCTATTATAAAATAGGCATTGGAAAACATTGAGACAAAAGAAGAAAATGCTGACAATCAGCATTTTCTCCTTTTGTCTCAATATTTTCCATGCTTTATCATGCACGAACCATGTCTTAATTAGCATCTAATCTATCATCTGCAGCACCAGTCTACAATTTTGTGGTTTGTGAAAGGGTTAAAATCCAAAGAAGCCGACACTGGGATATTACATCTGTATAGAGCCAGCGATGCCTTGTGTGTGATAACGTCCGAAATGTAATGCATGGTGTTAAGTGACATGTTAAACTTTGAGATAACGAAGGTTTCCATGTATAAATACCAGTCAGAATCAATGTTTCGATTTCAAGTTTTGGAAAGTAGAAGGGTTCCATCTGGCTAGCAGCTTTTATTTTTACATAGGTTATCCTAGTTTCAAGGTTTTTATTCGAACAAGTAGATATGACACCGACTCATTACATTCCAATACATTAGACTACATACTGCATTTATATTACAAGTTCGAGTAAATAATAGTTTTATGCAGTTATGAGCAATTTTATCTTAATCAAGTAATAGTAAGTTTTGTTTGATTTGACAGTAAGAAATAGAAAAACATATTAGTAGATACAAGACGAAATGGTGGTGCGGCGCCAAATTGATTGACCAAAATGTATCCTATCGATCAGGTCGGAAATCAAATTAGTCCGAAACATTTTTACGCAGTAAGAATATTTGAGTTGTTTTCCATCGATGTTTCATTTTGAGAAAGCCCCTACACTTACACGTTTGAGATATCCCATGTTTTCAACAGCCAACATGACGAACTCTTGTGGTCAAGAAATCGACGCATTTAGCCCGAATGAAAACATAGGAAACAAACAGTGTTGAGATAAACAAAGAACTATGTTGAATAAAATAGACGGGACAGCCACACTATAGCCCGAATATGATTACAATTCAATAAAGAAGTAGTCAATACGACAATTTTGTGCCAGAGTAGAGACAGATGTATTTTTTAAAGAACGATTTGTTCATGAAAGCACAAAGAAAAGAAAATATGTTTGATGTAAGTGATTTTTCCCTATTTTTTTAGAATACTGAATTGGAATTATTCGATCACCACGACCGAATACATAGCCTGGGTCCAGTCGTCAATATACAATTTGTTCAATAAGATAGCGCATAAAAAATCAACAAGAGGGCCAGAATGGCCCTATATCGCTCACCTGAAAGAAGTTTAGAGACACGCCCACTTTTTTGACGAATAAAAAATTTGCAAACAAAGTTTGAAAAGGGTCACTCAAGGAACATTGTTGCCAAATTTGTTTCAAATTGACCCAATGCTTGATTTTTAAAGAATTCTCTTACGATTTCTCTAAGTCTGATAAGCCACACCCAGCCACAGCCACTTTTTTGTCCAATACAAAATTTGCCAACACTGTAAGTCCGATAAGCTACGCCCATTTTTTCTGACGAATAAAAAATTTGAGAACAAATTTTGAAAAGAGTCACCCAAGGAACATTTCTGCCAAGTGTGGTTCAAATTGGGCCAATGGTTGATTTTTTAAAGAATTTTCTTAGAATTTTTCTAAGTCCGATTAGTCACGCCCTGCCACGCCCACTTTTTCAGACGAAACAAAAATTCACTTTTTTTCAAAGAGTCACCAAAGGAACATTTCTGCCAAGTTTGTTCAAATTGGGCCAATGATTGATTTTTAAAGAATTTTCTTATGATTTCTCCAAGTCCGATAAGTGCTGACCTGCCACGCATACAATTTTGGACAAATAAAAAATCCGCGAATAAATCTTAAGAAGGGTCACCTAAGGAACATTCCTGTCAAATTTGGTTCTAATTGGTCCAATGGTTAAAAAGAGGAAGATTTTGAAGAATTTTTTAACGATTTCTCAGATTCTCTTGGTTAGATAAGCCCTGCCCTGCCACACCCACGTTTTTTGATGAAACTTTAAATTTATGAACAAATATTGAAAAGGGTCACTCAAGGAACAATTCTGCAAAGTTTGGTTCAAATTGGCCCATTGGTTGATTTTTAAAGAATTTTCTTAGGATTTCTCTAAGGCCGAAAAGCCCCTTCCTCCCTGCCACGCCCTCATTTTTTGACAAATGTAAACATTTGTGAATCAATTTTGAAAAGAGAGACTAAAAGAACATTCCTGCAAAGTCTGTTTCAAATTGGCCCAATGGTTGATTTTTAAAGAATTTTCTTATGATTTCTCTAAGTCTGATAAGCCCCTTTCTCCCTGCCACGGCCACAATTTTTTACAAATGAAAATATTTGTAAACAAATTTTAAAAAGAAAGGCTTAAGGCACATCCCTACAAAGTCTGGTTCAAATTGGCCCAATGGTTGATTTTTAAAGAATTTTCTTATGATTTCTCTAAGTCTGATAAGCCCCTTTCTCCCTGCCACAGCCACGTTTTTTGACGAATCAAAAATCTGCGAACAACGTTTGAGAAGGGTCACTTAAGAAACAATTCTGCCAAGTTTGGTTCAAATTGGCCCAATGGTTGACTTTTAAAGAATTTTCTTATGATTTCTCTAAGTCTGATAAGCCCCTTTCTCCCTGTCACGGCCACATTTTTTGACGAATCAAAAATCTGCGAACAAGTTTTGAGAAGGGTCACTCAAGGAACAATTCTGCCAAGTTTGGTTCAAATTGGCCCAATGATTGATTTTTAAAGAATTTTCTTAGGATTTCTCTAAGTCTGATAAGCCCCGCCCTGCCACGCCCACATTTTTTGACGAATCAAAAATCCGCGAACAAGTTTTGAGAAGGGTCACTCAAGGAACATTTCTGCCAAGTTTGGTCAAAATTGGCCTGTTGGTTTTGGAGAAGAAGATGTTTGAAGAAATTGTTGACGGACGGACGGACGGACGGACAGACAGACAGACTGACAGACAGACGGACAGACGGACGACGGACGGTGAGTGACCACAATAGCTCACCTCGAGCACTTTGTGCTCAGGTGAGCTAATAACCGTTACATATTACGGCACCCGTTTTTGATCGTGTTGATATTGACCGGAGAAAGTAAAAGAGGGAAAATGATCAGTCTGGAACCCAGTTTACCGAATACAAGACACAATTCACAATTCGGGCCTTTGAAGAGACACTCCACAGATTTTTTTCATGAAATTTACTTCTTTAATCTTGAAGATCATATTTTCTTATGAAAATTATGAAAATTTCAAGCCAAAGTATTGCGCCGTTTAAGAGGAGTATATTTATTCTTGATATATAATTAAATGTAGTAAACTAAAGTTCACATGTAAGTATTATTTGTCATTTTCGTCTCAACGTAAAGCGGCCTTTTTTGCACAAAAGCAACAATTTCAAAATAACTTTTAGCATTTAAATGAATTAGAATAACCAATCTTGGCATCACAGCATACTTTCAAAAAAATGAAATAGGATGTTATATCTCTTTAAGCCCCACATTTCTCGTTTCCAGTGAAAGTGAGACTGGTTCGTTTATTTTACATTAAATAAATAGTGAGTCAATCACGTGAGATAACATGACAATGATATATAGCAGCTAACCAGTCTGACCGCGGATTACGGCATCGAGACGGCAACGATACACGATTCGCCCATTTTACCCTTACCCAAATTACAAATTTTAGGCTGCACCTTTAAATTTTATGGCTTTAACATTTTTGTCTACGTTCAGGAATCGTAATTGCGGTAATATGATTTTAACAGTCTTCTTTTTCAATACAAAGATGACTGGTAGTGTGTTACACAATGCACAATTTAAAGCCTATACTCCCTCTGGGTTCTTAAAAGTTAAAAGATATAAATGTAGTGCCTATTTTCGATTTTCTATCGGTTGTCGTAAAAAAGTACAGCCGTTTATGTATATCTTAGTAGATTTTATGTTTGTAAAGCGCTTTTGAACGTACTTTCGTATGATAAAAACGCTACATAAATTCGGTACTTAATAATAATTAATAATAATAATTATGTAACTCTGCACAGAACTTTACTGTGTTACGAGAAACCGGCATACAGACGTTCAACGACAAATATTGGTGTTTTTTCAACGGTATTGGCGATAAAATTGCACCTGAACCTGACCCAAGTAATTAGGTTATTTCATCTAAGACCCCCCCCCCCCCCGCACACAACAGCCTCCGGAAGTCGTCCTTGGAGTCTTAAAACGCCACTCAAGCGTTTAGTATTTGTTATTTTTAGTAACAATACTCTCAATCCGAAAGCGTTTTGGTAACAACGTGCGTCGTCATTGTTTTCTCCACGTATTTAGGGAGCCTCGTTTTGATAATGTCGATTTGTGACTATTCTTAGTAACAATTTTCATGTATACAATGTTGATTTCCCATAAACCCATTTTTGCCTCCGGAAGTGTGTTCTACGGGCACAGACTAAAACATAAGTGAAAGGACCTAATTACGCGTATCAAGGTTTTCTAAGGATATCTTCAAGTCTGTTGGCCGTATATTTACACGAGGAGGGCGTGCAGAATACAATTTCTCAATGCTTACATAAAATTTACTGATGCTTGCCGGCATTGGCTATTCCGCATCACACTTGTTTATGGTATATTTGTCAGGTTCGGGAAAATTTCTATCATCAATTGAAGTTCAGTAGCCAAACTTTATAAAAACAAGAACAGCATACTAAATAACTGATAACTTACATGCCCATTATCGTCCATTAAATTATTGGTAAGTTTTAACTTGTCAAATGATATAATTTGTTTCATCCATTGTCCGCCTTTCGCGGGAGAATCCGGGTGAACATGTATTCTCCCAGGCATATAGGGGTCTGCTTTACCCGCTACCACCCAACTGGAACTGTGGAACGAATATCTGAAAATAAAATAAGAAATGAACTTATATTTCACCTAGCTAAACAGTATTTAAACAAAATATGAGCATTTGACAATATATACCAGAGCCAAATCTGTCCAACTTGTGTTGTCGTATAAAACATTTATAAAAATATGCATATAGACTCTACATGTTTCAAAGTGACAATTATAGAAAACAAAAAAGTTCCATCTATACCAAATTCGACAAGTAGTAATTTAGATTGTTTTCCAATATCCATGTATACCTAAATAACAAGGTTAAAGGTTGCTTGCAACATTTTCGGTGAACAGAATTTTATGTACAATACATACTGACCTATAACGTTTGTCATCACATGGTACAAAGTCCATCATCACCATATAGTCTGCCGTACTATCTAGTCCGAACAGACGTACTTGAAAAGTGGGAAACATACGTCTGAAAATATAAAGAATTGTCATCAGTTTAATAAACAAATTTTACAATGTATGATGTCCAATCATCGAATGTTCAGTGGCATTTACTTGTGCTATCTACCAGTTTGTCCATGAGTTAGATTGTATCAAAACGCTCTAAATGCACATAGGCTGGTTTCTCGAAAGTGCAAACAGGTTAAAATATACAGAAAAAAAATATCGGTGAAGCTTTCAAGGTGGACCAGAGAAACCAAAAGATGGACTTTATTAGATAAAACTGAATCAGTTGTCAAGTAATGTGCAATATTCAAATTCAAATTCTATTATTCAAGAAAACTCAATAAGAAAACGATGTATAATACATAGGCCTACTCAAGTATTATGAAGCTACTGAAGTTGTGAACATTTTTGTTCATGTGCCCTACATAATTATTACATTAACCATTCTGATTATTAAAGCACATAAGCTTGTTTGATTTAACCCAAAATATAACATATAAAAAAGCAATAAAACATTTTTCCCTAAATAGTCTTTCTTTATTCTTTATTGCTTAACATAAACATATTGTTATAGCAACATACAAACATGAAATGTAACAATGAACAGTGGTTATCAGAAGAGCACATGATGTTGATGTGCAAAACATAATTACAATGATCAAAATGGCATTTAAGTCTTAAAGATCCCTATCTTAGAAGACTGGTTTCTGAAAAGAGTGGTAGCAATAATAAACTGCAGATGAAATAGTTACATTTGAAGAGTATTGAGAATTAGATGATAAATATGAGAAACAAGAGACCCAGGAGGGCCTGAATCGCTCCACTGGTTAAAGTGGAAGAATTATCCCATGATTTCTTGTAAGCCTTACACAGTGGCAGCCAAATCTTGATATTTGTGAATAAATTTTGAAGAGAGACTCAAAGAACATTCTTGCAAAGTCGAGACTGGTTCAAATTGGCCTTATGATTGATTTTCAAAGAATTTTCTTATGATTTCACTAAGTCTGATAAGCCCCTTTCTCCCTGCCACAGCCACATTTTTTTTGAAAAATATAAAAATTTGTGAACAAATTTTAAAAAGAACGACTAAAGGCACATTCCTGCAAGTTTGGTTCAATTGGGCACACAGGTTGATTTTTTAAGAATTTTCTTATGATTTCTTTAAGTCTGAAAAGCCCCTTCCTCCCTGCCACGGCCACATTTTTTGACAAAATTTTAATGTCAAAAATTGTGAATAAATTTTGAAAAGAGGGACTCAAAGAACATTCCTGCCAGGTTTAGTTCAAATTGGCCCAATGGCTGATTTTTAAAGAATTTTCTTATGATTTCTTTAAGTCTGATAAGCCCCTTTCTCCCCGCCACGGCCACATTTTTTGACAAATGTGAAAATTTGTGAACAAATTTTGAAAGGAATGACTCAAGGCACATTCCTGCCAGGTTTGGTTCAAATTGGCCCAATGGCTGATTTTTAAAGAATTTTCTTATGATTTCTTTAAGTCTGATAAGCCCCTTTCTCCCTGCCACGGCCACATTCTTTGACAAATGTAAAAATTTGTGAACAAATTTTGAAAAGAATGACTCAAGGCACATTCCTGCCAGGTTTGGTTCAACATGGCCCAATGGTTGATTTTTAAAGAATTTTCTTATGATTTCTCTAAGTCTGATAAGCCCCTTTCTCCCTGCCACGCCCACATTTTTTGACAAATAAAAAATTAGTGAACAAGTTTTGAAAAGGGTCACCCAAGGAACATTCCTGCCAAGTTTGGTCAAAATTGGCCCACTGGTATAAGAGGAGAAGATGTTTAAAGAAAAAGTTAACGGACGCACGCACGGACGGACGCACGGTCGCAAGAAGGACACAACGCCATGACAATAGCCCGCTGGCCTTCGGCCAGTGGAGCTAAAAAAACTAAACAGAACCTTTTAATTATGAAGTAACTGACACACAGTTTCACCGTATTTAAGATCATATAAAAATGTTTCACAGATTTTCAAAATTTGAGCAGCCATATGTAACGGTAACCTATCATTATCTTTCAAATATATATTTTTTAAAGAACGAAGGGACAAAAATAAATCATCACGAGTCACTAATTGAAAAATTTGCAGGCGATATAAAAAAGAAAGCCCAATTCTTTCTTGTATTTTGAAGATATAGACTTTTGTTTATAGCAGAAGTAAATTGAATATAAACTTTCAGACTTCTGAACAGCCGGTGGCAAAATGAATGCCAGAAACCCACAGGTGCGTGAACCGAATGTTGACGTTCAAAAAGGCCGTAAATACAGCTTTTACAAGCTGTATTTACGGCCTTTTTGAACGTCAATTAAGAAAATGTTGATGCAACTGAAATGGTTTTACTGATTGAAACGGAGCTAAAACTGTTATTAGCCAATTTAGAGAATTAGCTTTATAGAAACTGAAACTATCTACGGTGAATGAGAGTCATTCGGGATATTCTTAAACATTTCATTCGGAAGGTTTTCAACTGATGAGATTGCTTCTTGATTTCCATAAATTTGTAAGTTTTGAGAACTTGTGGCCAAACCTTTTGCCATCATGTTATGTTGGTGTTATAACTAAGTTTGTTGTTTATGATTCTTTACTTTAAATGACAATTAAATATGTTTAGAGTTATATTTTTCATAAATTTTACTTTTAATATTATCAGAAAGAGCAGATCTTCTTATGAAAATTCTCGAAATTTCGAGCCAAATAAACCGTCTACGAGAAATATGTATTTTGTGCTAAAATAAAACAAATTGTTGTGGACAACAGTTCAGATTTATATGGAATTTGTCATTTCTATCTCAACCTTAAAGGCGTATTTTCCCTTATAAATAACAACTTAAAAAACTGATATATAGCATTTCTAAGCATTGGAATAACCAATCTTTGCATCAAGACATACTTAAAAAATGAAATTGGAATGTTATGTCTCTTCAATTAGAATTAAATATGGGTATTCGGGATTTCGTTTGAACAATCAAACGTTTTCCTTATTTGAGATTGAAGTCATTTCATGGCCACATTTGAAATTTATCCGTACGTATCTTATTAAATGAAACCAGAGAAAAAAGACGTAAATGCATTTACAAATACATTGAATGTCCAGATAAATTTAGAGAAAGATTAATTGAAGGCAATGACATATCTTTTTTTTACAATTTTGATTGTTTCAATTGGAAAGAATGACAACATAATGCCGAAAAGCGAAAATTATGGTACATATGTGCAATCAATTCTAATTTTGCCATATTTTCAAAATGGCTAATAATCCACGAACTTTTAGAGACCAAATTTGTAACCAGTCGGTCTACTGTATATTTTTGTGATGTTGTCGGGGAGAAACAATGGACCAACAACAGTTCGGTATGCCAGACTAGCGTCTGTGGTCTGTGGAATTCTCAGTCCACAGTTCTGACAGAGTCTAATGGCATTTGAGACCAACATGGATCCAGATCAACCTGTGCATACGTACATTCTGATCAAGATCCATGTTGTTCCCTGAACGTACAGCTCAATAGATTAACCCCCACATCAGTTCGGTATGCAGGGCTCGCGCCTATGGAATGCTCGGTTTCAATGGTGCCTTCCTTATGGCATATGAGACCAACATAGATCCAGATCAGACTGTGCGTATGCACAGTCTGATCTAGATCCATGCTAATCTCTGATATGGAAACGTTGGCCACAGAATTCACCATATTTTATAATGTCTGTCATGCATTACCCCCACAGCAGTTCGGTATGCGGGTCCCGCACCTATACGGAATACTCGGTCTGCAGTGATGCAGTCCTTGCGGCATTTGAGACCATCATGGATCCAGATCACCCTGTGCATAAGCAGTTGATCAAGATCCATATTGGTCTCTTAAACAAAAGTTACTGTTCATAATATTTATCACATTTTGTGATGTTCCCACGTATTACCACAACAGCAGTTCGGTATGCCGGTCTCACGCCTATAGAATGCTTAGCTTAAGCAGTAATGTAAAAGAGGTCCCTTATGACAATACTGAGACCAACATGGATCCAGAACAGCCTGTGCATACGCACAGTCTGATCTAGGTTCATGCTGTTCTCTGATAGAATAAAACCGACATGTACTACATTTTCCTATGTTTCCATGCATTACCCCCACAGCGGTTCGGTATGCGGGTCTCGCGCCTGTTAAATGCTCGGCTTGCATTGGTGTAAAAGAGTTTCCGTATGACAATATTGCAGACCAACATTAATCTAGATCAGCCTGTGCGTACGCACAGTCTGATCTAGATCCATGATGGTCTCTGAAAGAAAAAGCTACATTTTCTGGTGTTGGCATACATTACCCCCACATCAGTTCGGTATGCGGGTCTCGCGCCCGTGGAATGCTCGGCTTGTAGTGACTGTGATGCAGTCCTAATGTTATGCACATGATGCCAACATGGATCCTGATCAGCCTGTGCATACGCACAGTCTGATACGCACAGTCTGATCAGGATCCATGTTGTTCTCTGAAAGTACTGCTCGCTATATGTACTACATTTTATGGTGCCTAACATGCATTACCCCCACAGCAGTTCGGTATGCGGGTCTCGCGCCTGTGGAATGCTCGGCTCGCCGTGTTGTATTGTGACATGGTGCAGATAGAGGGGTTTAACAGACGCGGAATTCAGAACAAGTGAAACATAAAACAAGAACCAGAAATAAGAGAATAGAAACAGTTTTTTCTTTGCTGTTAGCCATTTTTTCCTGTCATCTCTTTTTTTGTTGTACCAAAAGCATGTAGTAGAAAATTTGCAAGTACTTTTTCAACATATGAATTGTAAGTTTGTACAATTGCTTCGATTAAGCCTTTGTAGAGATTTTTCTTTCGTTTTGCTAACATTTTGCTCTTCGACAACAACAACAACAACAACAACAACAACAAAATCAGGAGCGGGAGAGGGGCTCATTGTTTCGATTTCTTTAGATGTTTCCTAAACTTTTTCTGTTACATGCAAATTTATTTTGCAATGTGTTTCCGATTTTCAAACCATTCCGGCACGCCCATTTATAGGGGAATTTATATAGAGTTTGTCACCATATTACTCAATTTGTTTGAAATAGGTCAGTCACTAGGACAATAAATATCTAAATGTTTGTGTCAAAACAGCCCTTTAATGTTTGTTTATACCGGACGAACATGTCAAATATAATTATGATGGGTGAAAAAATGCAAAGTTTCCCAAATAAAGCATCACTCATTAATTTACTTGTCGAAACACATTAGATTTGAGTCCGACATGGTTCAAAATCAGCCTGAGTATACACGCAGTCTGATCTAGAGCCATGCTGTCCTCCAAAAGCTTCTCCATAACACGTTGTATGTAATTCCTTTCAAATTGGTCAAGTCTAAATTTTGTTGTTTGGGAAAACACCAACTCAAACGATAGACACTAGCCTTGTCAAATGCCGCTTAAGGGCAGAATAACACTTAACATCTTGCAAATTTTCCGAGAACTTCGTACAAAAAAATTAATATATATTATTAAAAGATGGTCTTTAAATTGCATTTATGCCAAATCTTAGCTTTCTACCCTGTGTATTGGCTTAGATGTCGACGGATTTAAAACCCCTTGATTTGTTGTCCCGGGGATAATATTTACAATAATGGAACATTTGGGGTTTTAAATCCGTCGACATCCTAGCCAATACACAAGATAGAAAGCTAAGATTTGGCATAGATGCAATTTAAAGGCCACATTTTCATAATACATATTTATTTTGTACGAAGGTCTCGGAAAATTTGTATGATTTTAAGTGCCATTTCCCCTTTAAGACAATTTGTATACTGCAAAGGAAATATTGAGACAAAAGGAAAAATTGCTGACTAAAAGAATGTTTTCTTTTGCTTTTCTTCTTCCTAAGCTTTTATTTATTACGGACGTCGAGACAATTCTTCAGATGCATTCTCTAGCCTTTGTTGCCCATTTGTTCACGCCTCTGTAAGAATCATCAGTGTGTTTTGGGTAGATAAGGCCCCTTGGCAGGTCCTGACATTCGTCTGCCCAGATCGTACTTGTGCCTAAACCTCTTAATGAATGTATTAATTACTATTAACCCTTTCCCGAAAAGAAAAATTACCACATTATTAGTCGAAATCTCTTGAAGACAACAATATTGTTGTAAAATAAGACTTTAATTTCTGTAAATTGTAGCATAGACAATATTGAAGGAAAAGATGAAAATGCTGATTATCAGCATTTTCTTCTTTTCCTTCAATGTTTTCTGACCGTATCTCCTTATTGGACGCAAAAGCCAGGGCTAGTTTGGATAAGGGTAAATGCAAATATTAATTGCGGTTAATTAAGGATCTACTGGGATGATAACAGTGATAGTCTACCACATACTGTGGGGATATCGTTAATAATCGCCCTATTGTTTTAATTGATCAACTATTTTCGGGAAATGTATTAACCTTTTCTTAAATTATACACTTAAAGAAACTTCTAACGCAACACTTACCTTTTGGGTAATAACTTGAAATTTAATGAACAATTTTTCATGAAATTTTCAACAAATTTAATTCGTTCACAATTGCATAATATCTGTAATTTCAATAAAGAAACATGGAGTAGAAATAATTGAATTTGCAGTTCATATAATATGACTAGAAAACAAAAAGTCGCAAAAAATCTGTGCGAGCTGATAACGTAAATTCGTGTTATTCATGTAAAAGCGGTAAAGTTTATGACATTCTGTTAACATTCTGCGTGTCCGTCATGGACCCAAATGAGACGAAGAGACCCCCTTCTCATTTATAAAGCATAATTGACAATGAATCTTTGTGGGATCATTCTTAACTCGTCCCTTTTAAGTCCATGTTCCAGTTGTTGTAAATTTCTTGGAGCAAAAGGCCAAAAAACTAATGTCTGGTAACAAATTCAATGATTTTGTGCAATTCTGACACGTGCAAAACATTATTTCTTAAACAAAATAGGTGCCACTTAATTCTAGTATTGCTTCGCACGTGAAAGCGTGTTATTTATCAAATCTTATGAAGCAGTGGTATGAGATATGAGCATGATTTGGTGACGCTGCTTTGATGCTATTGAATTCTGCAATTGCCTAGGGTTTTGTGACTTTTCATATTTGAGTCTCAATGAAAAACCTAAATAATTTTTTATGTACGGATCAGTCGATTTGATGAAATTTACAGAAAACATGTAAACATAGTTGATTTATATTTGCTGGAAATTTCATAAAACATACTGCATTATCTATTTAATTATGAAAAATGTAAGTGTTGCGTTGGAAGTGTCTTTAAGTGTATTGTAAATGGTCAAAAGCAACTTGCCGATTTATCATTAAAAGTTTCTTTCTTAAACTGTATTTTGATGTCACTTATCGAGAAAGTTTGATAAAATATTGAGGTAAACGATGAAAATGCTGATAAATAACATTTTCTTCTTTTGTCCCAATAGTTTCTTCACAATATCATACTAAGTTTATAACTCTTTACAACCATATTATTTTCCAACTGCAATATCATTTTGCATTCTGCATTCTGACGTTACTGACTTAACTATCCTCGATTAGTGTTGTTTGGGAAAGGAATACTTGCATGTAGCATAATTCTTCTATCTTTGCTCAATTCAATTTTTGACATTCAAAAAAATTATATGGATACATAATTACATAGGCCTAAACGAAATGGTTACGGATACCCATATATTTCTAGAAATAATCAGTCGACTCTCGTTGAGTCAAAGTCAGAGGGGGTCACTGGTGCTATAATACATTGACGTATCCGTTCTTCGACTCATACGTTTTTGTTCAGTTTCAAATAAAACCCTGTTGCTCATCATGCGCTTTCATAATTGAAATATAGAGTCTAGATCTAGTAGCAAAAGGAAAGAAATTTGTTCGAAGATTCCTACTAAATTCAAATGGATATATTTATTTTGAAATTATTTCCCGTTGACTTTTTTTATATAAACTGGCTAGGATGGGACCAAACATTCATTTTGACTTAAGGACAGATCCTCCATTTATTTCCCACGGTAAGATTTTTTTTATATTTTCTGTACTGATATTTAAATATATGAGAAGTAAAAAAATGACTTAAAAACTATAGGTCACCAAGCGAATTAAAAAGTTATTGGATTTCAAGGGAGACTACTCTTGTCTAAAATTGCAAAAATGAGGTGTCACTTAAATTCCCACAAAAAGGTGTTCGAAATGACTAGGATTACATGAATAAGTCTTTATTATGTCCGATATGCCTTATTCTGTCCAAATGAGTACCAATTTAGGAAAATGTAGTAATGATTTTGAAAGTTTTAGTTAAACATTCTTTCAAAAGTAGCTGAAATTGCTCTTTTCTCTCAACGTTTCTGATAATAAAAAATATTCCAGCGGTAAGAATTTTTTCTTTTTTGGTATAGACATAGTGCTTGGTCATACCTACAAAAACAAAAAAAGAAATATATATCAAACCAAGCGTTTTTCTTAGTTATAAGTAAAATTTGGTTTACTTTTTGCAGCTCTGTCCGAAATTGTTTCACTACTTTTATCCATTTTCTTCCTTATTACCAGCTTTAGATAATAAAATGTGTCACCTTTTGTGTCCATCTGAAGCGGACTATCTCATAAAGACACCACTTTGCTTTTTTTACCCCGTTTCCTATCGCAAACGCCACATGTTGAACGCGTAACAGAAAGCAAAATGTACCATCCGAGTACTATTACACTTTAATTGACCAAACAGAGAAAATTGAAATAACCGAAAATGGTCTTGTCATTTATCAAACAAACATTAACTAAATGTAAGAAATACATTTGCTGAAAAAGGCCAATTACTGAAACAGCTTTATTTCGTTATTTAGGATATGCGCAATAAGTTGCGCAGTAACAACTGGAAGATCTGTCCTTAAACGTACATTCGATTTTTCGATGTCGAGATAATGAGTGTCAATATTGTACAGTGCAAAGATTCTTAAAAAAAATCTCATTCGTAAATGTGTGTGAATTACTTCTCCGAAAAAGCTTTCGAATTTGTCTGTACTATCATGCAAACAATCTGGTCATTTTATACCTTTCAATATGCATTAAAATATGCAAATACATGAAGATGCATTTAGAGTTTTTGTTCGTGAAGTAACGGTATTTTTTCCTCATTTGTTCAGAGTGTAAACCAATTTGTCCAGAGACGTGTTTTACGCGCAAAACCATGCAATAACGTGAAATTATCCCATAAAACTCGTAGAAAAATTTCGAGGTGAAATTGTCCGAAACGAGTTTATATTTGATCCATGACGCGCTATCGCCATAACTCGTCTGATCGTTGCAGGGCGCACTTGATTTATCACTTCTGACCAGTGGGTGCGCTCGATTTCACAGTTTGTTTTCACATCTTCACGCTCATTAGCGGAATGTTCCCTGTGTTCCATTCGCCTTATTAAATCATTCTGTTCGGATATGATTTGCTAAGTTTTCTGACGAAAACGTCGATGAACAAATACGTTTTTCTGTTAAAGTAAATTTGTAACAAACAACGTTTTACATCATGTACTCAAATGAATCAGAGATTGATTTTATGTCATAGATTGCACATCTACATTTCAAAGAATTTATACAAATATTTATCTAGTAAAGGGTGCACGAATAAAAATCGCAGAAGACACGTATAGCAGATTATATCGTCCCGGGGGAGCACTCGTCTGGGCGGGGGAAGCACCGGTAACGCTAATTTTCTGCTCGTTGTTCGATTAATCAAGCTACATGGCAAGTGAATTTATGCGAGATTCGGACGAGATTTTAATTTATTTACTGATCAACATATTGCATTTTATTAGGATAAATGTGACGAAAATGTCTCACTCGCGTGCGGGTGACCAAGGCATTTTAATTAGCGGACAAAACCGCCTTGTCGAAATAAAAGTTGACCATTTTCATTTCTATTTGAATTATTTTACCAAATATTATCCAGCGTTTTGCGGCTCTATAGGAAGCAACTTTTGCATGCTTTTGAAAAGAAAAAAATGAATAATTGCTTCTAAAATAAATGTGATAAAATTTCACACAATTTCCTGAATTTATTGACCTGTCTAAAACATAATAAATAAAACTTTCTGTTTGGAATTATGATCTTGGAAGATATTTATTATGACAATTTTGTTTATCTATATGTCGTTCGATACAAGCTTTATGTGTAAATCTCGAAATTATGATCCACGACAGCTTCTTTATACATATTTGTCTATCTATACTTTCCTGCTGCAAACTTTTGTTAAGGTTCACAAAAATATAAATAACATCTTACCCATAATGAAAACATTTGAATAGTTTTAAGCGCCTGTAAAATTTTGGTAGGCCTAACACTTGTTTCCATTAATTGTAGACCAAACTTGATACTTTATAAAAAAAAAAATTGCGTATCGCTGTGTTTCTATAATACATGTATGCATGCTGATTACATTCGATAGAATGAAAATCGAAACAATCATTATATAAGATAAATTGTAAACGACATCGTTTCGATTTTTTTCAACCTTTTTTCTTGAAAGCCTTAAGAATTATAGTTGAATCATAGGGCATGCACTTTTTACTTCAATGCGTTTTAACGCAAAAAAAAAAAAAATGAATTAACCCTTTCCCAAACAAGACCTGAAATTGACATCCCTAATTGAATAGGTTTTGGAAAATATTTAGACAAAAGAAGAAACTGCTGATAACCAGCAGTTTCTCCTTTTGTCTCAATGTTTTCTATGATATATCATACATAGATTTAATCATTATACACATCCATTTTTCTGTCTTCAGCAGCTTTTGAATTGGAACACCCAAAAATGTGTCGTTCGGGAAAGGGTTTATGAACGTCTTCACTTTGTTGTTCGTTTTAGACACAATAAGAATACATTTTGATTAACAAATTATAAATAATTATTATGAATTAGATATAATTTCAAAATATGTTCATTGTTAAGCTAGCGCGAAAAGACTAATTGATCTTATACTGAATATTGAGTGTGGCATGTGATCAATTATTGTAAATTTTGTCCGTGTCTAATAAATATTATGTACGTCTAAAACTAAAACACCCTCGTTTTCTTAAATGCATTAATTTCCGATTCATACTATTTTGCATTTTAAGAGACATCACATTCCAATTTCTTTTTTTAAAGCATGGATTGGCTATTCTAGCGCGCATAAATGCTATCAGTTTTTGTAAGCTGTTGCTGATAACCCAAAAATACGCCTTGAAAGTGGAGACAGAAATTGCAAATTCCATGTATACATCTGAACTGCTGCATACACCAATTTGTTTAATTTTAAAACAAAAAATATATATTTCTCGTAAACGGCGCAATACTTTGGCTTGAAATTTTCAGAATTTTCATAAGAAAATATGCTCTTTAAGATAGAAAAAATAGAAGTGAAATTTACGAAAAAACAAATTATGTGAAATGTTACTTTGAAGAGTTTTGAAAAAGAAAATTTTATCAATTTTTCATCGTTTTGTTTCATTTTAGTAGGGTCAATATTACATTACAATATTGACCCTATTAAAATGAAACAAAGTGAAACTAAACGGAATGAAAGTTAAAATATTATTTTAACTTTCATTCCGTTTAGTTTCACTTTGTCCATGTGAGAAAAAATAATGTGACTATGTATAGTTATATGTAAGGTCAGTCAGAAGTGTTAGAGAATATATTCGGCCCATCTCTTGATTATGTCTGCGGAAAAAGTTCGGGGGAAGTTATGATTGATCAATCTTGCAATATTTTAGAATATTTTTTAAATGGTCAATACTATTTCCATCAGAATTAAAAAAGAATATTAATCATTCTGGCAATTGAATAGCCATACATGTATTTAGCACGTTTTTTAAGTTTCTGGAATAGCTTCACACGATAGACTCATGTTCTGATTCAAAACGTTATAATATACTTATCATAACGATATTATATATGAAAGTAATACCCACAGATCTAACAATGTGGACTATCTATAACGAAAACAACAACATTTAATTAAGAAGGGTGAAATGTAAAATCTCCTTACCGCCCAGCTTTAGTGACAATCATTTCTGTTCCAAGTTCGTCAAATTCGTCCCACAAAGATTTCATTTCAAGTTGACAAGTTCCATTCATTAATTTATTATGTAACGGTTTATTACTCTCTTCCGAATTCACAAGGTCACTACACATCGTATTGTCATCGGTTTTCGCTTCATTATTTTGGTTCACATCCGGGTTTTGTTTGTTAGAGTCGAGGAGAGAGTCTGTCAGGTTATTCCTGGGTGCTAGGTCCGAGTTGTTGTCCAGCCGTAAGGGATCGAACAAGGGACGACCGGTACCGGCGTTCATTAAACATGCTGAAATAAAAAGGAAATGCATTTTAATTTTTCAGCAAAGACATATGGTTTTGACGACCCTATTGGATAGGCTACAAGTATAGACATCTTCGATGGAAAAGGAGAAACTGCTACTGCTATTATTCATCATTTTCTTGTTTTCTCTTGTGGATAATTTCCTCAGTACTTTGAAAAATAGACCGGCCCATCGACCAATGGCCAAGCCGGGTTCATTATTATCCCATTAACACACAATGACTCCTTTTGACTCCCCACAATATAATGGCTCTGGAAAACATAGTGGAAAATGAAGAAATTGCTTGTGACAAGCAATTTCTTCATTTCCCACAATGTTTTCTTCCCAAAAAAGCTTAAATATTTCGAAATTTCATCACATTGAAATGTCATCTGCAACTTCTTTCAGATTGGACAACCCCAAAATTTTGTCGTTTGGTAATGGGTTAAGCCGAAATTGATAGAATTCGTAGAAGAACAGTTACACCGAGTACTACATGAAATAACAACCGGGTTTAATTCAGTTTATATCAACGAACAATACAAAACAAAAATTATAATTTTCTACTGATCTTTAGTCTTTTTACGATATTATGGCACATGTTTACAAAATGTATTTATGTAAACAGGGCGACATCAAAGTCAAAATATTGTAATTTTGTAAATACACACGTACTCGAAAACATTGTCTGATTGTTTCTTCGCTTCCCTGAACGGTTTCCAACCATATTTTTTCCCGGTAAATTACGTCAAATCCATCTATATTTGCGCAAGAGGAGTACGATTATTCTACTTCATGAACATACATTGCGCCCCAAAACTAAAGGTGGGTTCACATTGACGAATTTTCCTTACGAATCCTTACGAATTGGACATTCGTAGGCCATTCGTGAACATTCTTAAACAATACGTTAGCATCCGTAAATAACTCGTAAGAAGGAAATGCCTTTTTTCTCAAAGTCAGCTACTGATTGATGATATAGAGATAATATCTTATTGTTTACAAAAAGAAAATTAAATGACATTGTAAAAAAATCGTGCATACTCATAGATTTCGTTTTCAGTGGTCCATTCGGAACGGCATACGTAAGTATTCGTAAACAATACTTAAACATTCGTAAATAACTCGCAATAAATCGGCGACTATCGCAATGATTCGTGTTCATACGGGGAAGTTTTTTGGCATGTCCAAAATGTTCTCATGAATGTCCACGGATTGAATGTCCCGTTATTCATTCCAGTGGCGGATCCAGGATTTCTGTGAAGGGGGTTCGAACATTCTAAAGGGGTTCGGACATACAGAAGGGGGTTCGTTTTCCTAGTTTTATGCAATTTTGACTGAAATTCTGCATGAAAATGAAATAATCAGGCTACTGAGGGGGGTTCGTTCGAACCCCCCGAACCCCCTCTGGATCCGCCACTGCATTCGTAAATGACTCTTAGTTCATCGCAAATCACTCGCAAATCATCCGTGTGTGATTCACGAATATATACGATAACTTTACGAATATAAACGAGCCGGGATGTTTAAAAAAGCGCACTTATGGTATGAGATTCAGAGAATGGTACTTAAAACAGATCAGGCTCCGCAAAAGGCCTGATTAGGGTTATGTTTGATGGAGAATCTTTAAAAAAAGGGCAATGTGAGTCCTTGTAAGACCTTGTGTATATTTAGAGTCTTATGATGATAGACATCCTAGATTATAACAGATATGAACGTCATCGTTTGTTATATGTTTTGTGTATGTGTGAATAGTTCGTATATCATTTTGTACATGATGTGAACAATAAAAATATTTGATATGATTTGATTTGATTGAGTATGTCGAAATTGTTGACAAATGAAATTAATGATAGAGGAAAATAATACTATTTAATGTTTTGCTAAACGTCAAATGATTTCCAATTGAATTTGCAAAAAATGAGGACTAGGAGCCCTTTTTTTCAATGCGTTTATTTGCACTGGGGTCATTTTTGTTTTATCCCATCTAAAAATTGACGATAGGTCCTACAAACGTCGTTCGATGTTCAAGACAATTTGACTTATTATCGACGAATATGAGATAGAAAAAGATATATTTCTGGGGATATAAATGACACCAAACTTTGTATGAGAGTTAATACGTTAGATAGAAACACTTAGGGTTTCTTTCCCACACAGCAAGATTTTTGATTGTTTCAATTTGAAAGGAGTTACAGATGACACAATTAATTGATGTAAGAAGTGGAAACTTTGTATGTTATTAAATAGAAAATTCTGAGTGAACAGAAAGAATTGCATTGTTGATTATTAAGCAATTTATTCTTTTTTCACAATATTTTCCAAAACCATGGGACGTCAAAACTAGATTTTGTTTGGGAAAGGATTAATTGTTTTAAGAAATTGTTAGTACAACCTAAGCTTATTTCGTTCGTAAGACACGTTGTCTTGTCGAATGTCAGATTTTCAATAGCGAGGTTGTCTTTCTTACAAGAACAACAACAACAACAACAAAATAATAATAACAAAGTACTCGCAAACATTCGTAACTAAGTCGGTAATACTCCTATTGATTCGTAAATAACCCGTAACCAGCCCGTAAACTAGTCGTAGAAATACGTAAACCGTCCGTTAAATTCGCTCAAATCGTAACAATACGTGTACCTTTCGGCAATGTCATTACGAATGTCCAATTCGTAAGGAATCGTAAGAAAATTCGTCAGTGTGAACCGACCTTAAGGTAACCCATATCAATTGCTATAAATTGCTATTGCTGTAAACAAACGTTTTAGAGTTTTGCTTAGAAACCCATTAATAAGTGTCCAATTCAAATTGATTCTGTTTCAGCCTTTTACGATTTTATGTATGTGTAATTTGAACGCCATTATTGACGCCAAATTTACCCTGACGTAATTATAGCACCACTGTATACCACAACACACTTTTACAGAGGGAATTTAGTAATCTATTGTGTCATGGTTTCTAAGAAAATGAATTTGAAACAAAATTTGAACCTTTCCGTGAGTATATGTTTGTCCTAGGATGTTGAGCCAAAGAAAAAGTGCTAGACTCCCCACAATTTGCATTTTGTATGTGTTCATACTATTAGGTATTTTTTTTAATTATTATTATTATTATTATCAAAGGGCACAGCAAGTATCAATATCAATATGCCCAATACAAAGAATATTGGGTTCATTATGAAACATGACAAAACAATGAACAATGCGCGAAATGGCCAGAATTGTTGGTAGTAAACATATGACAATCGTTATGTCGACATCGGACATGTCGAATTTCTGCCTAAGTCGAAGTGAAAATCAATAGCAATATTTTAAAAAAATGAAACTAAAATTGTTCTGAAACAAATACAGCCATCGAAATATATTTAGAAACGGGGATAAATTGCTCGTTTTGAGCAATGTCTTTCTTTTTCCTACTATATTTCAATTATAAACGCGCTTGGTCAGCACCAAAACGATTAAGGACAGATCCTCCAGTTGTTACTGCGCAACTTACTGCGCATATCCTAAATAACGAAATAAAGCTGTTTCAGTAATTGGCCTTTTCAGCAAATGTATTTCTTACATTTAGCTAATGTTTGGTTGATAAATGACAAGACCCTTTTCTGTTATTTCAATTTTCTCTGTTTGGCCAATTAAAGTGTAATAGTACTCGGATGGTACATTTCGCTTTCTGTTACGCGTTCAAAATGTGGCGTTAGCGATAGGAAACGGAGCAACAAAAGCAACTTGGTGTCTTTATGAGATGCACAAGATGACACGTTTTATTATCTAAAGCTGGTAATAAGGAAGAAAATGGATAAAAGTAGTGAAACAATTTCGGACAGAGCTGTAAAAAGTAAACCAAATTTTACTTATAACTAAGTAAAACGCTTGGTTTGATATATTTTTCTTTTTTTGTTTTTGTAGGTATGACCAAGCGCTATGTCTTTACCAAAAAAGAAAAAATTCTTACCGCTGGAATAATTTTTATTATCAGAAACGTTGCGGAAAAAGAGCAATTTCAGCTACTTTTGAAAGAATGTTTTACTAAAAATTTCAAAATCATCACTAAATTTTCCCAAATTGATACTGATTTAGACAGAATAAAACATATTGAACACAAAAAAGACTTATTTATGTAATCCTAGTCATTTCAAACACCTTTTTTGTGGGTATTTCAGCGACACCTCATTTTTGCAATTTTAGACAAGAGTAGTCTCCCTTGAAATTCAATAACTTTTTAATTCGCTTGGTGACCTATAGTTTTTAAGTCATTTTTTACTTGTCATATATCTAAATATCAGTACAGAAAAAATAAAAAAAAAATCTTACCGTGGGAAATAAATGGAGGATCTGTCCTTAAATACCCTTTTAATGGAGTTTAAACAAAAATCGGACGAGTCGAATTCCGGATATCTCGAAGAAAAATGGCGTTTCCTACAAATCAACATAACGACTTCCATCTGTATGCTAGTATTTTAATTATATGTATTTATACAATTGTCGAAGGTGATTTTACATGTGCACATTGGTAATTCTTTCCTTTTTATGGCATTTATCATTTCAGATAAGACAAAAATGCCTCAATCTGAAAGAAATTTTAAAATGGACGTGAAAGCGAAAACTTGATACATTATAACAAAAGAAATGAAATAACAATACATAGAATAACATAAATAGAAGTAATGATAACCATAAGAATTTCTTCATCACTCACGGTATATTTCAAAATGTCTAACCATTTTCTGATGTTAGTAAAATAATTCTGATTCGCTTTTCAACAATCATTTTAGAATTCACAGCTGTTTTATTTTAATCTAGCTCGAAAATACGTTTTTCCATTAATTTCTATAAGCATAAATAATAAAACACATGTTTTATTGCTAAGAGTCTTTTTAATTTCTAAAGAAAAATAATCGTTTAAGAGAGAATTTAGAAGTTATATACAGTCTAAATTTTATTGTGCAGAAGTCAGAGTGGCGGTCAAAATACCTCCACATATCCGGAGTTCGACTCATGGAATTTTGTTTAGTTTCAAGTAAATTGACGTTTGGCTATTTTTTTGTTACTAATAAACTATGTTTATTTTAAAAATTCCCTAAACTTATCGTTTAGTTTTCCAAACAAAATAACGCCAGACCCAGCTGAAATCGTAATATCAAATTGAATTTCGCTTAATATTACGGCATCTTTCCTTTTGTATTTTCCTCTAGATGTTTAAAGTACTTACTTTAAAAGATTTCGTGCAACAACAACAAAAAAAAAACAAAAGCAATAAATTGAAATACGTGTACTTAAGTTTGGACGGAAAATATCGAGAATGGGTTTCACTTTCTGAAAGAAGAGTTTTAGAAAATCTCTTGAGCGGTAGCAAAGGAAAGCTTCAAAGAAATATCCAAGATATTAACAAGTGTACGTATTTCCACCCTAAATGGAACAAAAAACATTTTTCTGTAACTTTTCTTCTTAGTTCTTTAAGAGCAAACTATTCAAGAGTCCAATTCAATATTTATTCACACAAAATTACCTTCCATCGTTTTCATTCCATTTCCATAAGGGGCTCCCTGGCCCCAGTCAAAGCAGCAATCGCCGCTTCGTTGCGGCGGCACAAGCGAATACCCGAACCCAGCACCTAGTCCAAGCTCACCCAGCGGTCCAGACATTAGGTTATTGATGCTAAAAGCATTTGCTCGCAGAGACAAACTACCCGTTACATCCATGCGAAGAAAGATGGAAGTCAATGCTCGCTGAAATCTCTCCCTACATCACAAAAACACCAGATAAGAACGATGGACGACATTTTTCAATCTCGAAATTCATTTCATTTCTTTAAATTTCTATCAAATCCTATTTTGCAGGTACCCATACGAATCGTTTCGTCAAAACGATTCTAATGAGTACCCACAATATAGAATTTTGATTGGGAATAAATATTTTATATCGCCATTTACCCTGTCTTATCTGTCGCGATTTATTCTAAACTTGCTGAATGGTTCAGCCAACGGCTTCCAAACTTAGGTGATAAAACACTCGCGTGAAAATGTGATAGTGAAAACTCTTTCTGTCTGTTAACTTGCCTGTCTGCAAGAACTCCGTCCGCACTTAAGCCTAGTTCCGAAACTCGCGTTTTTACCCCTCCTTCCAACTCTCAAAAAAGGTGTAAGTATTCACGCCCCGTGCTGATTTCAGCTTGAAACACTAGAATCCATCGGAATTTTACGGTGAATTTTAACAAATTGTTTCGTTTTTCTGCGACTGTGTAATCGTTCGGTCATTAATTATACGCCCCATTCGCATTAACGACGTGTAGAAATTGCTCCGCAGCACGCGCGTGGAACATTGTGGGCGGAGTTTGTTATGTCAGTCTCCAATAAGGCGGAGTGAAAGTCTCATCTGATTGGACGCTGCCACTGGAATTCCCCCAGAGATGTCAGAGAGAGGCTGTATTTGATATTGTGGCACTGACATGAGAGGCGTTACAGACTTGCTGCTACATGTCTATGGACGATAACATTCTAGACTGAGCCGAAATAAAGTAATATGACAACGGAACTGAGCACGATTTTTCTAATTTCAATGCATGCACAGAAAAAAAATAGATTTTTACAATTTTGTTTATGTATACTGTTATTAGATTTCCAAATGTTCTGCAGTAGTAAAACGAAAAATGTCAATAGAAAATTGACAAAAACTGCTCAAAGGTTGTGTTTATACGTTGTAATGATTAAATTGGAGACATAGAATAACCGAACTTGTTTCCACACTATTTGCCAAAAAATACGAATATTCAAGAATTCAACGTGTCTTATGTATCTAACAAACATTTTCTCATTTTAAACATCACTTAGCATTCAGAAGTGAAGAACCACCCCACTGCTAATCTACCCATACAACTGGGTAGAATGGAGCATTGATAAAAAATGCGTAACCCAGAGACACTTTCCCGGGTAGAGATCGAACTCTTGAACTCCAGGACGAGTGAGATAACGCTAACCATTAACCCATTACCAGACGGCAACATTTCGGACTATTCCAAATTCAAGGATGTTGCAAACAAAAACTTCGAGTGAGTGAAATTTAACATTTTCGGTCTTTCTTTGCTGATAGCATTGTGGGAAAATGAAGACATTGCTTATGAAATTTTGTCACAAGCATTGTCTCCATTTTCCACAATGATTTCCCATGATGTTATCTTATAGAAAGTAAAAGAGAGTTTTTGTGTGGTAATGGGTTAAAGCCTATGTAGGCGTTTGCTTAACTTTACAGGACATGAGACACGGTGGATAATCACGTGACTTAGAATTTCCGATAATCTTCAATAACTTTGTCAATATTTGACCAATTTGAATTCGGTTTAAAGCAGAGAAGGCGGGAAATGTCAGGAATAACCAGGACGTTTTAGATTTATGAAAAATCAACTGATAATTTTGGTTTTTCTTCAATAACTTTTTATTAGTTGATTTTTCAAAAATCCAACTTGTTCATCTAATGCGTGACGTCTGTCCACATTATCTGCTTCAAACCATATTCAAATCGGTCAAGTATTAACAAAAGTATTGAAGATTTTCTGAAATTATTGCATCACGTGATTATCCACCGTGTGAGAGAAGCTTCACTTAAGGATTAACTACGACACAACAGACTTATTTTGTGTATATTAAGATTGCCATAAAAATCTAAAACGTCAAAATAACTTTAGAACGAACTGCAATTTATATTAGGGGTAGTATAAAACGAACTGCAATTTATATTAGGGGTGGTATAAAAGTTCCAGGAAAAGTATTTTCATTTCCTTAGATTTTGTTTAAAAGCACTGGAATTAACACAAAATGTAGAATATTTATCTTTGTCTGTGGCATATCTTAGTCATCAATTCACATGAATACAGACTTTATAAAATGTTACAAATACAGTTGACACTCGTTATGTCGACATCACTGGTGGTGAACTCGGCCAAAGCGAGGGACGTTTTTTGCTACAACAAGGTACAGATATCTTGCATTTAAATGTGAGTTTAAAGTGACATTTCACGATTATTTTTACATAAATTTTACTTTTATTCTATCTGAAAGAGCATGTTTTCTTATGGAAATTCTGAAAATTACAAGCCAAAATATTGAACCGTTTACGAGAAATATATATTTTGTGCTAAAATTAAACAAATTGTTGTGGACAACAGTTCAGATTTATATAGAATTTGTCATTTCTGTCTCAACTTTAAAGGCGTATTTTTCGCTTATAAATAACAACTTCAAAATGCTGATAGCATTTCTACGCATTAGAATAAACAATCTTTGCATCAAGACATACTTTTAAAAAATGAAATAAATGTGAAATGTCACTTTAAAGATCTGATTGGATAGTTTTTCTAATAACAATGAATTTGTTCCCAAAAATAGACCAGGTTTACCGATATGTATTGACAAACCGTCAGTGTTGTTATAAAATCTCGTAACTACGGCTTTATCGAAGCCGTAGTTACGATATTTTAAAACAACACCGACGGAATACTATGATCGCGAAAAAACGTCCCATGCTTTGGCCGAGTTCACCACCAGTGGACATGGATGTCGAATTTCTGCTTAAGGTAAGACCTGTGAAATGTACTTCCTGTATAATCTTTATATTTCGACTAATTCCGTGACGTCCGTAAGTCCGAGCATTTTCAAAGTACTGTTTGATACAATATCGCCTATTTCCGGTAAAACGAAAACAATTGAGCATGCTCAGATTTCCGGGGAAGATTCTAAACAATTTTTATTGAAATGTTTCTAAATTGTATGAAGAGTAGGCAAAAAAAAAAACCACCAAGCCAAAAAGAAATCGTATATTCGCACCATACAGATTCCGTTCCATAACTGGTCGCATAGCCCATTACACAGGCCTTAACTTAAGTCGAAGTAAACATTTTATCCCGTCATCATCAATGGATTTCAAATATGTTGAAAAATATTTCTTTGTAAATATAACTGAAACTATTGAAATATAGCAGGAAAAGGAGAGAAATTATTCTTTTCGAACAATTTCTTTCCTTCTCCTACTACATACATGTATACGTATAATATGTAATTGTGAAAGCATCTGTTGAGAAACGAAATTTAGACGAATATTATTTTAATCAAAATTGAACTAAATCTGGTAATTTGACAGACCCTCTGATTTGACACAACGAATGTCGGTTTCATTTATAATTTCAATGCTGCATGATCTGATATCTATGGCTCAGTACGAAACAGTTGTAACTGCCTATAAACACATAGGCAGTTACAACTGTTTTGCACTGAGCTGTCGATAAGCACAGTATGCAGAATGGAAAGATGATCATACATTGTTTATGCATTCCTTAGAATTCCTGTGAATGGAAAGTATAAACGGAGAATGTGTTAATTATATTTCATTATCTGTGTTATTTTCAAGTAAAAAGATAGAAAGAGAAGTCCTCAGTCCATGTAGGCTGGTTTAGGAGAAATCTAACACTTTCCAAAACAATACCACGTTGTGACGTCTCTAAACATGTTGTCTTGGAATACATTGTAGGAAAAAATGCTATAAGCAGCTTTTTTCCATTTTCCCTCAAAATGGCTGTTCTATATTGAATTAAGTCTTTATCAACAACCGATTTGTCGCATGCAACAGCTTTCAACATTTAACCCATCCACCAACATTGACGCTTTTTGACGCTTTTCAAGATAAAGGCTTTGGGAAACATTGTGGAAAATGGGGAAAAATGCTTGTGACAAGCTATTTCTCCGTTTCCCACAATGTTTTTCACTCATTTTCTTTGCTGGAACAGTCCAAAATTAGCTGTCAGGTAATGGATTAAATTTCACAGTAACTTACAATGTCACGGCAGGGAATCATGCGACACAACAACCACAACAATTGCAAAGAATATTCAATGATTCCATCAATACGTGGCCGGCTTGATTTGTGATTTTCTGAATGTGCTAGGTCTTTTAAACATCACACGATGAAAAAATGACGAGAAAGTTAGTTTGTCAATAACCTCTGTGCTGTTTAACCCATTACCAAACGACAAATTATAGACTAGTCTAAATTCAAAGATGTTGCAGACGACAATTTCAAGTGAATGAAAATCTTATATTTTTCAGTCTTTTGTAAAAAAAAACAATGTGGGAAATTAAGAAATGGCTTGTCGCAAGCAATTTCTTCATTTTCCACAATGTTTTCCAAAGCCATTTTCTTGGGGGGGGGGGGGGGTTCAAAAAGAGTCAATGTGTGGTAATGGGTTAAAAGATCCATCACATCCTACAAAGTCCTGACATTCTAACATCTTCTATGCTATAATTTGGAATACCGTTCTATAATATTGCACCAAATACTGATCTAGACATTTTACGAAATGGTCAGGGGTCGGAATGGATTTTTTATGGACTAGGGACCCGACCAATCATGTCCCATGAAAAATTCATTCAAAAGCACTTTGGTGTTTCCTTATTTGGCCAAATTCGAGGTGGTGACCAGAGGCGTGTTCCAGAGGCGAGGTTTCTTGAAATATTTTGAGATTTCTTAAGATGTTTTAGGATAAAGCCTTCTTTAGAGCAATGTTTTCTTTGTGTGGTACACCTCGGTTAACTCTGTAGAAACATTTTAAAAGAGAATAGACCGAGTTGTTCCGAATGCTCCATGGTATCATGGTAATGCTCAATACTTTATACAAATGACGTCATTTTTATGAAGAATGGATCGTTTGGAACACCTGGGTCAGAATCAATGTCTGAAAAACGCTTTATCTAAAACATCTTAAGATATCTCAAGAAATCTCGCTCTAAAGAACGCGCCTCAGGACCACCGAACCTGATGCACTCAACCCTTCTTTATCCGACATCTTTCAGACTAAGTACGGAAACTCCAGAGACCCAGTAGACAGAGTCAATGGGCCTCTATAGTTGGCTACATTTTTGGTACTTTTCTCACTTTTTCACAATTGTCTTTTTTTTTCTGAAAAGCGAAAAAGGAGAATGTCATATGCCGCTACAACCATTTATCTGTAATTCTTATTTTTCGGCTTCAAATTCGGACACATTTTCACAGGATCATTGTTGTTGTGAGTTGACACGGTGTGATTTTCGTGTTTAAGGACAGATCCTCCATTTATTTCCTACGGTAAGATTTTTTTCATTTTTTCTGTACTGATATTTAAATATATGAGAAGTAAAAAATGACTTAAAAACTATAGGTCACCAAGCGAATTAAAAAGTTATTGGATTTCAAGGGAGACTATTCTTGTCTAAAATTGCAAAAATGAGGTGTCACTGAAATACCCACAAAAAAAGTGTTCGAAATTACTAGGGTTACATAAATAAGTCTTTATTGTGTTCATTATGTTTTATTCTGTCTAAATGAGTATCCATTTGGGAAAATGTAGTGATGATTTTGAAAATTTTAGTAAAACATTCTTTCAAAAGCAGCCGAAAATGCTCTTTTTTTCGCAACGTTTCTGATAATAAAAAATATTCCAGCGATAAGAATTTTTTCTTTTTTGGTATACACATAGTGCTTGGTCATACCTACAAAAACAAAAAAAGAAAAATATATCAAACCAAGCGTTTTTCTTAGTTATAAGTAAAATTTTGTTTACTTTTTACAGCTCTGTCCGAAATTGTATCACTATTTTTATACATTTTCTTCCTTATTACCACATTTAGATAATAAAAAGTGTCATCTGTTGTGTCCATCTGAAGCGGACTAGCTCATAAAGACACCTCTTTGCTTTTGTTGCTCCGTTTCCTATCGCTAACGCCACATGTAGAATGTGTAACAGAAAGCGAAATGTACCATCCGAGTACTATTACACTTTAATGGGCAAAACAGAGAAAATTGATAAAACCGAAAATGATCGTGTAATTTATCAACCAAACATTAACTAAATGTAAAAAATACATTTGCTGAAAAGGCCAATTACTGAAAGAGCTTTATTTCGTTAATTAGGATATGCGCAGTAAGTTGCGCAGTAACAACTGGAGGATCTGTCCTTAAGCATACATCATGTATTTATGAGCATCTCAATGCTAACAACTGCCACACAAGCATATTATAATACGTATTATGATAAATCAAAGCTTCTATTTACCAGAGAACTTTTTTCCATATAACCAAATATTATTACATAAGATATAAATGATGTGGACATAAGGCCAAGTCATGACAACAGTGATCCTAAGAAAACGCAGCCCTTTTAGAAGCCAAAAGAATTATAACAGACAGATAAATGGTTGTAGTGGAGCATGACATTCTCTTTTCTTCGCATTTAATCACCAAAAGAAAATAACTGGACAACAAAGTGAAACATGCACTAAAACAAGAGCTTCGCAGAGCGGTGCATATACGCCCGAGAGGGGCTTGTCAGTAAACTTGGCCATTTTTTTTTCAATTCAAGGGCAGATAATTCAAACATGAAAATACATCAAAATCTTGTTTGCAAGAGATTCCATAGAGATTCATTGTGGCTAGTTTGATTAAATTCTGGTTGAAACTGTAGGAGTTGCACACGGGAGAAAATGGGCATTTTTTAGAAAATGGGCATTTTCCCTTAAATTCAAGGACAGACAATTCAAGAACGAAAACAGTTATCTAAATTCCGTAAGAGGTGTGCACAACTAGACACCATGGAGATTCAGTGTGGCAAGTTTGATCAAATTCTGATCAAAACTGTAGAAGAAGGTGCGCATACAAGAAAATGGGCGTTTTCTGTTTTTTTTTTTTTTTTTTTTTTTTTTTTTTTTTTTTTTTTTAAATTCAAGGCAGATAATTCAAGAACGAAAAGAGTTATCTGAATCCCGTAAACGGTGTGCGCAAATAGACACCATGGAGATTCATTGTGGCAAGTTTGATTAAAGGGACATTTCATTCCGATTTCATTTTTTCAAAGTATGTCTTGATGCCAAGATTGGGTATTCTAATGAGTATAAATACTATTAGTTTTTGTAAGTTGTTGCAAGTAAGCGAGATACACGCATTTAAAGTTGACACATAATCGATAAATTGCATATAAAACCGAACTGTTGTCCACAACAATTTGTTCAATTTTAACACAAAAATATAAATTTCTCGTAAACGGTGCAATATTTTGGCTTGACAATTTCAGAATTCTCATAAGGAAATATGCTCTTTCAGATAAAAATAAAAGTAATATTTATGACAAAAAAATCTGAAATGTCTCTTTCAATTCTGATCAGAACTGTAGGAGGAGTTGCGCACACAAGAAATTGCTAACGGACGGATAGACAGACAGACGGATGGACAGACGGACGAGCGGGGCCATAACATAATACGACCCTTCGGGCGTATAAAAAGGTGTTTCCAGAGACGCCTTCAGAGGAATTTCTACGCGGATCCAATGGCTCTGTATCTGGAGTTTCCGTACCGTGTCAGAAACGACGATGCGGACCTATCATATTTAGACCTACTCTCTTTAAGAACAGAGCACATTCTCTCTTCATTCCATTATGATATAATGATGCTCTGTTCCCGCGGGGTCATTTCACGTCTAATCTCGGGGCCTTGGCGGGATTTCGGTATCCAATCGTTGGCTTTACACAACAAAACAATTTAAAAAGCTGATACAAACTTTCATTGGTTGACGCTTCAAAATACCGGCTTCAGCCAAAAATAGAAGCGACATAATGTATACGTAATCAAACAAGATAAAACTGAATGATTTTGATTCGATAATTCAAATGTTACCGGCTTAAGCCAAAAATAAATTAGAAGCGACGTAATATTTACGTAATGATCATGCAAGATAAAACTGAATGATTTTGATTCGATAGTTCAAATGATGTGCTATAATTAGATTATGACGACCAAATAGGCTGTTTGTGTACCAAAAATGGCAGAGGTCATATTTGATGGTTAATCAATAGACCTCGGCTTTGGAGAGTAATTTAGACCATGTGTCAAATTCACAGATCGCTACTGACGAAATAATGTGATAAACTGATAATTACCTTGTACTCAAAATCAATTAACATTTTCCAACAATACGTATTGCAGTACGCAATGTTTACGTAGAGATGCGTATTCCTGCAGTACTCTGTGTTTATACTTGTCAGTCAAGCCGTGTTGTTCTAAGAGGAGCATATAAGAGGGGAATTACCTTTTCAAATGACTAGATAATCATTAATTATTCATCAAACCACATATCGTGGGTACTCATTGGAATCGTCTCTTTGAGACGATTCCATTGAGTACCCACAATATATGATTTGGTACTGAAATAACGAAAATAGAAGTACTGTCTTTTGACCTTCCATCTGTATTTCTGTTAGGTTCTGCAGCATTCCGACACCAGTGATTGATGAGGATCAACTATGCGCTGTTTACCAACACGAGGTGCCGCGAAATGAAAATATACCGCGAAATGAAAATATACCGCAAAAATATGGCGTCAACGCATTGTGACGTGTGGTGCAGTCGGATGGCACTTGGTCAAGCGAATGAACACGTTCCAAACAAATCTAATAAGCTTTTGACCAATCGAATTTTGCCCTTCTTAAACACGATTCATAGTTTTGACAATCTTCTTATTCAATTTCTTATCATGATGAAACATCGGGAACATATAACAAAGACAATGCTTTTCTAACACTTGAACTTATAAAAGTGTTGGTGCAGTGATATTCCTAAACCGCCATTATGTATTTCTACAATATATGTATTGAAAATAATTAGACATACTACGTCTTCTGTATTGCCATTATCACTGGTGGTGAACTCGGCTAATGCGAGGGACGTTTTTTCGCGATCAATGTATTCCGTCGGTGTTGTTCTAAAATATCGTAACTACGGCTTTATCGAAGCCGTAGTTACGAGATTTTATAACAACACCTACAGTTTGTCAATAAAAAAACGATAAACCCGGTCTGTTTTTAGAACAAGTCCATTGTCATAAGAAAAAAAAAGTCTATAAACTCACATTTAAACGCAAAATATCTATACCTTGTTGTAGCGAAAATTATTTTAGTTCATCACCAGTGATTGTCATTGTAAAATCTATAGATCAGATACTCTTATCAACTATTGTGTCACGTAATTCTCCATCGTGATAATGTACGTGTAGGAGAATCAGATCGACGGATCAGTTACGCTGGTGGTGAACTCGACCAAAGCGTGGGACGTTTTTTCGCGATCATAGTATTCCGTCGGTGTTGCTATAAAATATCGTAACTACGGCTTCGATAAAGCCGTAGTTACGAGATTTTAAAACAACACAGACGGTTTGTCAATACATATCGGTAAACCCGGTCTTTTTTAGAACAAATTCATTGTCATTTGAAAAACTATCCAATCAGATCTTTAAACTCAGATTTAAACGCAAAATGTCTGTACCTTGTTGTGGCGAAAAACGTCCCTCGCTTTGGCCGAGTTCACCACCAGTGAGTTAATTCTGTTTCGTATTTCATCTACTATTTCACAGGTTGAACGATTTTAATAAACTAAAGAATTCTTACCATGACAGATAGTTTTGAAAAAATGAAGTTACGGGTTGTGACAGAGATCTATGTTGACGCAATTATATTCTTACAGACTTATGAAATGAGTCATTTTAGTCTACCATTTACTGTGTTTCCTTATAATCATTATCACGCCCTTTGGCGCATAGAAAGACAAAGGATTTGGAAATCATTGTGGAAAATGAAGAAATTAATTGTTGTGAAAAGCTATTTCTTTATTTCACAGAATTTGTTCTACCAAAAAGTCGTAAAATATAAAAAGAAAAAATCACACCAAAGATGTTTACTGCAACTTTTTTCAATTCAGACAAGCTTAAAATGTTGTCGTTTAGTAATGGATTAAGAACACAGCCGTGAAGTTAAGCAAAATAATTTCATCTTCGTGTGTGTAAGAAATGATGTTTTGGAAAATATAATTAACTCATCAAACCACGGTGGGTGACTCGCGTGCTCTATCTCCCGGAAGACCGCCATTGCTATCCCAGCATGCATTGCGATTCGGGAAACAAGGGGCGTATAAATCAATCAAACTTGAAAGGCTTTTGATCTGATCGTTACACTTGTTTGATAAACATATCATAGGTAATGAGTCCCAGGGAAATTACCTTGTTAAATTGTGGAAAAAGTAAAACTGAAATGCAGATGAAAATGTAGATACTTTTGATTGTGTGTGTATGTATGATAGGGCCGAAGGAAATTATTTTAGAATGGGGGCAGGTTATATTCATTAAAAATGATTTCCGTAAATTAAATCAATCATATCAAATATTACATTGAATTTTAGTAGAACCAGTTCAATTAGGGACGCACGGAACGTTTAAAGGGGTCCATGCTAGGTTTTTGAGGGATCAGAATAATCTAGCTCTGCAGGTTGACCATTCCATCCGATATCTCTTGAATAGGTTTTTACCCCCCCCCCCCCCCCCCCCCCCCCGACAACCTAGTACATTGAAGCTACAAAAAATGTGTGACTTTTCAAAATAATATATCGATAGTTTGTAACATAAACCTTGTAACCGTAGCTTAAAGGAAGCTGCGGTTCGCTGAAAAGCAACGAAATATAATCTTATCCCTTGAGTAATGCCCTGAAACTAACTTTATATGGAAAGTTAACATCCCCGTCACTATTCCAACTGGTTTGTGTACATACTAGATGTATATATATATATATTTCTAATTTCTTGGTTTTAATGTTCAACGGATTTTGATTAAACAAAGTATAAAAGTGGTCGCATGGCCCATTTTATCTCGTCAAAATCTGTTGAGCAGAAGCTAAGAATTATAATATGTGACCCGTCACGCTAAAAGGGACCTTATAGGATGTGTAGGATGTGTGAAAAATATCGGGCGGCACGAAATTCCCAAATCTACCCAAATCTACCCAAATCTTACCCAAATCTACCCAAATCTTACCCAAATCTACCCAAATCTACCCCAAATCTACCCATATCTACCCTTATCTTACCCAAATCAAGCAAACTGTTCGATATATTTCAGTTTTAAGTTACGGAAAAAAGGAAAACAAATGTTTCTTAACAATAATATCATCGGTGTTAAAGCAAAACGTGATCAGTTTCTCAACATATTGATTTAAGATATTCGCTAACGTCTCTTTAAGCGTGACAGGTCTGAGTGTTAAGGACATATTTCCGTATTGTGGCCCCAGATCTATTATGTGTCTTGCACGCGTGACGGATCCTGATTTTTTCACTGTCTTTTCTGGGTGGCCGACTGCCTTGGCGCAAAAAAAAAAACACACACACAAATTCGAGGGAAGCGCAACCTTGGGTCCACGTATTGGTGTAAATTTATAAAAGCTGTGACAAATTACTCTAATCCAGGTTGAGAAGTTTGTGATATCATCGTTACAACAGTTAATCCGATGATTGTCAGAATAATTTAACCTTTTTCCCAAATGAACCCAGTGTTATATGCCTTACAGAAAACAATAACAACAACAAAAAAGACAACCTTTGAGACAAGAGACCAAAATGCTAATAACCGGCATTTTCATATTTTGCCTCAATATTGTCTTCGTTATATTATTGAATATAAATCTTATCTTCATCTTATTTCTATTTTGTTGTTGAAAGACAGAAAAGTTTAAGCAATAGGCATAGAATAGCACTGAAATTGTGGTTACACTCTTCACAAAGGAAAACCTCGGCAAGAAACAACGACCGATCAAGGGATAGAAATGAACGTAATACAACAAAAATGCGATTGATCAATACACAGTGTAGATTTTTTTATTGCAAAATAAAAAAAATCGACAGACAAAGTAAGAATTCCTACTTTGCTCAGGACAATTCTAGAACTATAATAGATCTAGATCTAATTCCACAATAATTTAATTAAATGTGGACAAATTAATTTCCACAAATACAGAACAAATGATCATATAAATTTCGGGAATATGTTCGAAATAGTCTCATTAGATTTGGGTAAGATTTGGGTAGATTTGGGTAGATTTGGGTAGATTTGGGAGTTTCGTGCTGCCGAAAATATCGAACCTAGTCAGTCTGTGCAGTCTACGCAGCCAGACTAGGGCTGATACTCTTCACTTTTATGCAATTTTCTGAATTTGGAATGGTCTCCCTATCTTACTTACTATGTGTTCATTTTTAACATGCGGGATCTGGTTCAACTGTGTTAATTTCTGATAATGTCCCTTTTAGTGTGACGGATCGAAAATGTAAAAAAGAAAAACAAAACACCACCTTGGTATGAAGCGGGCGATTTTTAGGTTTTTAGATTTACTTTTACAATAGGCCGGAATCAACAGCACTGGTCGATTACAGAAACGGTTTAACCGAAGATCAGTTTTTCCATTGTATCTTGCAACATACTGTTCGAAATGTATTCTCTTTAGCGCGCATTTGATCTTTGATGACCCACTTTGATGATAGAAAAAGGTGGAAAAAACGAAAGACGTATTAGCGCTCGGAATGCGAATTTAGTGCCTACATTATCGCTAGAACATAATTATTCGATCATCGGGAAAAACAGAGAGAAAAGGAACGACAATTAACATAAAACAATGTTTATTGCATTCTAACGACACGTGTTTTCCCGCTTCCCTGACAATAACGTTTCTTCGATAAAAACAGAGATCTTACAAATGTTTGAAATCCAGAACCCGGATGGAAAATCCATCATGGCGGACTGAAGTTCATCTGGTAGAAAGATCGGATGACGGTAATTTGTGAGTCGTCAGAGAGCTTCAAAAAGATTGTAACTACAACTGTGACAAGCTATAGTTACAATATTTTTGTTAGCTCGACATTAGAGTGAGCCGCGACGCAAAAAATCGGTCTTCGGGAGTTTTGACCAGATCCGACACAAATGAGGCTGTTCAGTCGCAGAAAGTGATTAGAGTCACGAAGTTTCGTACATCGGAAGAAGAAGAACTAAACTTTCTCACCAGCGAAAACACAGACGCTGATCAGATTCGCGGTTACCGCGAAGCTGATCTGCGGCTTTGTTTTCGCTTATGCTAAATTCCGCATTTTTCGCGGCTCCGAGTGTTAATAATCGTTATTCCATGCGTAACACGAACATTAGCAGAACATTTACCTACACTTGTTCTCTGTTTGTTTACAGATGAACGTTCCGAATGGCAATCCTGCGTGCTTGTTTGTCATTTTTCATTGTCATTAGTTTCTTCAGTGTTATCTTCGATAGTAAGTATAGCGATGCATACATTTTTTCATGGACAAAACCAGCCCAGCGTTCAGTAAGACAAAACGTTAGCTCACGTTGGCCGTTTCATTCGGAATACTCGGTCAATTCTGTGAAATTTGTGTCAAAGAAGTTGCGACTGTTGCTAACGTTAGCTAACGTTTTGTCTACTGAACGCAGTCCTGCTTTTAGCGACCCAAATAAGACAGTCATGGGGATACATTGAGACCAGAGCAACATAATACAACATTCAAACAACATGTTGTAAGTACTTGTTGTAATCGTCTTGATTAGAAGATTCAATCGAGTACCCACAGCACAGGGATTGACGAACATTATCCCTTTCCCAAACGGCAAAATTTTAGGGTGATCCGCCTCAAAAACTGACACAAATGACAAAATGGGTGTTATTAAATATACGTTTTGTGTTTTAAATATGGCTTAGAAAATATTGAGACAAAAGGAGAAACTGCTGGTTATCAGCAGTTTCTTCTTTTGCCTTAATGTTTTCCCAAGCCGTTTCAATTAGGGACGTCAAAACCAGGGCCGCGTTTTACTAACATAGATTTTTGCAAAAACCTTGTAACAACACATCTGATTGAATGAGAAATAATAACAGTAATTATTCGGCCAATCAGAGTGGTTGTTGTTTCAAAAATGTTCGTAAGTTCGTTAGTAAAACGGGCCCCAGGGGCCTGTTTCATCAAAACATTTAAGACGTATTTTTGACTTACCGACGACTTACGACAAGTTCAGGGTAAGAAACGCGTATCGCCATTCTATCAAAACCTGGGTTATGCGAGTGTTGTTTTAAGCGATTTTTAAGACATCGGTAAGTCAAAAATACGACTTAAATGTTTTGATAAAACAGGTCCCAGGTATTGTTTGGGAATGGGTTAAATGCTATTTTATACAGTAATCACCCTCCCTTATATGTAGCTCTGACTGCGACCATTTTACAATGATAAAATCAGCATTTTTATGCCCCCTTTCGAAGGTCGGTCTGCCGGTCTGTCGGTTGGTCTGTCTGTCGGTCGGTCCGTCGGTCCGTCCGTATATCAAACCTTGTCCGGAGCATAACTCGAAAAGTATTAAAGGTAGAATCATGAAACTTCATAGGTGGATAGATCTCATTATAGGCCTGTCCCACCTAACCGAATAGTGGCACCGAATTCGTACCGAATGTCAAGTGCGAAATTCGCAGTGTTCGTTGTCATTTTATTCGGTGAACTTTGGTTTTCAACGATTGTGTACCGACCATACGAAATATCCCCCAATTCGTTCCAAAACATCAACGAACCCCTACCGTTTGAGTAACGAATATAACGTTATATTCGGAATCGCGTCGTCAGGATCGGTGTCTTTGTTAACGGTCCGTTTAACCTTTTCGGCCAGATCGGTAAAGAAACGCACCTTCATCGGAGTGCACACGCTAGTCATTCGGTGAGATCATAACGAACATACCGAACAGGAATTCGTCTGCGAATTATTACCGACACCAAAATGAAAGTAACGAATGCCAGACGCGCGCCTACCGATCCCTCTGCGAACGGTTACCGAACTCATTCCGAAATTTTGATTCTGTATATTCGTTGAAAAATTTTGTGCATGCTCAAAAACTTTTTTAGTCGTCTGCGAACACCGCGTAATGTCGACGAAAAGCACCGAATGGCACCGTAAACATACCGAACACAAACCGTTTGTGGAACGAACCTTTAACGAATACACCGAATTAAGTTCGGTACGCATTCGGTGTAAAAATTCGGTTAGATGGGACAGGCCTATTATGGAGAGGTGCACTGCACAAGAACCCTTACTCTGCCGATCAAATTTTTGGAGTTATTGCCCTTTGTTGATTTTCAAACTTGATTCTTGTCCATAGCATAACTCAAAAAGTATGTAAGGTAGAATCATGACACTTTACAGGTGGATAGATCTCATTATGGGGAGGTGCAGTGCAGCTATTGCCGTTTGTTGATTTTCACACTTAGTTCTTAACCTGACCTATATCTCATGTCCTTTTGCACCTACAGCCTTGATATTTCACAGATGGACACCTCCTGATAATCAGCATTTTCTCCCTTTGCCTCAATATTGTCATGGCTATATTATACTTAAATCTCGTCTGCAGCAGCTTTCAAATTGAACCACCCTAACATTTTGTCGTTTTGGGAAAGGGTTAAGGATACGTTTCACATATTTTTTTCTCATATACTTTAACTTTTATGTACTTTTACACGGTGGGGATTGTGCATGCTTGGATGGATAACGAATACGGACAAATATAATCTCGAATCTTGTCAAATATTTTTGCAATAACTCCTTTATTTCTTTGTCGATTTTCAAAAGGTCTGTTGCATGTACCCCGCCTTGAAAATCTCTTTCCTCGGATATATGGATTATTTGTGGTATCCTTTTATTTTTTCCAAAAATTGATCCCAACTGACCAGAAAACGAAATGATAACGACTACGGCAAAATAAGCCACGCTTCAGGTAGGAAATTGTGCAATAATTTTCTTATTTCTGTGTCAATTTTCAAGCGGTTTGTTGCATGTACCCCGCCTTACTGAGCGCTTTCCTCAGGTGTATTACTTATTTGAAAACTCCCCATATTTTCCCCAAAAATTGATCCCAACTGACCTGAAAATCGATCAGATTTTTTGTCGTTTTTCTGGTCGGTTGGGATCACTTTTCGCAAAAAGTACAAAAAGGTTTCGTGTAAAGCATACATCGGAGGAAAGAGCTCAGTAAGGCGGGGTACATGCAACAAACCGTTTTTGAATTGACGCAGAAATAAGGAAGTTATTGCAAAATGTCTTACCTGAAGCGAGGCAAATTTGGCCGTAGATTTACCCATCCCAGCATGCACAATCCCCACCGTGTTTTACCCCATAGAGCATTTTTATGAAAATTCTGAAAGTTTCAAACCAAAGTTAGGCCTATATTGCTCCGCTTAGGAGATTTTTTTTAGAATTAAACTAATAATTGCATGACTTTTCCAGCAGTTCGGATGTAAATGGAATTTAGCCTATTATTTTCGTCTCAACTTTACATGCGTTTCCTTTACGTATCAGCAACAATTAACAAAACCTGATAGCATTTAGCTTCATTGGAATAGCCAACATTGGTATCTAGTCAAACCTTAAAAACGAAATGTGAATGTAATGTCTTTTTACATGTGGGATCATACAGCGAATTTTCTTCTTATTCTTTATGTGATTTCCACTCTTTCAAAATTGTATGACTTTAGACTGGTCGAAAATCAAAACTGGTACAGACGATATTAATAACGTCAAAGGTATAGTGTTCCAATATCAATCATACCGTCGCTTTTTGACAAAAACCTCGTAACTGCAGCTAGTTTTTAGCTGCAGTTACGAGGTATATATTAAAAAGCAGCAATATGCAATGACCCAACTTCAGTAATGTTTCCATAAGAGGTTTTACTATCGGAATTTGCCTACGAAAATAAAGCTGTCTCGGGTTAAGGGCAGAAACTCTTACTTCCTTGTGCACTTTTATTACTGGTTGTCTCCCTTTACTCTATCTTTATTAAAACAAGACTTGTCTTTGTTGTCAATGATAGGAAAAGGTCTGAGGAAAGTATTTGGGCAAACGAAGAAAATGTTGATATTTAACATTCTCTTTTCAATTAATTTCTTGACCAACATGCATTTTGCAATGTTACATGCTAGCATCATAATTTTCGTTAACCCTTGTTTGTAGGCCTACATACTTTACCAAACGGGGTGCTTAGTGCATTGAGACAACAGAAAGGGTTTATTTTAAGAATTACAACCCATCATTAGATACCAAACACTTCGCGCATCTATAGGTGTCATTCGTGACAACGGAAACTAGCGAGATACATCCGTCAATTTCCGGATGTCATCCATGGCAACAGAAATTGACGAGGGATATCCTCGTCAATTGCCGTTGCAACGGATGACGCGCGAAGTGTTTTGAAGTTAATGACGGGTTGTACATGTACTCCTCCATATCGTAGAACCTTGTTATGTATATTAAGTGTTCATCCTAGTTTTTGGACCAATGAAATTGCAGTATATTTGAAAATTTCGGCGCTATATTTCACATAAACGCACTGCCGGTCAGTTTATACATAGCCATGCCCCTGTTTCCTCTGCAGTTATGAAAAATGATGTAATATTTTTGGGAAAATGATGTAAGTTTTGGGAAATTGATGTAATTCCAGTAAGATCCGCTTAATAGTAGCTCCGGTCTTAGGCTAATCCGAGTCTTCTCTGATGTAAATACGCTCTTTGATATTTTGATTTTTCGCTCTTTACATAACGTACATTTTCGTACATAGCGAAAAATCAAAATATCAAAGAGCGTATTTACATCAGAGAAGACTCGGATTAGTCTTAGGCGTGGTTTGAAGAGCGTATGTTTTCATTGATTGGCGAACACTAAGTCAGATAGAGACTGTATAGTAGATTCTACGCGACATAAACGTTCAAAGGCTGCGCTTTTTGAACGTTTATATCGCATAGAATCTACTACTCAGTATACAGCCTATATCTAATACGTATAGGCTACCATAACTTCCTGGTACTCTGTACATACATGTGTAATAGGCATACAAGCCAGGATCTGGATGAAACGTCCCTTATAGCATTTTAGGAAGCAATATTTCAAGATCAGTTAGTGACTAAATAGAGACTGGAGCTATAAGAGAACAACATGGTTCCTGATCAGCCTGCGTATACACGCAGGCTGATCTGGAACCATGTTGGGCTCAATGGCCTTAAGGGTCATTTTTCCTAATCCTGGCTCATATGTATCTTATATACAGTCGACACTCATTGTTGTATAAGTCAGAGGGGCCTTCAAAACACCTCGATATATCCAGAGTTCGACGCATCCGAGATTTGTTCAGTTTCGATCAAATGCCATTTATTCATTCTTGTTGGTGATCGAGTACATCAAAATGATTTTGTTACAGTTTTGATATCCATTGATGATGTACAGGGCCATGTTTTCACTTCGAACTAAGCAGAAATTCGACTCATCCAATGTCGACATAACGAGTGTCAACTGTGTGTTTAATGTTTTGTGTTATAAGTAGGTCACGTGAATCACTATAAAAAACGATTCAAAATCTTTTACTAATGAGGGAATAGGCCTATAACGGATAATAGGGGAGACAGGAGGTATTTGGGACTATTTATAGTAACAACTTATACATATTCATACCTGTCCACCCTAAATTAAACCAAAATATTTGTATCGATTCTCGTTTAACTTTGAACGTATAATACAGTTGGCGTCACATCGCATGTCACGTGTTTATATTTGTTCAGTCGTCAATGGCAATGAATTTTGTGCTAAAAATAGAATGGATAAACTGTTTTGTTTGGATAACCCGTCGGTGTTGTTTTAAAATCTCGTAACTACGACTTGAATCAAGCCGTAGTTACGAGATTTTATAAAAACACCCATGAAATGCTACTTAATCGTCCAAAATTTCGTCACTGTTTATTTGATAAAATCGTTCCCTATTACATTTGAACAAAATATAAACATGTGCCATACGATGTGGCGCCAACTGTAGTTAACCTATTACCACACAGTGACTCCTTTTGACTCCTCACAAGATAATGGCTTTGGAAAACATCGTGGAAAATGAAGAAATTGCTTGTGAAAAGCAATTTCTTTATTTCCCACAATGTTTTCCATCCAAAAAGTCCTAAAAATTAAAAATTCCATTCACTTGAAATTGTCGTCTGCAGGATCTTTCAATTTGGACTGTCCGAAAATTTTGTCGTTTGGTAATGGGTTAAATATTATGTTTTACTTTTGTGAATCACGGGTCTCATAGAGACTCATCGTAACTGTCACATGCTAGCAGTCCAAGTTTCATTACAATGCCCCCAGAGTAGCTGGTTGGATGAACTCTCAAACATTTAATGTATTTCTGCCTCTCAAAGTGGTTCGTCACACTGCTAGTGGCATCGGTGTTAGCTTGGAACGTCTGAAATTAGATGGTTTGTATCTTTTACTCTACAACTGTGTTTTATTTTTTTTATTATTATAATCATAATTATTATTATTATTATTATTATTATTATTATTATTATTTTTTTTTTTTTTTTTTTTTTTTTTTTTTTTTTAATTGTCATGAACACAAATACAATTACAAAGGAATATGTACTTGAAAATGAAAACTAGACCTTAGAAGAGACACCCCATAGATATTTTCTAATAATCTTTAACAGTATAAAATGAAAGTCTCTAATTGTCTGATTTATCACTCTCTGTATATTCAGACAACGGGAGATTATTTACTATAGCCTATTTCTGAAGGTTTCTGACGGTTTTATGCCTTGGTTCCTTAGTGACATGACATATTATATGTATATACAGAGCCTGAATTCAGGTTAACCCATTACCGCAAAATGACACTTTTTGACTCCTTTACAAGAAAGGGCTTGGGAAAACATTGTGGACAATGAAGAAATTGCTTGTGACAAGCAATTTCTTCATTTTCCACAATATTTTCTATCCCAAAATACCACAAAATGTTAAATTCATTGACTTTAAATTGTCGTCTGCAGCATCTTTGAATTTGGACAAGTCCAAAATTATACCATCTGGTAATGGGTTAACCTAGTCCCTGTTTTGGTGTTCTTGCGCCTTGTTTCTCAAATGCGACAATGGTCCTTCTTCGGACCAGGGCCCGGTTTCTCGAAAACATGAGAACATGCTCAACTTCAAAGGGATACTCTCCAACGTTGAAGGGTATTCGATTGAAGTTCACGTGGATTTCGTGCGATTTGAGCACGGTGCTCAGATTTGAGCATGAGAATGAACTTAAATTTTTTCGAGAAACCGGGGCCTGGACCTAAATACCTGAATAACGTTGTCTAGCATTACAAAATCATACGTGGTACAGTCTTCGCTATACAACACCTTGTAGGCTGTAACCCAGTGGCTATCGCCGTCACTCGTCAGTCCGCCCTTTGTTTCTAAACCACCGATCCAATATGGCTTATCAAACTGGATCTGAAATTATGAATATGTGTATATAACTATGTAATAATGTTTTAGCAGAAATACTAGCAGAGAAATTAAATTTGCAAAATCATAGCTGGTACATCACGTATCGTGTAATGTGTCTTTCTTGGTGAGTTAACCCATTACAACACAGTGACTCCTTTTGACTCCCCACAAGATAATTGCTTTGGAAAACATCGTGGAAAATGAAGAAATTGCTTGTGAAAAGCAATTTCTCCATTTCCCACAATGTTTTCTATGTAAAAAGACCAAAAAATCTTAACATTCATTCATTTGAATTTGTCGTCTGCATCATCTTTGAATTTGGACTAATCTAAAATTCGGCCATTTGGTAATGGGTTAATGGTTTTCAAGTTTTGTCCACCAACCTTAACCCGGGACATCTGCATATGCGATGATCCTTCTTCGGCAATGTTTTCTTAAGATACTCAACAAACAGACTCTATCGACGAAAAACAGTTGTACCGAGTTAATTTTGGTGAGTTATACCACCCCACAAAACAACAAAAGAAAAGAAAAACAAAACATTAACAAAGGAAACGACACTTCCCATTAAAAATGATACAGCAAACCTCAAAATCACAGAATTCTCAAATTTAGTTTGCAGAAGACGAATGTGACAGGTCTGTCAGTGTTAGATTTAGACTTGCTTTTGGTGTCCACGCAGTTAAAATGACGTTCTGTTCGGTCTCAAGCTTGTTCATATTTTGAAATCGGTTGAACATCACGATATCAATGGAACAAAAATTCAGTGCAAATTTCAACTTTGAGCCATTTTAGCAGCCAGACTTCATTACGAAAGGTTGGATAGATTATCTGTATATTTGAAAAGTTACGCCATATTTTGTGATAGTAAGAAGATGATCTGATTGAACGAAGAAAATACCCTTAATTAATATTTAAGTGTATAAGGTGCCAAGAGTCAAATTATAGATCCCTGTGGTTTTTAATATATGTATGTTTTTGCAAACCTCTACATATTGGTGAGCATCATGCGTCTCAGCGATCCAACCATCGCCAGAGTCAATCAGGACATCACTGGAACTCGAAAGGCCCGAAATTGACGACGTCACCGATATTTGTGCACGAGATGGATAAAAGCTTTCAAGAACTTCGTGTTTACACACTTCGGCGACTGTAAAATATCTAATACTTATCACATGGAATGATCGATTCAATATGTTAAACACTATTATTGCATAAAATGTGTGTTTTCGGGCCGTTATCAGCATTGAATAACGAGAAGAAACCGGGCTGATATCGTGTAAAAATCGGTCGTTATTTGGGAGATTCACGTGCGAAATCGGACCGGCTTTGCACTCAAACATCCTCGAGATGGAGATATGTTGTGGCAAGTGTGATTAAATTCAGATCAAAACTGTAGGAGGAGTTGCCCGTACAAGAAATTGATAATGGACGGACAGACAGACGGACGGACAGACGGATGGACGACCGGGGCCATAACATTAAACGACCCTTCGGGCGTATAAAAACGTAAGGAAGAGATAAACAAATAAACCTAGGTTTTAACAGTGTCGAATGGCTCATTTATGAAAAAATACCAATCGCGTACGTATGATGTCAATGACCTAGTTTGGTAAAACAGGGTCTTACGCTTCTCTAAGAATAAAGAACGGAATGAAATCAAAAATCGCTTTATTGGTATCATATGGTTGAACTGTATTAAGATGTCTCCCATGCTTTAGATTGCAATCCTCATTTGCATTAATGAAGTAAAATTCTACATTTGAATCGTTTAAGGCCTATCTGTGGAGTTGAAATGCTCGGCATCTGGAGATCTATGTGATTTTTTTCAATAGATCGGCAATTTATAAATTTCTATTGTCATGAATTTCCGCTACCATACATGTTTTAATTTACAATCGAAAACTTTGATAGATTTATTAGATCCAGTCCTATTCCGAAGAAGTTTCAGAAGACTAAGTGATAGAAGTCAATACATTAATCATTCTGAAATTGTATTACGCGATTATGCATCGTGTATTCAATAACACAAATCGAGGTCAACGTGTTTAAATAAAACAGGACAACGAAGTAGGGGCCTTATATCGATAATAGCGAAAAACACCGGACCTTATCAAATTTTATGAACGTCCCTCGTACCATCTGCTAATTCTCTATTAAGAACACTCCAAGATATTGTCATGTGAACATTGATACATATTTTGCTGTAAGTGAAAACAAGTCTATCTAGATGTAGCAGGTATGATAGTTGCAGGGCCGAATACCATCAAACCTTTGTAGCGTGTTCGTTCGTGTTCCAAACGGGATCAATTCACAAAGTGACAATTTAACCCCTTCCCAAACGACAAAATTTTAGGGCGATCCACTTCAAAAACTGCCACAAATGACAAAATGGATGTTATTAACGATATAATGTGTGTACAATATGGGATAGAAAATATTGAGACAAAAGGAGAAACTGCTGGTTATCAGCAGTTTCTTCTTTTGTTTCAATGTTTTCCCAAGCTATTTCTATTAGGGACGTCAAAACCAGGCCTTGTTTTGGGAAAGGGCTAAACGCTGTTGCAGACGGTCAGTGGATGTTGTATTCAAACCAGCGTAATGCCAACTAAAATTCAAGTTGACAAGACAATGGACCATCTTAAAAGAAATTAAATAACGCTTTATCAATAGGGATAATATCACCTGTGTTGCACGTATACGCACGTGGTCCCCAATTCCACTCCAAATTATCTTGGCAAGCGATCATATAAAGCATATATGGGTCGGCAATGCTAGTGACGTAATTACCAACACAGCCGAGGCGCAAAATGTAACCAACGGGGTACAACTCTCCCGTGGTATTTACATGGTACCCATCCATATCAATCACTGAACCGTGCTCTGGAGATACGTAAGGTTGGCAGCCAATGTTTCCTTCTGCAAACAAAATTAAAAGAGCCAGGATCTGGAAAAACGTCCCCCATAGCATTTGAGACATCCATGTTTCAAGATCAGGCCATGCCTAGATGCAGTCTATCCAGCATCCATGTTACTCTCAAACGGTTGCTACAGACCACGAGGAAGCTATTTGAGAACAACATGGTTCCTGGTCAGACTGTGTGAATACGCAGGCTGATCTGGTACCATGTTGTTCTCAAATGTTATAAGGGACGTTTTCCAGACACTGTCTCATTAATGTTTTTGAAAGCGTCAAACAATTAACCAAAACCTTCGTCAACGAAAGGAAAATAAGTACATTTTATACTGCACAATATAACATCATGGGCAATACAAAAGACTTGTAAACACCAGGCAAAATCTAAAGATGGCCTTCAAATATTAATTGGATTTTGGCATCTAACTCTAGAATGATTTAAATGATTTGCTACAGTATTTTACCCTTGCCTTACTCATATTGTATGGTCTAATATCAATCATACATTTTATTAACTTACAAACATAATAATTACTAAAGGATCTGACTAAATGTCGGTCAATTTAAACAAAAACAAATATAGAATCTAAAAAAGATCTACCATATATCTATATAGCAAAGAAATATTTTGCTTTTAAAGAAGGAATTGTTGAATCTATATTTTACTACTTCCCTTCCTCCTCATTTCTTAAGTTTTCTATTTCACAACGTTTTGATGGGTATTCACTATACTTTACGTAAGTCTTCATTAATGATTACACACATCATATAATAGTCATATTACTTTATCGTTAAATCTATTATTATACCAGCAATTGTTTGAATCATGCAGGTGTCTATCACCTGCACGATTCGAGCCAATCCGTGCAAAATCTTTTGAAAATTAAAAACTCTTGGTGGCCTCTTTTCTGTGAATTCTTTTTATAAGAAATTCCTTTTAAGCACATTCCATAATATTGTTAAAGGTCTACAGATAGATGGAGTAAGTAATAGACATGCTTACCAATCTGGCAAGTAAATGAACCTGTAGTTGGCGTACATTTCGTTCCCGCCGGACATGGTTTCAGCCAGCATTCGCCGGTTCGAGACTGAATATATAACAAAATGTATTGTAAATATTGTAAATAAAGGTATTCCATCCAACAGTAGATGTTAAGTATTAATGTGACCCATCGCGCTAAAAGGGACCTTATCGGATGTGTGAAAAATATCGACCCTAGTCAGTCTGCGCAGTCCGCGCAGCCAGACTAGGGCCGACACTTTTCACTATTTTGTTGTTTTTTTTTTTTTTTAAATCCGGAATGTTTTCCCTATCTTCCTATATGTTCTTTTTTCGCATATGGGATCTGGTTGGCCTGTGCTGAATCTGACAAGTTTGTCAAATTTTGGATTTTTGTAGTTCGGATAAGGTCCCTTTTAGCGTGACGGGTCACAATTTTCTTGCGACTTCGGGTGTCATACGTGACAATGAAATTGGTGAGATTCTTCATCCTGATGGCATTAATGTCATGTAAAAAAATAGGTCATGCCAGGGCAAAAACTAGGTCAAAATTTAATATCGTAAAATCTTTTTACTCTGGAAGTGCTAATTTTGGCACAAACCTTGTCGAAATTGTCCTGAATATTTATCTTGATGATTTCTATGCCATGTCAAGAAGTGGGACATGCCAGATTATTAACTGGGTCACAAGGTCAAATCTTGTTAAGTTTTGTTAAATCTTCCTTTTTTCTGGAAGTGCCAACGTTTGTCCAAACTTTGTCTAAAATATCCTTAATATTTATCTGGAGGATATCTTGGTCGTGATCAAAAGTGGTTCACGCAAGGTCAAAAACTATGAAACAAGATCAAATATTATTTAATCCCACCTTTTGTTCTAGAGATGACAATTGTGATCCAAACTTAGTCAAAATTGTCCTGAATATTTATCTAGATGATATCTAGGTCATGATAAGAAGTGGGTCATGCCAGATCAGTAACTAGATCACAAGGTCACATCGTTTACAATTCTTCCTTTTGCTCTGGAAGTGCCTATTTTCGCCCAAATTTTGTCAAAATTGCCCTACACGTTTATCTTGATGACATCTCGGTCATGATCAAAAGTTGGTCATACAAGGTCAAAAGCTAGGTCACACGCCAGATATTCCTTCTTTTTGATCTGGAGATGCCAATTTTGGCCCAAACATTGTCAAAATTTTCGTAAATATTTATCTTGGTATTTAGGTTATGTACAAAAAGTGGGTCATACAAGGTCGAAAACTAGTTCACTGGGTCATATCTTGTTTTTACTCTAAAAATTGAAATATTTTTCTTGTGAAAATTGTCCAGAATATTTATTTTGACGATATCTGTGTCGTGTAAACAGTGGGTCATACGAGGTCAAAAACAAGTCACTATGCCAAATCTCGTTTTTTTTTTTTTCTCTAAGAACCAAAATATTGACTCAATCACTGTGAAAATTGTTCAGAATGTTTATCTTGATAATATCTTGGTCATGTAAAAAGTGGGTCATACAATGTCAAAAACTAGGTCACTAGGTCAACTCTTGTTTTAAGACTCAAAATATTAATTTTATTTAATCATTATGAAAATTGTTAAGTATGCTCATCTTGATGATATCTAGGTCGTGTAAAAAGTTGTTCATGAACCTAGAAACGATTCAAGGGTTTACTATCACATGTTTAAAAATGCGGGAAGAAATTATGAACAAGACTTTGGTACATTAGCATCTTATAATTTCCTTCCATTTGTTCTGGATTGCTTGATCATCGTCATAATTGTTGAATGTTCATATTCATTCATCTGAGAATCCATAGAGCACTGGAAGTGTGCATGTTGTTAGTTTTTCCCAAAGTCCTCTCAAGTGAGCAATGCAGGGTCATCTTGGCCATCTTGTTTTCTATCTTTGTATCGTAGACTTTGTATACTGAATAGCGGAAGAACTCATCTTTTCGATTTCTGATAAATTTTTAACCGGATAAAATCCCCTGAAAACGGAGTAATTATTAGTTTGGTTGAGAGTATATTGAACGCTTTGATTGATAATGTTGTGTTATTAACTTTTGGATGCACCGTGGGTCATTCAAGATGATTAATAATATATGCCTGTTACATCGTATGTGATACCAATGCTTCTAAAGGTCCTGTTTAAGGCAGTCCACCTCTAATGAGATTCGAGCGACGTCGGAATTATTTGGGCGAAGTCGAAAACATTCGGCAGTGGAACTTTCCACCACTGAATGTTTACGACCGCACCCAAATAGGTTCGGATACGTAACGACGTCGCTCGAAAAAAATCGATGTTTATGAATCTCAAAATGGCCATATTACGGGTATTCTACCTTAAATCGGATTTGATACAAGAGAATTTTCACTCACCCTAGGCCAGTTTGCTGCGTCTATCAGTACCGTATGGTTCTCTTGTATAAGTGCAGATGGCGGTGCTGTTGTTGAACTTAAGTTAAACATCCCACATGTCGTAGTGACCCTGTTATAAGTGACGGACAGACAGTCGGTCATAAATACACACGTGTCCGCACAACTGGCCAAAGTTCCTTTCATAACTGTCCTTATTACAAACGCATCTCCTATTCTCATGTTTGGCAAAACAGACACCCTTTGACTTCCATATATGTTTGAATGGATCACGCAAACATTCAGAAATATGAACGTCATAAAACGCACTACCATTTTTCCAAGCATTATTGTTTTACGTTTAATTCCAAGCGTGATATAAAGATACTTCGAAATTAGTACGAAACGGCATTGATAGACTCAGATAATTCGATTATGTATTTGCTCCTGTTATCTTGTCCGAGCAATATGTCGATGAATTCAAAATCGCCATAACTATGATATTAGAAGCTTATAAATGCTTGTTTTCCAATAGATCGTAAATTTAACTTAGCCCTTCGCCAAACCAGGCCTGGTTATGACGTACCTTACAAAATGGGTTTGGGAAATCTTTAAAGCAAAATGAAAAAATGCTTATAATCAGAATGTTCTCCTTTTTGCTACAATATCTTTTCTACTATTGTACACGAATGCTGTCTATACTAGTATCATTTTTGTCGTCTGTGGCAGCTTTCGAAATGGACGATCCTAAAATTCCGTCGTTTGGGAAAGGGTTATGGGTTAAAAACAATATATTAGTAATAACGGGTTGTTAAATGCCATTTGTTATTTCAATGATACGAATAAAAAATTGGGGTTTTGAGTTTCTGCCATTTTAATATTTAATGAAACAAAATAGATCTAGTTTTTGTTCTTTTATCCTGAAAGAGTCTGACAATACATGAAATTAACCATATATCTGTGTTGCACGCATCCTGTCCAGATATACCGTCAAGGGTGGGTCCAGGATTTTTTCCAGGGGGTCCAAGCCCAAGATTTTTTTCCGGAGGGGGGGGGGGGGGGGGGGGTTCCAAGCTCAAATTATGGCTTAAAGCTACTATTTCCCAGATTTGGACCCAAAATTTGTCAAAAACAAACGAAATGTACACTTTTTAAGCTTTATATGACCTGATTAAATGATTACGACACAGTATTGAAGCAACGACTCATTTTTTCGCAATTTGATACCAAATTCATGAAGCGATGTCGAATGTAGGTCAAAAGCAGTAGGACATGCGACTTTCTTAAATGACGTCACAACATACATGAAGACGTCATATTGAAATTCAAGTATTAATCTCGTTTGAATCTTGGTCCGCGCTTTGTGCGCATGCGTGACAGTTAAAAATAAATTCAACCGCATCTGTAACGGAATTGAATTTGGGTTTGGATTCTCCCTAAATTTGGCTATCTCTCTTATAATTTCGGCTCAATCTCTGTCTGAATCGCATAATATTAACCATTCTGAGGTGGCCAAACCATAATTTAGCACCCCCCCCCCCTCTAGATCCGCCCATGATCGTCCATTCACAGGATGGCATTTGAATCAAGTCGCCTTAGCAGATTAAGGTGGAATACCCGTAATGTTGCCATTTTGAGATTCTTAAAACATCGGGTTTCTTTCGAGAGGCATCGTTACGTATCTGAACCTATTCGGGCGAGGTCGTTAAAGTGACATTTCATATTTATTACATTTTTTAAAAGTATGTCTTGATGCAAAGATTGTTTATCCTAATGCGTAGAAATGCTATCAGTTTTTTTAAGCTGTTAGTCATAAGCGAAAAATATGCGATTAAAGTTGAGACAGAAATGACAAATTCTATAAAAATCTGAACTGTTGTCCACAACAATTTGTTTAGTTTTAGCACAAAAATATATATTTCTCGTAAACGGTTCAATAATTTGGCTTGAAATTTTCAGAATTTTCATAAGAACACATGCTCTTTCAGATAGAATGAACGTAAAATTTATGTACAAATAATTGTGAAATGTCACTTTAACATTCGGCGGTGGAGAGTTCCACCGCCGAATGTTTCCGACTTCGCACGAGTAATTCTGACGTAGCGGAAATCTCATTAAAGGCAGACTACCGTAATCCCTTTTGAAATTAGTGGAGGCGTATTTGTGGAAAGATTAATTCCACTGGTCAGCGTCTTGGAAAAATCTTGTATCTGCTCTACATGACATGTGTTTTGGTCTTTCAACCTGAAAATTGATCAGAATGGTTGACTTGGTGTTATCTCAGATGAGTGTGAAAATTGGTCAAATGGGGTCACAAAGCTATTGGTGAAAAGTGCATTTTGGTCAAGCGTATACGTAAAACGTAAAACAACTGCGCTATTCAAAGCATCATGTCTTACACAACCTATAACATAGGAAAAACGGAATAAATTACCAAAATCAGGTAACAGGAATATGCTAGAGAGATTGGTATCAAAAATCTTCACACACTCGATAGACAGCCTTTTTGTCCAATTTAAATGAAAATAGGGCAAAATGATAGTAATGAATCTTTGATGAGTCAAAAAGTAAGTCATGAGTTCTTGTGAAGCTTTTATTTGGTAGGAATATTCTTGGGGAGACCCTTTGCAAAATTCGTTCATTAACTGTTGATTAGCCAAATAATATAATTATGTGTGTTTGGGTAGGGCAGGGCTTATCAAAGTTGTTGATATGATTTCTTTTAAATAAATACCCTCCTTAATCATTGTACCAATTTAGACCACTTGTCTGGAATGATTGTTGTGTGGATGTGTCTTTCTTTCTTTTTGTAATGCTTGTTATTTCTTGACTTGACAGAAAAGGTTTGCTCAGAGAAATCATAAAACACTATTTTACTCTTTGGGATATTCTTTTAAAACTCTTTCCCGAACCATACAAGTTTAGGGTGGTCCAAATTGAAAGCTGTTTAAACCAAACACTATATTTGAATAACTTAGGTATAATTTGTGTACAATAAAGCACAGAAAATATTGAGACAGAAAAAGAAAATGTTTTTGTCAATATTTTCATCTTTTGACTTGAAATGCTACAGACGTAAAAGTATGTCTATTTTGGTCAATTTAAGAAAAGCCATTGGAGCAATACATGACCCCATGAACCTCTTGTTCACGTTTCAAAAAGTGTGAAAACGATATCTTTAATGAAGCGGTCATGCATTTGGGGATATGAATATTTCAAACCCTTCTTTTTTGTTCTAAATTCTAAAAGTGATTTATGATGTAATAAAATAACATTGGTTCGATGACATCGTACTTCATTATTTATGACAAATTCAAATGTTTTATTGAAAATAAGCCACCAGCCTTTTCAATCACAATGACACATTTACATAGTCTTTGTACAACCAGTGACGAAATACATTTCACAATAAACAATATGAATTCATTTAAAGCATTTACATAGGAATTGTATAGAAATTGTATAATCAACCCGATGATATGGCATTGTTGATGTTCTAGCAACAACAAGTGTTGCAGTGTTTTTTTTTTTTTTTTTTTTTTTATTATTATTTTTTCTTTTCATATGCATGATAAATATACATTGCGATATTTGTAACTTCATTTTCATTTTTCTAATCATAATTATTCTAAATTTGCATAATGTTGGACGTTTGAAATATTTTCCCTTGATTTAAAAACACCGAAGATCAAGCAAGTGACTTTCGAAATATGAAAATGTTAAAATATTAAGATAAGGTTCGTACTCAATGGTATATTCAAAATATAATATATATTGAAATAGGCTATAAACTGTTTGCCATTTCGTACACCTTGGTTCTCCCATGCATATTTGAACTCATTTTCATACAATTTTTTCTTTAGTTTTGAAACCCAGTTTTCATGTCCAAGAGAATCATATAGTTTAAGCATATTGTATCATTTTTTAACATATCTATGATCAGTCATATCTAATATTGATAACCAGTGTTTAACAACCCTTTTACACGTGTAAATATGTACAGTAAATCGCACAAATGCTCCCATAACTGCAGCATCCGGTGTATTAACTCATACATTCAAATATCTTTTACAAGCATAAGTATTTATGAACAATTTCTCCTCATCAAAATTGCCGTATATCCCAAATTTCAGAACCACAAAACAAAATTTGGGCTATTTTAGCTTCATTTTTTTAAAGAAAAAAGTCTTACCATAGATCGCCATTAACATTTTCATAGAAGAAAAAAGACTTTATTTAACGAGTTGTTTCCGAACATGACACCTGACCCTTTTAGTATCGGCCACCATGGAGTATGGCGTATAAACGACAATAGTCGAAGACTGCTGGAACTCTGCTGAAATAGATACCTTTGTGTCACTAACATATACATGTATTTCCAAAACAAAAATGTTCATAAAGTCTCCTAGATGCATCCAAGATCACGTCAATGGCACCAACTTGACTTCATCACCACCAGAAGAAAACTCCTAAAATCCATTCGAAACACAAGAACCTATCGTGGTCGAACCCAAGAGATTATACACCACCGAAACAAAAGGCATTCCTAAAATAATCATAGTTTAGTTTATTGGGGTTTTACGCCGTTTTCAACTACCAGGGTCATATCGCGGCGGCTGGAGCACCTAACCGTGGTTTCCTGGTATTTCTCGCACCAGTACAACCACAATATCCAAACCGAGCCTCCAGCTGCTCTCTCACATAGATGATTCACACCCATTGGTGAGAAACAAATGACTTTTGTCAAATGTCAGAATGGATACTGGCCGAGCCGGGGTTCGAACTCGAGACCCCTGGATTGACAGACTCCGACGTAACCGACTGAGCTATCCGGGCTCGGCTAAAATAATCATAGAACATACCGGTGATAGGGAGCGTGTAAACAACTTTAACACCGCCATTAACAGAATTTCTGTACAAGACCCAGCAGACACAGTGGAGGAACGAGGGTCCATCCTAAGAGCAGCCATCTATGAAACAGCTAGTCCGGCAGATATTCCCCATTTTTTAGCTGAACCTTGCAGTGGAGTATAAAGGTTTTTTTTCTGCTGATACTTGAAGCAGACATCCCACTGTTAAAGATTCCGACGGGTGACATCGTGTCACCCTTTAGCGTTTTGAGAAATTCAAGATGGCCGCCAAAATGGCGGAAATTACTTAAATAATCAATGTAAGGGTTTTAAATTCATATGATAACTGATATATTTTAGGTAAAACATCTAAAATACACTAACTGTTTCTCTGGGAATGAAAAACAATAAAGATAAGACATATTTCTACCACTTCAGTTGACATTTTTGTGTAATTTACGTTACATTATGGGACAATTGCTTCATTTATTCACTTATCCACTATTATTTGGACATAGGTCAGTCAAACACAACAGTACATGGTCTTGCTATCAATTCATTCACTTTAATTTTTTGGTGAGAGCCAAATATGGGTTGTATGAATGTATTTCATTGATAATTTTGTGTAACTTACGTTACATTATGGCATAATTGGCTTCATGTATTCAATAGAATGCTACCATTTGACCATAAGTCTTTTAAACACAACGACAAATGGTTTGTCTATCAATATCTTTACTAGACGCCTTTTCCAACAGCAAATCCAAGGTTTTTATATATGTATTATGTAATTTACGTTACCTTAATATTAGCACATTACCTTCGTTTATTTATTTATCTCCTATTGTGTGGCCACAAATCTGGCATAAATCATTTAAACACAGCAGTGAATAGTTTGCTTATCAATTGTTTTACTAGAAGATTCTGTCAAGAGCAAAACAGCAGGCTGTATAAATGTATCATGTAGCTTACGTTACCTTAATTTCATGTACTGTTACATGTACTTGTAACAATAATAAGAATACCGTAAATCGAAGGAAATACAATACCGGTATAGGAAAAGTATATGAAACAAGACATACATGTAGCCACTGATGCACACATTATGTTTTATACAGTGCAGAGTAGTGAACTAAGTACACACAATCGTAAAAAGTAGGCCACAGCGATCTGGTTTTGGAACAATGACAAACGACAAAGCTTTGGGTCATTGCGCATCTACGCAACAAATTTGGCGTCCCTTACAATAAACAGTAAATGAGCTATTGAGTGGAAGAAAATTTCTAACTAAAAGCAACCAAAAGTGAAAAGTAGGTGATAGCAACCTACTTTTGGTATGGTACACACATCATAATTGGTCTCTGTATGTCAAATTGTGTACGAGATATGGAGCGGAACAGAAGCGGACGGACCCGGCAATCGTACGCACCGCAAATTGACCAAACGCCGGCTGCCAATCAAAAATCATCGATACACCCATGGACTATCAGAAAAATGCCACACACGGAAGTGATGGACCATGTTCTTCAACTAGATGTAGTTGTGCTAAGCCTAGAAAGGGATGTACATTGCATAGTAAATACCAAGGAGGAGTGCTATGTAACAATGAAAGCACAAAAACCCAGAAATATGAATACACAATGACATATATTGTTTTATATAGAACATGCATGCAAGTTTTGGCCCATTAGCAATGTACCACGAGTATTATACAAGACTTTGACGGAGAAAAATATATATCATCTTTTAATTGGCTTGATTTTGTTCATTGGAGTTTAACGCCATTTTCAACTGCTATGGTCATATCCCAAGGATTGGAGCGCCTAACCATGGATTCCTGTCGTTTCTCATACCAGTACTATCACAACATCCTAACCAAGCCTCCAGACGCTTGCCCACATAGATTAACTATATCAAACCACTGGTGGGAGACATTTTTTTCTGAAAGAATATTTGCCGCGACCGGGGATCAAACACTGGACTAATGGAACAATGTAGAGAAGCACCTTACATATTATACGCATCATTTAAAAAATGTTAATTTTGATCAGCTTTTAGGAATTGATATCTAATCTTACACAATTGAAATTATTTAGTTCCTTTAAGTCGTCAAGAAACAATGCTGGGGTATTATCGTCTACTCTTTGTCGGTTGATCGGGCAGCATGCGAACGTTTCAGTTCCGCTCCATATCTCCTGCACGATTTCACCTAGAGACACCAAATTTAATATAAAACGCGCCATGACCAACAGAAGCATTATGTACCAAAAACGATGTCAATGTGACCTACTATTCACTTTGAGTTTAATTTACTTAGTTCGAAGTTCCCTTCTGTTTCATATATCATGTACTGTTTGATCTAGAGATACCAAATTTAATGTGCAAATGTACAATGACTAAAAGCTATGTCATGTACCAAAATTAGGATAGTGACCTACTTTTTGTGCTTTACTTCGAAAGACCTTTCCATTTCTCGAGCCTTTTGACCTAGAGACACAGAATATAGTATATGGATGAGTCATGACCCAGGCAAGGTTTGTCATGCACCAAAACTAGGTCACTTTGCACTTCTTTTTATGCTAATCAAAGGATTTTCATTTGCCAATACTAGTCACTGTGTCCTAATTGGATACATTTAATTCACTACTCTTTTGTGTCTAGAACATGATGGGCTTGTGAATGAGAGACTACAGGTGTGTCATGTTTAAATTACTGTTACCTCTATTTCATCCCACTATAACCAGCTGTTTGGGGTATTCTGTTCAATTTATGATAATTATTTTTTTTATAAATATGTAACAGTACACGAAATAAAGGTGACGTAAATTACATGATTCATTTATACAACCATTGTTTTGCTCTTACCAAAAGCCTCAAGTAAAAAAGTTGGTAGTCAAAACATTTACTATTGTTTTTCACGACTTATGGCTAAACATAGTACGAGGGTTGATCAAAAAGTAATGTCACAGTGTCTATAGTTTGATTATTCGACGTATTCTTGTACAAATAAAGACTTGTCAATCAAGCTTATCCTATTGGAAACATGCTTTTCTGAATTATTTGAGTATTGTTTATATATCCGAGAAAATAAAATGCCAAAAAAAATCTATGTCGTGCATGTGCGCCGCACGCCCTAGACTGTTTGTTTGAAGATTATTATAACTTTATGTTTTATCATTATATCAAAGAAAAATCAAGACAATTAAGCTAATATTTAAATGCTGCGACGTCATGATATTTCTAAGTAATTTTAGAATGTTTCAATAAAATTGGTGCGTTGAAATACCAAATTAAGTCTCATTGAATTCACCACTCACATTCGGGATAATGACAGAATCGGATAAAAGCCCACCACGTGCAATTCTGAATTTTTGCTAAAGGTTTGGAAAATAGCCGATTGAAGCAACAGAGACAATAAATTAAACGGAAAAAAACGGGCATTTCAAGAGAGTCTCGTCTACCGTTAGTGCAAGAATTTTTAGGGGTGAATATAAGTCGTTTGAAGATCAAAACGAACCTAAAGACATGTGGAGCTAGGGAATAACGCCAACGTCCACGTTGCTTTGCGCTATTTCCGCATCTTAAGCTGAATTTTAGAAGAATTTATCATGTCGACCTAAACCAACTGAGAACAAATTGATTCAAGAAATGCATTCAAAGAATTGCTAAACGAGTTGTTTGTAAAAGCATTTATGAAGTGGGCCGAACGCCACGAATGTTGCATTTAACACGGAGGACGGTATTTTGAGGAGTAGACTAAAATGACGTACGTCAATGACGTCGTGTGTTGTGCGGCGCTGGACACCGATGAGTTATGTAAAAATGTAGTTTAATTTTGTAATATTACATGAAACTTTATGAAAATTCGTGCATGTATTAAACCAATGTTAATCTTTCGACATGTAAAGTTACATGAGGATACGTTCATAAAATCACCGAAAACAACGTTTGTGACATTACTTTTGGATCATCCCTCGTAGATAAATGAATAAATGAAGCTAATATGCTAATATCAAGGTAACGTAAACTACATAATACATTTATGCAACCTGCTGTTTTGCAATTACAAAAAGCTTTAAAGGGAAAGAATTGATAACCAGACTATACACTGTCGTGTCTAAACGACGTATGGTCAAATAATAGGAGATACGTGAATGAATGAAGCTAATATGCTAATATCAAGGTAACGTAAACTACATAATACATTTATACAGCTCTTATTTTGCTCTCACCAAAAGATTCAAGTGAATGAATTGATAACAAAACCACTCACTGTTGTGTTTGAATGAGTTATTTCTAAATAATAGGGGATAAGTGAATAAATGAAGCAATTATCCCATAATGCAACGTAAATTACACAATATGTCAACTTAAATGGTAGAAATATATCTTATCTTATTGATTTTCATTCCTAGAGCAACAGTAAGTGTATTTTAGATATTTTACCTAAAATGTATCAGTTTTCATATGAATTTAAAACCCTTACATTGATTATTTAAGTAATTTCCGCCATCTTGGCGGCCATCTTGAATTTCTCAAAATGCTAAAGGGTGAGACGATGGCACCCGTCGGAATCTTTAACAGTAGGATGTCTACTCCAGGAATCAGCAAAGAAAAAAACTTTATACTCCACTGCAAGGTATAAGTGGATATCTGCCGGACTAGCTGTCGAAATATTTTGGAAGGGCAGAGAGTACGCTGACTGTTTTGATGTCAACATCTCACAAATGGAACCTGCCATCAATGCCCTTATACGATACAAGTCCAATTCAAACCAGAAGAATTTGGAGGCTCTGAGAACTGCCAGAAATAGGTGCCAGTAAACAGATAATCTCTTAAAACAGAGTACAACATAATTATCTTCGTTTAAAACTACGATGAAATAATATTTTGATGATTTAATCAATAGACCTCGGCTTTGGAGAGTAATAAACAGCTAGAAAATGTGCAAATGACTACTGGCTTCAACCTTGCAGCTCCATCGAAGTACTCTCCAAAGCCGAGGTCTATTTATTAACAATCAAATATGACCTCTGCAGTTTTTGATTCATTCACCAACAGACTATTTGGTCGTCATAATCTAATTAAAGCACATCGTTTGAATTATCGAATCAAAATCATTCAGTTTTATCTTGCGTGATCATTACGTATACATTACGTCGCTTCTATTTTTAGCTGAAGCCGGTAACATTCAAGAATTATCGAATCAAAATCGTTCAGTTTTATCTTGTTTGATTACGTATACATTACGTCGCTTCTATTTTTTCCTGAAGCCGATAATTTGAAGCGTCAGCCAATGAAAGTTTGTATCAGATTTTTAAATTGTTTTGTTGTGTATATCCAACGATTGGATACCGAAATCCCGCCAAGGCCCCGAGATTAGACGTGGAATGACCCCGCGAGAACAGAGGATCATTCTATCACAAGTAAAAAAAATGCTGTAATGTACAGCAAAATGAATTGTATCGCGCTTAAAAAAATTATACCAAAGTAGTGAATAAAATGGTACAAGTGTCTGGTTAAGTCAACATGCAGTGAAAACCGAAATAGGATTGCATGTCTGCATATGCTGGTGCTAGTCTATAATTTCCTTTTTTTGTGTGTTTAGCAAGAATAGCCTATACATTAATGAAACAACATAGGAGAGGAAGTAAGCAAATACAAAAGTGTTAAATGTTGCAGTTGAATAAATGGCGATTAAAATTAACTTAAACAAGAAATGAAACCGAATATTTCAGTAAGGAATTGGGGCCAAGATTGTCCTGAATCGTTTCTCCATGAAATTATTTTTTGGAAAAAAAAAGAAGAAAAAAAAAAAGACACACACAAAAAAATTGAAAGTGCACCATAGTAACCACAGTTCAATATGAAATTATTTTTCGCAAAAAAGAAAGAAAAAAATCGAAAGGCTCCATGCAAGGAGGATTCCTGTTAGATTCCTGTGTTAGAAGATTCCTGTGTGAATCTTGATTGAAACTGGCCTAGTAATTTTGGAGTTCTAAGTTTTCACATGGACGCACGCCGGAAACAGGACCGTGGCATAAGCCCCGCTAGCCTTTGGCCAGAATATGTAAAAATACTTTAATTAAATAGAAAAAAGTACTTGTTAATTCATTACCCCTCTGAATATAAAAATCGTATCAAATAAATTTTCCAAACCGGAACATTTTTACCACTATAGCTCATTTGTTCGTATAATCATTCAAAAGAGAACAGGATGTGTTGAATAGATGAGCATGCTAATCTTAGTTTATGGAATCTACAAATGCTTTGTTAACAACAGGAATAGGAAACGTTTATGATAACAGACATTGATGAACGAACGCACAACAGCCACAATGCCACGACATGATCCTTATCACTTTTGTGCGGCGGAGCAATAAATTAAATGTAAAAAAAGACATACAGAAACGCCATATAAAGTGACAACTACCAGCTACTAAAATGAAGCCAAATATATAAGGAATGTTTAAGATTTAAGCTGTAACACAATACAAACAATACCATGAATATGTCTCGATAATTCACCCGGCAGATAATCTCTGCCAGGTCATAAATCGGGACCTATATGTGTACTTATCACACACACACACAAAACCCCACAAAGAACGAGCGACACATACGAGGAGATTTACTAGAGTGTAACAAAAAGTACAAGACTAAAGTTCTGATTGTGGCGGCGAATTGATTGACCATAAAGTATTCTTTTGAACGGTTTTGAAATCCATCCAGTCAAAAACTGTTGAGACATAAGAATTGAATTGTTCTTTTATGTGAAAACCCCTAACAGCTTGTAATTTTGGGGAAAAAAGTTTGAGAAAACCAATTTTTGTGGTCTACTAGTTATACACATGCCTATTTAGTTCAGACGATCCCTTGATATTATGGAATCTAATTATCCAAAATTGTACATGCAGTGTTCATTTAATACTAAAGTCTTTATCGTGCTTTGATTTCTTAGGAAGCGATGCAGAGAATCGGATAGGCCATGGGCAAACCGAAAGTAGGAATTCACATTGCAATGCAATTTTGAAAAACGTTTGAGAAAACCCATTTGTTCTACTAGCAATACACATATCTAGTCAGATAAGACGATCCCTTGTAACAATGCAAGTTGACCAGTCCAAATTGAACATGAAGTGGTCATTCAATAGTTAAGTACTTCTCGTTCTTTAATTTCTTATAGCGATTCGAAATGGTATGCATAAATGCGTTGCATTTAAACGGATAGGAAAAATACATTTCCACCATGCGCAAACCGGAAGTGGGGACTTTCCATTGCTATGCAAAGTATAAAACTATACTAGAATTTTGTTTACACGAATTTTCAGCGTGGTCTGAGATTAAACGAACTTCAAAGTATACTTATACACGGGTGGTAAACAGAGAAACTAGCTCCAAAAAGAGGTAGTTGCATAGGGCGAAAATTTGTAGGTCACGAACACATTTTCTAAGATTATTACTTTTAAAGCGAGTTTTTGAGAAATCCGGCGATGCTGTAATATGAAGAAATGGTCGAAGTTTGTTGTGCATGGGAGTATACGGTATTAGTAGCAGGGTTTTAATACAATCGTTGAAAAACATTTCAAAATCGAAAGTAAAAAATGTTTTACTTTCGATTTTGAAATGTTTTTCAACGATTGTATTCAAACTCTACTTAATAACACCGAATATTCTCGTGCAAAACAAGCTTCGACCATTTCTTCATATTACAGCATCGCCAGATTTTTTCAAAAACTCGTTGTAAAAGAAATAATTGTAGAAAAATGTGTTCGTGACCTACCTTTGTTTACAGAATTTCGCTCTATGCAACTACCTCGGTAGTGGCCGGATGTCACGAGGAAACAAAATACCGTTGACTCTTTTTGGAGCTAGTTTCTCTGTTTACCACCCGTGTTATAGTACTGCTTGAAAAATTATACCGTGTAAACAGTTTATGTGTAGGTTATATACGACTTTCAAGTACAAATAATTATCCCTCATGACGTAATTTCTAAAATTAGAATATGTATACCACAATATGTATCCGCGATACAATAATGGAATGAAGAGAGAATGTGCTCTGTTCTTAAAGGGGGACGAGCTAGGCTGTCGAAAATGCAAATGACACAATAATTATAAATCAGAAATAACGTATGAAATTACCAACCTAAAGGGGTAGATCATTTATGTCCATTGTTAGCAAATCTCCACGAGCTTTATTAAGTATTAAAATCCAAGTCAATTAATAACATGCTGGCGTCCTTGCTTTTGTTTTGTAACGGCTACATATGCCCAACCTTCAAAAATCAATTACGTCAGAGATACGTCATCTGTGCTCCGCCAGATTTAACACACCGTACAACCGGCTGTGTCGAAAGTCAGCGAAGACAGATTCGGCATCTGATGCCATGTGCATGGTAGGTCAAATGAATTTACTTTTATAAATAAACGAAAGGATCTTTGGTATTCTATAGTTGATAAATACGCGTATAAATGTTCAGTGCTTGTACAAAATAAACCTTTTCACGTATTCCTCGCAAATAAGGTCACAGTCATCGACACAGCCGGTTGTACGGTGTGTTAATACCGCGGATGTGTGTCTCGTTGACCTTGACCTTGTCTTGTTTTGAAGTAAAAATAGAATGTGTAAACACGCTTGTAAAGGATTGGTCTATAGCAAAGGAAAGATGGTTATTCGCCGAGATTGAGGTTTTTATGCATTGCTAATTGTTTTTCCATGCACAAATATGAGTTCCCGAACAGTTCGGAAGCATGAAAACATAGAATGAGCCCCTTTAAGAGAGTACATCGAAGCAGCTTTACTCAGCGGTAACATTAACCCATTACCAAACAACACAATTTTTGACTTCAAAGATGCTGTAGACGACGATATGAATTGAATGAGATTTCGCATTCTTTGATCTTTCTGTGTAGAAAAAAAATGTAGGAAATGAAGAAATTGCTTGTTACAAGCAATTTCTTCCTATTCCACAATGTTTTTTCAAAGCCATTATCTTGTAGGGAGTCAAAAAGAGTCATTGCGTGGTGATGGGTTAAAGCTATTTACGAGGGCATCAGACATGCTACTGGTCCAGCCATAAAGAAGATTGTTCCACTCAAGTCCAAAGATGGGGCCATTATCACCGACAAGTCAAAGCAGATGGAGCGATTGCTAAAATATTATTTGGACCTGTACTCTACAGAAAACCAATTCACTGAGGAAGTGCATCTTAAAAACATAGATTTATGAAGCCGGTAAATTCAAAGACCACTTTGGACCATCATTCGTCATGCGTGCGAAGTCGAATTTCAAATACGGGCAGTTTGCCGACAGTTAGTTCCTGAAGCGAATTTTTGGGTAATAATTCCGTTCAATGGCCATATCGACATGTCGGCAAAAAATTTTTCCAAATTTATGTCAGTGCATTTGTCTCTCTTTAAACTCGGATTCATGAGACAGGTAGGCCTACCACCCAAGCCCACTTTGGACCATCATTAAGCATGCGTGCAAAGTGGATTTACAAGTTATGACCGTTTGCGTGCATCTCGAAAACTTGAATTGATGCTGGCAAAGTGGATTTGCAAATTATGGCAGTTTGCCGACATGTCTAAAACGTGGATTTTATGACACAGTAAGTCGCCAGAGTCGCAGAACCTGTAGATTTATTAAGCCGGTACACCAAATCCCACTTTGGACCATCCTTCGACGACATGCATGCAAAGTGGATTTGCAAATTATGGCAGTTACCTGACAGGTCTGAAACGTGGATTTTTATGAAGCAGTAAGGCAGTCTATTGTTTGGTCGTAATTTAATTCCATATTTTGCATGCTAAACCAATACCAGACGAAAAGACTATCAAAATATCAGACTCATCTATATTCAAACATAAAGCGGAAAAGGAGAAAACAGGGAGATAAAAGAAGAAAATGCTTATAAACCTGTAATAATTTTAGTTTTTCTCGGAACATTTTCATTCCACGACTTGCACATTTTTCTTATTTTGGGAACCATCATATAGTTTATTGCCTGCAACATTCAACAGGGTCTAATATAAATTCATGTTGTTTGGGAAAGGATTTAGAAAGAAATTGCGTCATACAAAAATACGTAGTAACTTTAGTTATAGTAACTTTAGTTACACATTATACTGCTGATTTTTAAGAAAAATCTCGTAACTGCAGTTTAAAACCAGCTGCAGTTACTAGTTTTTGTTGAAAAGCAGCGATAGTAAACATTATTTATTGAGTACAAAAAATCCTGTATTTTGTATTCATTTATTTCAATAATAGGGCCTACCTATTGTTTTACATATAAGATTTTACACAAACAAAAAAATATGCTATTACAATGTGAAAATGACAAGTGAAAGAAGAAACATTCTAGAATTCGATAGATTCAATAGAACCAAGTAACGTAATAATTAATTTGGTGCCATAAACTAGCACCGTTGATATGACTTATGAAAGACGATGCAATTTCAGGCGGGAAACTTATGAACAATTGTATGCCGTACCAAATGGGTCAAAAGTCTAGATACCAGGTGCACCTCTAAAAATACAGGTGCACCTGTATATTTTGAGGTGAACGTATAAATTTTATACGTGCACCTATATTTTTTAGAGGTGCACTTATATTTTTATAAGTTCACCTCAGAATATACAGGTGCAGGCTCTGAAAATGTCAAAACGAGGCGGACCAATGAACGGAGCCGTAAGAGCCATTTCCATTTACCATATTTGGCATATTCGATGTGGAACTTCCATTTCCGTAGTAACATGTTGTCAAGTTAAACAAAATCTGATAGACCTGTGATTAGGCTATAAACCCTGTTAGATTTGCCTACTTCTTGTCTGATTTATGCGTGAATCCAGACATATCCTAAGATGGGACACGTGTTTTCAAACGGGAAAGGGGGAGTCAGCTGAAATCAGCATTTTCTCTTTAGCCTATTCTTCAATATTTTCTGCGCTACAATACAAACAAATCCCACATATTTCGTCAATTGCTATTCGTCGCACCCAGGATTTCTATGAAGAGGTTCGAAACATACGAAAAATGGAATTATGACTGAATTTCTGTATGAAAATGAAAAAAAAATATATCAGGCAGCAGAAGTTGTTCAAACGACCCTCCTCTGTATCCTTCACTGCTTCTTAAATTGGAATTGGATTTATCCGGTCGAAATTTTTGCTGTTTTGGGAATGGTTTTAAAGAAAATTGTATTTTGATCTTCAAGTCTATTCGGCCCGAATTTTCCAGACTAATTATACATGCCACAACAACAACTCAACAATGTCATGCAAATTAAACATCAAATATAATGCCAAAACGGTGTAAGTATTGCTGTGTTATCCCAGAACTCTCTCTTCTATAAGATTTTCGAATTACATGCCATGATATGTGCGTTTCTTGTTGTCAGGAATGCATTCTGGACAATAAGTTATTGGTTTTCGTGTTTGACGCTTTGGAAAGGGTTTCAGACTAGCATTCCTAAGATTAGAAAAAAAAACGCCACAAACACGATTATATTAACAGTTTTTTCTTTAATTCAACTTTAATTCAATTTAAACTTACTCTCCATGCCGAGCTCTATTGATTAAACCATCAAATATGACCTCTGCAGTTTTCGGTACGCCAACAGCCTATTTGGTCGTCATAATCTAATTATAGCACACCGTTTGAATTATCGAATCAAAATCATTCAGTTTTATTTTGCATGATCATTACGTATACATTACGTCGCTTCTATTTTTGGCTGAAGCCGGTAACATTTGAATTATCGAATCAAAATCTTTCAGTTTGATCTGGTTTGATTACGTATACATTACGTCGCTTCTATTTTTGGCGGAAGCTGGTAATTTGAAGCGTTAGCCAATCATTTCTTGTATCAGAAATTTCGATTGTTTATGAGTATATTGGCGACGATTGGATACCGAAATCCCGCCAAGGCCCCGAGATTAGACGTGAAACGACCCCGCGAGAACAGAGAGTATTCTATCGAAATGGAATGTAGGGAGAATACGCTCTGTTCGTAAGAGAGTAATTTAAACTTAGACTAGCATTCCTATGATTCTTATGTATAGGCATTTGAATACTTCTTCAAGTGTTAAGATATGGGATGATTTTAAAGTAAGAAGCATTGATGCCATAGTGGGATTCTTAAGTTTAAGGTAGTACACCTCCACTGGTAATGAGATTCACAGGAAGTCAGAATTTGTGGGACATTTTCAAAATTGTTACATATCGGACATGTTTTGGAGACATGTTAAAGTTCGACATTAAAGTTCCAATGCTGAATATTTACGACTGTCGACATCACCCAAATAATTTCGACAGCGCATGAATTTAATTAGGGATGGACTGTGGTACTTTTAAAAACGCAATTTTAAGGTCTTCCATTTGTACAATATTTTGTGAACATACACAATATATAATGCTAGATCTATTATTTATGATATGTAAATTTTCATTCCAAGTTAATAATTTTTGAGGATTGTCCGAACTTCCTCTTCAGCTTCTCTCTTCAATCCTGGTGAAAAGGACTGGAAATTTTTGTTGTACATTGAGTCTGGCAGTGCTATCTATCACTCAGGAATCAATTATCTACTAAACGTTCGTGAAACATATTGGTGGCAATGCCCATATTCAGAGTAAACTCCGAGATCTATACATTGAAAGGTGTCATAGCCAATAAATCAATTGAACTTCTGTTTTTTTTTCAGACATCAAATCACAGCCTTTGACCTGTCAATCTGTACATCCTGCGTTACCACTGCTACACCAAATCATTTATTCTTCAGATGAGTTGATGAACAATTAGCAACAGCAGCGATAGGAAGCATAACCAATCGTGAACAATGATACAATTACAAGGTGTTTGGCAGTCTTAGAACACATTCGTTACTTTTGATAAAGCTGGATGAAAGAGTCGGTACAGAATTTGTCACCTAGGGACCAGGGCTAGGAAAAAGAAATTTTGAGAAAATTTAGACTTTGAAAATATTGAAGGTGATATAATATGCTTGTGATCTCAATAGAATCTGAGGGATGACAATAGCCTCTAGACTATGATGGTCGAAGAAAACTTAGACGGTATCGTTATAGCTGTGAAAACTTTTTTACAAATAACAGTTAATTTGACCGGTAACAAAACGTTGGGTAACAAAACGTTGTTGGCTAGAAGAGATTTGAAGACAAATTAAGACACTCAATCAGACGTAACCATCTTAAATCAAAGTGAAACATTATGTTTGCTCCGTAATAGAGCATAATTATTGCCATGTGCAGCTACTTCAGAATGAAAACCTTTCAAAATATGTATGTATTGTGAAAAATAATTGGTTTGCTCTGTGGTTACTTAAGGGGAGTAATATTCTCCTAAGTGCACCCCTGTTAATTAGAAAATCTTTCGTAGATGGTTCGTGTCAGGTACAGACAAACAAAAAGGAATAAGAAAGTACAGACTATCGAAAAGACTATCAATTAACCACAAACCAAGATGCTATTTTAGGAGATCTTTCAAATATCAGTGTTGAATTGTGGCTAAATTGGCATATTCCCCCATGAGCATCCATTTCAACCCATTCCTACACATAGATGCTTTTTGATCCCCCACAAGATGAAGTCTGTGGAAAACTCTTTGGAAAATAAAGAAATTGCTTGCAATCAAGCAATTTCTTCATTTGCCACAATGTTTTCTACCCTGAACTATCAATGCAAAAAATATATAGAATTTCGTTCCCTCAAAATTGTTGTCTGCAGCATATTTCAAATTGTTATGGTCCATAAGCTTTCTGTCTGGTAATGGGTTAGAAAATCCTTCACAGATTTTCGCAGACATTCAGATATCAATAATTTAACAGAAAATCAAAAAGTCTATAAATCCACTACAAACGGAGGTGTTATTTTAGATCTGTAATAAGTCATATTGTAAAGTAAAAATTTAATAGCCAGAATCTATTTATTATGCATATTATTTCTTTAACCTTTTCCAAACCAACACTTTTTAATTGTAGTCCAATTTGAAAGCTGGTGAAGATGACAAAAGGGGTGTTGTAAAAGATAGAATTTGTGTACAATACAACGCGGAAAATATTGATACAAAAGGAGAAACTGCTTCTTTTGTTTCAATGTTTTCCCGAGCCATTTCTTTTAGGGAGGTTAAAACCAGGTCTTGTTTGGGAACGGATTAACAACAAATTCATCATTGGAACAAGGGCCAACCCATTGGCTTAAAAATGCTTACTGGGGTATATTGCTTTTTTACTTTTAAATGTCATTCCATCCGTCTGTCCGGATGGCTTTGGAAAACATTGTGGAATATAAAGAAATTGCAAGTAATTTCTTCTTTTCCCACAATGTTTTCTCCCATAAAAGCAGAACACATCTTAAGATTTGATTTTCTTAAAATTGTTGACTGCAACATCTTCAAATACTGAAAAGTCTGAATTTTTGCCATTTGGGAATGGGTTAAACTCCCATTCAATAAATCAATTTTGAAAAAAGGTGTTAATGGTATTTAAGACAGACATGGGTTAACAGTGATGAATCTAGAGGGGGCCATGGCCAAAATGGCCCCCTAAAATCTCAAATGACCCCACTGAGAATGCAGCATTGGTCAAATTATGGTAGCTATGTAATTGTATTGGATGACCCCCTTGACCAAGAGCTGTGTGCCCATTGGGCCCCTAGAACACTGGATTAAGATCAGTCTGTAGATATGCACAGTCCAATTTAGATTCATAGTCTGCAGTTCTCTAATTGCTTCTTAATTATCTGTAGAAACTGTGATTATCATTTATGAATTATAAGAGATTACATTGCACACATTTACTAAGTAATTTATTGTAAAGTGATTTATGGTTCTTTCAAAATGCTATGCATAAGGGCCACCATTTCCCAAGATCCCAGCTCATTTATATGATCAATAAATTCATTAGAATTCATAAGAACTAGACGGATCATAATCAAATGTTTTTATGCCGTCGTATGGAAAGATCAGGGAGATATTGAATTACTTGTGTCTGTCTGTCCGAAAACTCCGTCATTTCAAGGGCATTGGTGTGTTACAGTCACATCTTGTTTCACATTAGAATACCCTTAGCCCAGATTTCCGCAAATAAAGCGGAATTACGCATTTTCTCCGCAAAATATTTCCGCATTAAATGTGGAAGAAATGCGGAGTATTCGGACGCGGAAGTTCGCATTTAAAATGCGGAATTTTAATGGAAGCGGAATTTTTGCGGAAATCGGAGTATTCGGACAAGTCCGCATGCAATACGGAATTTTTGTCCGCATTTACTCCGCATAGATGCGGAGATTTTCTCCGCATAGATGCGGAGATATTCTCCGCATAGATGCGGAGATGTTCTTCGCACAGATGCGGAGATGTTCTCCGCATCCATGCGGAGATATTCTCCGCATCCATGCGGAAATATTGTAGACATTCAGGCATCAGATATGGAAACCGGTCCTCTTGTCAAGAATAGGTGTGCCCCTGTGACTTATTAATCAGGCTCAGACCGGAAAGTCTGAACGAGAACAATGCTGGGCGTGGCATAAATACGCCTGAAGCCGCACACATTTTTTCTAAGTAAAGGGGATATAATTTTAGAACCATCAAAGATATCCAGATTTTAAAGGCCACAGTCGCTTAACTACACATCATAGTGGTTCATTGTGGTAAGTTTGAAGTGAATCTGTGTAAAACTGTAGGAGTTAGCATAAGCCGCACAAGAAATTCCAGACAGACAGACGGACGACCGTGGCGATAACATAATACGTCCCTTGGGGCATATCAGATTCGGTTGGCACAATCTCTTCAGCCAATCAAAAACGTCATCAGTCTGTGATAAAGTGCGGTCCTGCACTCATTCGGTGGATGTGAAAGCTTAAGTCTTTACCAACTCAAAAAAAGCAAAATCACAAAAATACTGCTAAAAGCTTCTATATATTTGGAAAAAAAGTTCTATATCAAGTACCTTCTGCATCATTATTATTATTACAATTAGGGCCCAGGGCTTGTTTTCTTAGTATTAACCCCCCCCCCCGAACACCCTCTGGATCCGCCACTGTAAAGCTAGATCTTAAAACGAATAAGTTACAATTAGGGGAATTCGTTTTCCTAGTATAAAAAAAAGTTGATTGAATTTCTGCATGAAGATGAAATAATCAGGCTAGGCCCCCCTCCCACCCAACACCCCCCCCCCCCCCGAACATCCTCTGGATCCCCCACTGTAATGCTAGTTGATTAAACAAACAGGTAAGTTATAATAGTTTGTCAAAGACACTTAAAGAGTTAGATCTCATAAGGAAATGAGAAATAAATTGAAGAAGAGCCATTTAATCATTTTTACGTATGGAACGAAAGAAACATGGATGAAACATGAGAATAACTGTTACTAAGCTATAAAGTACAAAGATGTTAAATCATGAAATTGAGACTCTTGCATGCCTACAAAGAACTATATGCGAACAATTTATTTAGTTATACAGTTCTTTATTAGCCCAGTTGCAACAAAAATCGGTCGAAATCGTAGGTTGGTCTACTTTCTCTTTCAAGACAAAATGGCAACTTCCGGTTTTTGTTTACATTTAACCGAGATTTTTTTTGGGTCAAATTGACAGCACTTATCCGCCTCCGGTCTGATTCATTCAATAATATATATTATCATATGTTAGATTATATTTCATATTGTTTATACAAGGCCAAAAATAAAGCGTAATCGATCTCTAAATGAGGAATAATCTTGACGTAAATTTTTTTTGTTTATTTAACTTTTGAAAATGGCTATGGATCGCGGGAAATTTCGCATCCCCGAGGAAGCACTTGTCATTAATATGCAAATCAGTTTGGGTCCGTGCTTTAAGCTCGAAAAGAGTATTACAGCGTAATAAAATAACAAGTAAAGTACCAATCTTGGGCCGCCGACGTCACCTCATTAATATTCATGACTGGCGAACAAGGGAAGTAACTCTAATCGATTTTGCGTCGCTATTTCTAGTGGATTTTACAGAAATAAACTCAAAACTTATTTTGCTTTCTTTGTTAGGATGATGGTTTACATCTTTCGATCCTTTGTCTGTAGATCTAACATCTGTTATCTCCAAAAGTTCAGCAAAACATAGCGATATTTGTTGACTATTTGAACAGCCCGCCTTCCGCTTCAAGTCTCGCGAGATTTCAGTTAGTTTAATATACGGCACTTTTGCCAACGCATTCTTTACAAACGCAAAGTTCCAGTCTTTCAATTTTGAATAAAAGATATATATCATTCACGAGATTCTATTCTTTGAACAAACAGTTCATTTGTTATCATGCTATCGACCTTTTGTCAACCAAACGACAGTGCATTAGTAGCTATATTTTTTTTGTATATATTATCCCGATCCGCAAAATAAACTCATTCTTTTCGGCCCTAATTTAGTTCGAACCTTTGATTTTTGGGTTCTGTCAAATAACTTCGATTTCACTCAGAAAAGAGGGATAACAAGTGTTGGAAGTTTTCAATAAATGATATAGATCTACAATGTTTGTACTTCGACAGCTGAGGATCTGTATACGATTGAATTAACCCACTCAGGCAAAATGAACTTTTCCAAATTGAAGGATTGTTAAAAATTGCTTCTGGTTTTCTGACGAGGTAGAAAATCCTATGAGTCAAGGAGAAATTGCACATTCTGTGGAATTTTTCCTTTTCCCACAATATTTTCAAAAGCTGTCTGCTATAAACCCGTAAAAACAAGGGATTGAGTGGGAAAGGGTTAATTTCATTTTGCTTACATTAAAAAAAATTGTCTCAGATTCAAACAGAGTGAGTGCCATAGTGTCCTGTCTTTCACAGTGATCACTATCAATTTTTAGGTCATTGTCTGGCGTGGGTCGTCCGTCGTCAACTTTATAGTTAAACAGCATCTCCTCCTATTAACCCCTGGTCAGATTCTCATGAAACTTCACAGGAATATTTCCCTCTCTGCCCTCTACCAAAATAGCTAAAATCGTTCTGCTCCATCGAACAAGATGGCCGCCAGAGCTAAAAATAGAAAAATCTTTAAACGACATCTCCTCCTAAGCCATTATTGACTAAATTAAAAATAATTTCACAGGAAAAAAATTCCCCTCATTGGCCTTTACCAAAATAGCAAAAAATCGTTTTGCTATGTTGAACAAGATGGCTGCCAGAACTTAAATTAGAAATATCCTTTAAACAACATCTCTGAAGCCAATGATTGGCCAAATTCATAATTATTTCACAGTCCTGAATGTTCGCCGTCATTGACCATTACCAAAATGGCTAAAATCATTCCGCTCCGTTGAACAAGATGGCCGCCAGAGCAAAAAATAGAAATATCCTTTAAACGACATCTCCTCCTACGGCCTTATTCAAAATAATTGGTTTATGAATTGTAAATAACTGTTATTAATGAACAAAGTTTCATTTTATGTGTGTTCATATTTTATTTTTTTGAAATGAATCAAAAGTTGAAGTATGAATTTTCTGCATTCATAAATATTATAAGTACAATTTTCAGCAGAAAACAAATCGAAGTGCCATTTTTCCGCATTTTCTCCATGTAAAAAAATCTAAGTCTGGAATTCCGCAAACTTTCAGTTTCAAAGTGTCATTATTCCGCATTTTCTCCACATTTTTTCTACTTCCGCATAATGCGGAAGCTGCTTTTTGGAGAATTTGCGTAAAATCTGCGGACTTCCGCAGAATCTCCGATTTTGTTCCGCAAATGAAAGCGGAACGCGGAAATCTGGGCTAAGGGTAAGTACAATGAATTTGAAATTCCTTAAGGTAGTCCACCTGTAATGAGATTCATGTGACGTCACAATTTGTCGGACATTATTAACATTAAATTTTGTTACATACCTGACCTGTTAAGGCGACATCATGAAATTTGACGTTGGAATGCTGAATGTTGAAGACAATGCCTGAATAATTCAGACATTGTATGAATCTCATTAAGGGTGGACTACCTTAAAAGTAACATCCTCATAGCTCAGTAAATTTAGAGTCTTATCAATCATGGGGGTGTGAGTTTTAAAGTCATTTGTCTCTCATCTATGGATGAATCACTTCTGATTGAAAAAAAGACTGTGTTTGCTGCAACTTGTTTTTGTGCCTAACTAGTGCTATAGAGAAGAAAATGTCATTTAAAAGAAAAACAAGTGAGCAGGGTTCTTGGAAAAGTGTCTTTAGTTTATTGCATCTACTAGGACTACCTGAATACTATGTTCCCAAATCAGCTTGTACCCAAGTGCAGCCTAGCTGTTCAGAGAGCAATGATACTTCCTGATAGTTGCTACAAGTAATAAAGAAGGAAGAAGAGATCAAAATGGATCTTAATCAGACTTGGTATATGCACCGGCTGTACTAAATTCTTGTTGATAACAAATATGTTCACCCGTTCCCAAGGCTTGAAGCAACCACATATTATACCAGTTTAACCCTTTCCCAAAGGACAAAATTTTGGGGTGTTCAAATTTGAGAGCTGCCGCAAACGACAAAATATGTTATGATAAAGATGGGATTTGTGTACAATATAACATAGACAATATTGAGACAAAATGAGAAAACGCTGGTTTCATTTGTCCCAAGAATACAAGTTGATCTGAGTCAACATGGCTTTCCAACTGACTTAACTCCAAGACAATATGGTAGTTTAACCACAACAATCTTGTTTAACCCTTTCACAAACAACAACATTTTAGGGCGGTCCAATTTAAAAGCTGTTATAGAGGACAAAGGTGATGTGAACAAGGAAGGTTTTTGTACACAACAATAGCACAGAAATTATTGAGACAAAAGGAGAAACTGCTTGTTATCAGCAGTTTCTTCTTTTTTCTCAATATTTTCCAAAGTTTGTCCTATTAGGGACGTTAAAACCAGGTCTTGTTTGGGAAAGGGTTAACCTTTTCCAAAATGACAAAATTTTAGGGTGGTCCAATCCGAAAGCTGCTACAGATGACAAAATGGATGTTGATAGATTTATGTATGATATAGCTAAAAATATTGAGGCAAAAGGAGAAACTGCTGGTTATAAGTAGTTTCTTCATTTGTCTCAATGTTTTCCAAAGCCATTTCTATTAAGGACTTCAAAACCAGGCCCCCGGTTTCTCGAAAAAAAGTTAAGTATATTCTCATGAGAACATGCTAAACTTCAAAGGAATACTCTCCTACCTTGGAGGGTATTCGATTGAAGTTCAAGTGGATTTCGTGCGATTTGAGCATGGTGCTCAGATTTGAGCACGAGAACATACTTAAGTTTAACGACAACAATGGTGTTTTACTGGAGTGATATTGAGCGGCTGGTGCATCTAAAAAAGTCAATATGGTAGTTTAAAGACAACAATGCTGTTTTACTTGTGTGATATCGAGCGGCTGGTGCAGCTTACCAAGTCAATATGGTAGTTTAACGACATCAATGCTGTTTTACCGGAGTGATGTTGAGCGGCTAGTGCATCTAACCAAGTCAATATGGTAGTTTAACGACAACAATGCTGTTCTAATTAAGTGAAATCGAGCGGCTGGTGCATCTCACCAAGTCAATATGGTAGTTTAACTACAACAATGCTGTTTTACGTAAGGTGGCCGAAGTCGATTCGAGTGCGCATCCAAAACGCGCATGTTGTCGTAAAAAGGTTAGCGACCTAAAGTTTCAGAAAAAAGGTAGAAAGTTAGATCCGTTACATTTTTTTAGTTAAACTATACAAACTTTTGCATCAGTTTTTCACCGAACAAGAATGAAACGTGAAAATATATCAGGCCGTATTTGAAATGTTTTGATGACGTTATTTAAGCACGTGCGTTTTGGCGTTCAAAGTAACGACGTCGGTAATACGGTAAAGTTAAGATACACAAAATCGGCCGATTTCTGACGAATTTATCGTTGGAAAAGTCCAAATTCGGTTCGAAAAATCGGAATCTACTGACTTTTGTCTAGTACGTTCCTCTTTCACACTACAGTTCAAGACATTACACCAATGTTAGATAAATATAGCTTATTCCAAAGCCATTTAGGCCTAAAGTTTGCCTTTCCCACAATAGAATAAAACATTTTGAGACGTCAAACATTTATCTTAAAATCTATTTTATGTTATAATCAAACAAGCAACATATTACGATCATGATTATGACTGTTTTTGGTCAATACTTCCTATAACTATGTACAAATAGCTATACAAAAATCGAGCTAAAAGGCTGCTTTTTTTGTGGAAAAGTACACGTTTGAGACGGTCTCCCGTTTATGTACAGTGGTGACATTTGTTTTATTTCTTTATTTTACAGATCATTTGCTGGTTCGTCAATTACCACATCATTATCAAATTTTCTTAAAACCTAAAATTTTAACATTTGCGCCAAAGATCAGCTGAAACACTGCTATTTCGGCACTTTTGAGACAACCCCCAATTCATACACTGAGGTGACTTTTGATTTTTATTTCTTTATTTTACAGATCATTTACTGGTTCATCAATTACCAAAATATCATCAAATTCTCTAGGGCAGAAATTTCTAAAATTTTAACATTTGCGTCAAAAATCAGCTGAAACACTGCTATTTTGGGCACTTTTGAGACAACCCCCAATTCATATACTGTGGTGACTTTTGTTTTTTATTTCTTTATTTTACAGATCATTTACTGGTTCATCAATTACCAAAATATTATCAAATTTTCTAGGGCAGAAATTTCTAAAATTTTAACATTTGCGTCAAAAATCAGCTGAAACACTGCTATTCCGGCACTTTTGAGACAACCCCCAATTCATATACTGTGGTGACTTTTGTTTTTTATTTCTTTATTTCACAGATCATGACCAGGTTCATCAATTTACAAAATATTATCAAATTCTCTAGGGCAGATATTTCTAAAATTATAGCAGTTGCGTCAAAAATCAGCTGAAACACTGCTATTCCGGCACTTTTGAGACAACCCCCATTCATATACTGTGGTGACTTTTGTTTTTTATTTCTTTATTTCATAGATCATGACCAGGTTCATCAATTTACAAAAATTATTATCAAATTCTGTAGGGCAGAAATTTCTTAAATTTTAACATTTGCGTCAAAAAGCAGCTGAAACACTGCTATTCCGGCACTTTTGAGACAACCCCCAATTAATATACTGTGGTGACTTTTGTTTTTTATTTCTTTATTTCACAGATCATGACCAGGTTCATCAATTTACAAAATATTATCAAATTCTCTAGGGCAGAAATTCTTTATTTTTTAACATCTGTGTAAAAATATTCAAATTTCCCATTGGCCTCCATTTTAAAAATAACCATTTCAGTTTTGGTTTTGAGACGGCCCCCATTCTTTCCCTAGATGGTGACTTACCTTTTTAATTATCTTAAAATGTCAGTAAGGATTCACTTTATAACATGCGACAGTATGAGTCAATTCTCTAGGGCAGTTTTCTTGTTATGGAATCGCATTCGGCCACCTTAAGTGATATTGAGCGGCTGGTGCATCTAAGCACGTCAATAAGGTAGTTTAACTACAACAATAAAATACTGTTTTACTGGAGTGATATTGAGCGGCTGGTGCATCTAACCAAGTCAATATGGTAGTTTAACGACATCAATGCTGTTTTACCGGAGTGATGTTGAGCGGCTAGTGCATCTAACTAAGTCAATATGGTAGTTTAACGACAACAATGCTGTTTTACTGGAGTGATAAATTGAGTGGCTGGTGCATCTAACCACGTCAATATGGTAGTTTAACGACAGCAATGCTGTTTTACTTGAGTGATATTGTGCGGCTGGTGCATCTTACCAAGTCAATATGGTAGTTTAACGACAACAATGCTTGTCTAATTGAGTGAAATCGAGCGGCTGGTGCATCTAACCAAGTCAATTATGGTAGTTTAACGACAACAATGCTGTTTTATTGGAGTGATGTTGAACGGCTGGTGCATCTAACCAAGTCAATATGTTAGTTTAACGGCAACAATGCTGTTTTATTGGAGTGGTATTGAGCGGCTGGTGCAACTAATCAAGTCAATATGGTAGTTTAACGACAACAATGCTGTTTTACTTGAGTGATATTGTGCGGCTGGTGCATCTTACCAAGTCAATATGGTTGTTTAACAATGACAATGCAATAGATTAATCCTTAAAATGATATTGACTTTTTTGTCAAGACTACTGAATAAGATTTGTAGAAAACATTAAAGAAAAGGAAAAAAATGCAGAAAATACAGAAAGAATTTAGATTTAACTCCATATTTAGTAAGGACCCTTTTGCGTTATGTTTTATACTGTGCCATGTTCTATCCCGAAGGCACATGGCACATGCGCAAGCTTAGACGCAAGCTTGTGTTCTGATACCAATTGAATAATTGAATGGGTGCTAATGCCTAACTGCTATGCATGGTCATATCGTTGCAGCTTGAGCACATAACCATGGATTCCTGTCGTTTCTCTCATATGTATTACTACAACATCCTTTTGGAGTCTCTGAAACTACTTTGTGTATTAAGATCAATTGCTTAATTGAATGGGGGTTAACGCCTAACAGCTATGCATAGTCATACTATTGCAGCTTGGGCACCTTACCATGAATTCTTGTCTTTTTTTTTAAAGTACTACCACAGCAAGCTTTTTGGAGTCTTCGGCTGCTCGCCCGCATAGATTTACTATTGTCCAGCCACTCGTAGGAGACAAATGGCATTTAGGACATTTGCTATGGCTTCGGGTGCAACGCCAAACCTCATGAATGAGATTTAGACACTCTACCGACTGCGCTATGGCCACAGCATGTAAATTGATAAACAAGAAGTAGTTTATGGATTGATAGCCAGACTCAGCGCATGATTTGAAAGGCTTCCGGATAGAAAATGGTACTATAAACATAGAATGAAAGAGTATATTGTAAGCTTAATCTGTTTAAATATGCCTGAAGCAATTTTAAGTTAATATGGTTTAAAATTGGCTTTCGATGCAGATTGAGAATCCATAATAAATATTTTAAATGTCATAAGCATTTTCCATGTGCAGAAAGAGTGAATGCGAATTGCATAATAAAGCTGATCATGTGTAAGATTGGTTTTAATATAATCCAACAGATTGGTAGATGTTAGTTATCTATTGTTTTTCTATGCAATATCTGCCCCTGTGCAAGTGCTATGAAAATCCCCATCATTTTATTGTCTTTCCAGTGGTATCTTTTCAAAGATTTGTGGCTCATCATTTTGTCTTTAAAGAAATGGCAACATTTTAATAAAAGAAATTTATATGAATGAAGTTCAAAACTTTATAGCGTTGCTAGACCCGTGGGCCCATTGTACAAAATCGATGGTATGTAAACGTGGTAGTAAAATACTTGGTGCGAAACAGTTAGGGTACGAATCACTCGTAGTTCATATCAAATTCTACCCGGGTGTAGATCGATGCAGTTTTTAAATATAATAAATGTGAAAGAATAATAATAATAGAAGGAATAAGATGAACATTAATTTTCTTTTTTCATTGTTTATCTTCAATTAATTTGATCTAAGGATCGCTGCAGAACAACTGTCCCGCAGACAGGCGCCGCTAAATGGAGGGGAAAACAAAAACAAGATACAAAAAATATAGATCTATAATTGAATCTAGATCTAGTTTGAAATTTTGAAATTCATTAAATAGTAGGGAGTTACAAATCAATTATAAATCATTTTTTCATCTCTTTTCAGTCTCCTAAAGAAATCGACAAAATGTTGGATAAAACGTACATTCTGATTGGATAAAACAGGTGCGCTTGTATTTTTTATAAAACGAGGCTAAAAATACGAGTGCACCTACAAAATATATGGGTGCACCTGTATTCTCTGAGGTGAACTTATAAATAATACAAGTGCACCTCTAAAAAATACAGGTGCACCTGTATATTTTGAGGTGAACTTATAAATTTTATACGTGCACTTGTATTTTTTAGAGGTGCACCTCAAATCTAGACTTTTGACCCATTTGGTACGCCATACAATTGTTGGCTAATCATTTCACTTTCCACAATCAAAGGTATTTGATAACAAAGCCGGTCGTCAACTGTCCCAATTTGAGAGATGTTGCAGAAAACAGTTTCAAGTTAATGTAATTCATATTTTGTCTTTTCAGGCTGAAAACATTTTAAGTATTGAAGAAATTGCTTGTGACAAGTAATTTCTTCATTTTCAACAATGTTTTCCAAAGCTTTAATCATTTGGGGCGTCAAATTGTGTCAATATGTGGTAATGGATAACGACCAATAACATACGTTTTATGCCAGAATACTTCATATTCGACTGGACAAACAAAATACACATATATGCAAGAGGACATATTCGCCTTTCCAAAACAACAAGTCCTGTTTTTTTGGTAAAGGGCAAAGGAAAACAGTGTTTTTTCCTTTGGCCTGCTGTTCTACTTACTTACTGTATCTTCTGTACCGAGGCCATTTGTAAGCATTTTGCTTCTAAGGGCCCGTCTGTTTGTGTTTGTCTATCTTCATTAATGTATTGTCCAGCAAGATTAATCCGGAACATATGCATATGTAATGACCCCACTTCGGCAATGTTTTGTTAAGACGTTCAACTAACGGACTTTGCACACGAAAATTAAGTTGTCCCGGTTTAATTTGGGTGGACAATAACATAGAGTTTTATATTGTATTCACATCATTTATCAACATCTTTTTTCTAACCTGGTGAATTTTGAATTCCGAAAAATGCGTTTTGTTGTGTTAAAAGCAATCTACCCATAAATAGATTCAATCTTATGTGTGTTTTTAACGTCTTAAATCGATCTTCATAAGAATTGATTCTATTACCCTCATTAAACATTTCCTAACTCGCCGATTTTGTATTAAATACCACAGGGGATATATCGGCGCATTCAGGTAAAACGTGAGCATAGTAAACAGTAGTATGAGGACACGGTGGTTTTGTTTGATGCTAGACAGAACGTACGGAATCGTGCATATAAACATGGGTAGAGAACACACGATAAACGACGCCAGCATCACTAAACTGTTCTTTGTAGCGCTGTTAAATCCCACTCGATCCCGCTTGAAAAAGTGGTTCCGCAAGGCGGCGTTGTTGGTCATATTTCGATAACGTTTGAGATCGCCCCCAGCGGAAATGTCTGTGAATTCGGGACACTTTGACTTTACTGATGTATTGCTTGCATTGCTTCTAGTGAGTTGTAGAGCACGTTTTTGTTGACCCTGTCTTTTAAGATTTGATGCTAGAATAGGATTTTCTAGAGCGATGATATCTTCAAATGAAAGTACATTTATGGCACCGTTTCGTTGATAATGAACAACAAAGTCGTTTTCGATGCTATGGACGTTGCCCGAGACTGTATAAGGGGTTTTCTCAAACAGTTGTGGGTCTCCGTTACTGCTCGTCCCATTTTGAGCAGGAATATCCCCTAGTTCGGATGGTAAACTCAACGATCGGACGACCGGAAACACACGATTCTTACCGAAAGGCCGTCTTCCGCTTTGAAGTGACTTGAACACTCTGTAATACGACACCACAATGACCACAAATATAGCACAAAATACGATGGTTTTGATTAGAACGATAGTAGTCCTAGGCACTGAAGGGGGTTGTTCGTCTATACACAAAATGAACGATCTCTGGAATGGGTTTAGTGTCAAACAGGCAAACTGGTCATCTTCAAGATGGGAAAGGCACATCATGAGCGAGACAACAAGGGAGATCACCCAGGACGTTGTCAAACACCGAGTGATTATCTGCCTTCGTCGTTTAACGGTTACTGACGGACAGTGTATTATCTTGGATCGATAATAACCGATCGAAGCAAACGTTCCCCAGTATTGAAGTAAACAATTACACTGTAGGAAGATATGAAATCCAGTCAAGATGTTGATTTTGCTGTCGAGGGTTCCGTGTAACAGCAAAGACACGAGCGATAACACCATACACAAACATAATAACAGATTGTTTGCACAGATATTGATAAGATGGCTGTTAGCAGGCGTTCTGAGAGTCGGGGAGTAATTTATTATGACAATGAGTAAACAGTTTGCGGATAAACCGACGGCAAGATTTGTCGCGAGAAAAACACTCGCAATTATAATGGCGGAAACCGGAACTTCCCATATATCTGTGTCATCGCCGGAAGTGACGTTTGTCGTGTTGCTGCTTAATGTTGTCTGTTCTAGAAAGGGGGTCATCTCGTTTCTGTGTTTTCACTCATTTGAAGAACCTCATTAAATGTGTCTGAAAAAAGAGATAATAGCAATGAATTTTGTGCTAAAATAGACTGGGTGTACCGTTATGTATTAATAAACCGTCGGTTTTGTTATAAAATCTCACAACAACGGCTTGAATCAAGCCGTAGTTACGAGCTTTTATAACAACAACTACGAAGAAAATACGATTGTTTGTCCGAAATTGCGTCACGGTTAACCTAATAAAACGTTACCCATTTCTTTTACTCTTTCCAAAACCACAAAATTCCAGATCTATACAGTTTTAAAGTTGCTATGTAAAATAGATGTTGATAAAGTCAGGATTTGCTTACAATAAAGAACAGAAAATAGTTTGGCTTCAAAAAAGGGAATGTTGGCTATCGGCATTTCAATTCTTCTTTTGACTCAATATATTCCGAAGTTATTTCCGGTTAGTATTGTGCGGAGATGAATTTGAAATATAAGCGTAGCGACCGGTCACTCTGCGGGGAGAATCGCGTTGTGATTCTAAAAATAGGTTTTAGTCTGACACCTATCCGCTCCTCGATCTTTCAAATTATTTTTTATATGATTAATTACATTTTTTATAACAAATAATGACGTATATATTTCTATATTTGAATATTTAGGTGTTTAATCAGACATTGGGAACACAGCATTGGCAACTGAGCCGGGATTTGGAAAAAAGTTCCCTAATGAAAGGTTCCCTAATGGGATTTTAGACAAAAATGGAACCACAATAACCTGTGTTTGTTCTCTTATAGCTTCTACAATACCTGTAGGTACTGTTACATGTTTTAACCCATTTTCACACCGTGACTCTTTTTGACTCTTAACAATAAAATAACATTGGAAAACATTGTGGAAAATGAAGAAATTGCTTGTGATGAGCAATTTCCTCATTTCCCACAATGTTTTCTACCTTAAATGACCAAGAAATGTAAAATTTCATTCACTTGAAATTGTTGTCTACAGCGTCTTTGAATTTGGAAAGGTCCAAATTTTGTCGCTTGGTAATGGGTTAAAAAAGTACGGGTCCTGATCAGACTGTACGAACTCAAGCGCTTGCTTAACCCATTACCAGACGACAAAATTTTGGGGTATATCAATCATATATATATAATTATATTAAAAAACGAAAATTTCATCAAACCTTCAAATTCAATCTTCAAAATCATAAATATGCAAATTAGCTAATATGCATAACTACGCTTAAATTGAAGATAAATGTCTCAGCTTCATTTAAACACCCATATTGTTAGTGTACACTCGTAACTAAGTAAGCTATGTCTGATTTCTGTAATTCAATATATTCCACACAAAAGACCTCAAAATGCTTAGTTCTGTTTTGTACAGAATATTTCACTTATATAAAGTGATTCAGTCCTTCTATGAAGCTTGAAAGCACTGCATGTATCAAATATCTGGGAATTTGTGATTGTGGCAAGTTTGATCAAAGGATGGGTTGCAATAAGGGGTCAAAAAATAGATTTCTTTAAATTTAGTGGATTGATAGGGTTACATAATATCTTTAATTTGTATGTGTAAAAAATCTAGTTTCGGCTTATTTTTCGAGATATGGGTAAATAAAGTGGGTGGGGTAAGATGGACTGAAACACAGTAGGGGTTATTCTAAGTCGCATATCTTTCTTATTTTTAGCCCAAGATGCGTGAACATTTGTATGCATGTTTTGTGATATATGCGTTAAACATTTATGGGCTTATATTTGATATTCCATGTATATCTTTTCCGTAATATTCATTCTACTTTCTTTCGAAGAATTTCGCTATTTTTCAACGACCAACTTTACCAAACTATCTCCACACGTTTCATTTGTAACCCGATTTTTATGAAACTTTACAGATGTATTGTCCAGATATTAATGTAACTTTGTGTGAAATTTGAAAGAAAAGCGTTGGCCCGTTGTTGAGATATTTGACCTTGACCTTCAAAATGACTTCAAAACTCGGAAAATGCCAAAATGTGATAGTTAAAGCGCCAATTTTATTCATAAGGATTGGAAACATGGTTTCTTTTTATTGTTCCTAATGAGTTTCGTAGCAATATTTACTTTTTTGTATCGTACAAACCATTCGGAAGAATGGGAAAGAAAAGAAATTCTTTTTACTTCTCAGTTTTCTTATCAAACTAAATATTGCACATGAAACATGTCTACGCGAAAAGCGCTGTAATTAATATTACTACCACAGGTGAGTGAAATTAAATATATGCATTATGTTAAGATTGCTAGAACTACCAAAGCTTTATATGCACCTTGAATTGTCTAAGAGTTTATATTCATTCACTCATCTCATGATGGACAAGAATTATCAATTTGCTAGGAGAAAACTAATCATTTTCAGATTGTATTTCTTATGTGGTTATAAAGAAGACGCATTATGAATGATTTTACTAAATGACCAAATGTGCTTTCAATTAATTAACTTAAGCTAAATATTTATATAACGTTATATAATATCAACAAAAAGAAAATAATGTTAAATGTATAGACAGGCCTTAAACAAATATCTGTCTATCAATTATTTCATTAGATGAAATGACCGGGTAACTCTGACAGGTGACCAAGTTTATTATATTGATCATATCAATTTTAACGGTAAAATCATACAATAAAAACCCCAATCATGTGTGAAATGCATTCTCTTATGAATGGACTGTCACATGCCACTCAATCTTAACCATTTTCCCAACAATACGTAGTTTTAAAGAACATTCCCGAATTTCATGTTATTTTGAAGGTCAAGGTCAAATATCTCAACAACGGGCCAACGCTTTTCTTTCAAATTTCACACAAAGTTACATTAATATCTGGACAATACATCTGTAAAGTTTCATAAAAATCGTGTTTCAAATAAAATGTGTGGAGATAGTTTGGTAAAGTTGGTCGTTAAAAAATAGCGAAATTCTTCGAAAGAAAGAAGAATTAATATTACGGAAAAGATATACATGGAATATCTAATGTAAGCCCATAAATGTTTAACGCATATATCACAAGACACGCATACAAATTTTCACGCATCTGGGGCCAAAAATAAGAAAGATAAGTGACTTAGAATTACCCCTACTGTGTTTCAGTCCATCTTACCCCACCCACTTCATTTACCCATATCTAGGAAAATAAGCCGAAACCAGATTTTTTACACATACAAATTAAAGATATTATATAACCCTATCAATCCACAAAATTTAAAGAAAATCTATTTTTTGACCCCTTATTGCAACCCATCCTTGCGATCAAAACTACAGGAGGAGTTGCGCACCCAAGAAATTGCTAACGGACGGATATACGGACAGACGGACGGACGACCGGGGCAATAACATAATACGACCCTCCTATTCGGGCGTATAAAAAAGTATAATAGTTATGTGTAAAATATAGCACATGAAATATTGATGCAAGGTTTCTTCCTTTGTCTCAATTCTTCCAAAGCTTTATCTATTTGGGTCGCCAGCGCCCACCCGGTCTCGTCTAATTTCATGTTGTCTTTAACCATTTTGGGTATACGTGAGCAAAATAGTTTTTCCCTTTTTTCTTATTATTATTCTGTTTCGGAAATGGTAAACATGCATCGTTTATTTTTTTTTCCAAGCTACATCATTATTATTATCATGCGCACAATTTCGATTAATATACTTAACCAAACTTATAAGTACTCCGTTTTCTATTATGCGCAAAATGTTCTCCGGTAAAGGAATATCAAAGATCGATATTTTTTATTATTCCCCAACTGAATTGTTTGACAGATATCATTTTCATTTTGCAAAATTATTGTGCAAAATGATAACTTCCGGTCAACTATAGAAAATTAAAATATTCCTCCTGCATTTCATACACGAATCCCACGTGCTTAATTTACCATTTATTCCTTTATGGGCCAACGTGCCAAACATAAAAACATAAAATGCGTTGGAAATCTCTACAACAACAACCCATAACAATTGGTGTTTTACAAGGTGGTGCGATTCAAGCGTAGGTAATATTCTCATACCCACATTTCCAGTCGTTCTATACAAATTAAATACAAAATATCGTTCATTACTGTCAAACATCAACATTCTTGTTACACTCGTACCATTTTTCAAAAGAATTGCAACGCGTATCATAAATGTACATGCAAATGCTATCAACCAACTTGTGGCCGAGTACAGACAAACCGGAAGTGCTGCCAACCTACCAAGACAACCACGTGATTGGAAATCAAGCCGGAATTAGGACCATAACATTGTTCTGTCTCGTCTACGCGAACTGGAGTGTTCAGTGGCTGTCACAGAAAGGGATACATTATGCCTTCAAGGGAGACCATTCAGCGCCCGAACTATCCGATAATGGCTCAATTCGTCATGTCTATGTACAAGACGCAATAATCATGACATCACAATTAACATGTTAATGTTCAGTTGGCAAGGGTGTATTAAATTTGCTGATTGTGAAAAGGTGTTTTACAGAATAACGATTTACTGTTCAGTATGATGATGATCTGCCACATGCTTAGCAAGCGTAGAGAACCTTACATCGACTTCTAAATTATTAAAAAAAATATCCCTACATCATCTGTCAGGAATTACAAAATGTCTATGCGTTCCTGGTGCCATGGTATTGTTTGAGCGAACAAGCAACACACAAGTTATTGACTTTGTGATTTTTGCTACCAACAGTGGTCTCCGTTAGCTGCTTCTTGTTCAATTCATCTTGTCGTGAAGTTGATGAAAATTCAATATATGGTGGTCATATGGTTAAAGCGAAGATGTGTCAAATTTGGTTAAGATATGTTATGCCAGTCCGGAAATATGCTCTATAATATAGTCGGAGTACTTATAAGTTTTGAGTAGTGTACATTCAACCTTAAAACGAACAAAGCATCTTCAAATGACGTCCCAGATAGAAAAGCATTGGGAAAATTTTGAAGCAAAAGAAGAGAATCCTTACATCATTTGTCATTCTATCTGAATAGTTTCTGTATTCTATTTTGAACTGCCTTCTGTTTTACATTTGGGAAAGGGTTGAGGGACTAATCTAATGGCAATTGATTTCGTGCTAAAAATAGACTGTGTTTATCGTTATGTTTTGATAAACCGTCGGTGTTGTTATGAAATCTCGTAACTACGGCTTGATTCAAGCCGTATTTACGAGATTTTATATCAATACCTTCGAAATACAATTGTTTGTCCGAACTCACATCACGTTTTACTGGATAAAATCGATCCCTATTCCAAGTTCATGATCAATCAGCATCCCACAACACAGATCATAAGTTATTAAATAACCCTATTGTAAATGACAAGAGATGTGACTTTTCCTATTTGGAATGTGCTGGAGACGCCCATGTGGGAGTTAAAGAATGTGATTGATGTGAAAATAAAACACAGACAATATTGAGACTCAGGAAGAAAATCGCCGGTGTTAAAGCAAAACCTCGTAACTCCAGCTTGATAAAGTTGCAGTTACGAGGTTTTGCATTAACGCCGACGAAATGTTGATCATCAGCTTTTTCTTCCTGTGCCTCAATCGTTTCCAAAGCTTTATAAATCATGAATGTCGCCCCGTGGTCTAATTTGGGGAAAAACGTTGCATGTAGCATTTTTATAGTTCCAAGCTCAAATAGATATGTAAACCTATATAATTATGTGGCTCATTTCGATCGAAAAAAAATACCATGGTTATATAAAGGTCTAATCCAATTCCAAGTTCAAGTTCAATCAACATCCTACGTTACAAATGAGGGATTAGTCTAAATCTTGTCAGATTATTACAGTTTCATGTGCTTAAATCCTGTAAATACAGATAATGATGTACATTGTAAATAGCGCCGCGACAAAAACACGTAGCTTAGCTTATAAGGTTCACCCAATTCAGAGTCCAATGAGATTCACGTAAACTCGGATTTTTTCGTGCAACGTGGTTAACAATCGTAACGTATCTGAAAGTTTTCAGACAACGTCGTTAACATTCGGCAATGGAACGCTCCAATGGAACGCTAGAAAGGGTCAAAACTGATTTTGTTGTCGGACTAAAATAAAAGTTCGCCAGACGGAAATTTATATTCGTCGAACGAATATTTTCGTTCGACGAATATAAATTTGCGTGCGGTGAACTTTACAAAAAGCCGGACGATAAAAAATACTTTTAACCGAAACGGTACACCATACTTTTTATCATTTTCCATAATTTCTGTGATTTTTAGTTACAGAATTATCTACTTCGCAATATTTCTCATATTCTTGTGGCGTAATTGTTTGTTATTAGCCTACAGGAAAACGCAGAAATATCCTTAATTAAAATAGCTCGTGCATAAACCAGGACAAAAACCGGAATGAAAGCGGCGAATTTCCTCCGTACACGATTGGAAAGCTCCAGTTCGGAAAGGTAAAGGAATAAAGCTTTTTCCCAAACGAAAAATAAAACTAAAATGAGCTTTTCTAATGTGAAAGCTACACTGTAGCTCAGGGGACAAATACTAGTACACGGTACGGAAACTCAAGAGACAGAGCCAATGGCTCCGTGATTCAAATCATCTGGGACGCCTTCGACCATGTGTGTGTGTACCGTGCCCGGATAGCTCAGTCGGTTACGTCGGAGTCTTTCAATCAATAGATCTTGAGTTCGAACCCCGGCTCGGCCAGTATCCATTCTGACATTTGACATGACTCATTTGTCTCTCACCAATGGATGTGAATCATCTATGTGAGAGAGCAGCTGGAGGCTCGGTTTGAATATTGTGGTTGTTCTGGTGCGAGAAATACCAGGAACTCACGGTTAGGTGCTCCAGCCGTCGCGATATGACCATAGAAGTTGAAAACGGCGTAAAACCCCAATAAAATCAAAACCGACCATGTGTGGCTCTGTCTCTGTGATCACGATTTTTGGACAAAACAGGTGAGTGTTCAACGTAGTTGATCGATTTTCTTTTGGTGATTAAAAGCGAAAAGGGGGGAATGTCATGCTCCCTTAAGATCATTTAACAGTGACGTAATTCGGACAAACAATAGAAGGCTATTTCGTAGGTGTTGTTACATAATCTCGTAACTACGGCTTGATTCAAACCGTAGTTACGAGATTTTGAAACCACATCGACATTTTTATCAATACGGTAAATCCAATTTATTGTTAGCTCAAAATTCATTGCTACCGAGTCTGATATGTGTGTGAATACGGCCATCATGTTGCCGCTTTTCTTCGAAAACCTCGTAACTGCATCTTGCTTTAAGCTGCAGTTACGTGGTTTTCGATGAAACGCAGCTACATTAAAGAGTTACAGGTATAAGTAACCGATTTATAGCTGGTCTACCTTGATACAGAAATAATCATCGGATTTTGCTCGTTACCTTGACAACGTATAACGACATTATGGAGACAAATATGCCCATATGAGATTTGTGTTAATGATGAAATTGAACTTGGTTATTCAATAAAGATAATATTTAACGATATTCTGTCTTTATACTCAATCAAGATAGAAACAATTAGAGAACGACATGGATCTTGATCAGACTGTGCTTATGTACAGGCTGATCTGTATCAAGACCGGTCTCGTATGCTACAATGCATGTTTTCCAGGTTCCGGCAATTATCAGTATGGAACAAAATTCAATGATGCTGCTACATGCAGGGATCCAGACATCTTTCCCGGTGTTTTCCAGAGGCCAGCTGCATTGGCGAGTGAAAAATTCCTTAAACTCACCTTGATAAGCATCTTTTTTTAAAAAAAAAAAAATAAGTTCGAGATGTCGGGCCCTTCCCTGGATCCGCGCATGTGGTACATGGATAACGACAGATTTGTTAATAACGAAATTGGACACGTTCTGACAAAATTTCAATATCAATCGATACTTTTCAACTCGTAACAGCAGCTTGTTTTAAGCTGCAATCAGGCCCATGTGACGTGCCAAATGGATAAAAAGTCTGTACGCGTAAATCTACGTATCGACGCATAAAATTTTATGCGTGGACGCGTAAATTTTAGCCAAATACCAAACCTTTGTTATTTTACACTAACATTTTACGGAAAATACAATTTAACCCCCCCCCCCCCCCCCCCCCCCCCGCCCAATATTCAGACACTGGCCGGACAGCGGCTTAAGCCTCCCCCCTTTAATAAAATTCTTCTTACGGGCCTGGCAGTTACGAGGCCTTTGTTGAAAGACGAGGCAATGTTGTAGGTACTTCGCTAGTAAAGTAATCTTTCAATCTAGCGTGCGTTTGTCATAAATTTTGACATTGTTGTCAAACAATGATAGTGTCCAAGTAACGATTTGTGTATCAGAGGCCCCGTGGGATACTATTGGAAAAATAGCCTATTAATATTTCGAAAGTCATGAAGGGACAATGCTTTTTTTTCGGAACACTCGGACTTTACTGTAGAAACTTTTATGTTTCTCACCATATATGTTTCACCACCAGATTTTCGATAATATGACATGTCTTTACTATTCACCATTTTTCGACTGTTAGAGCGTATGTGAAACTGCTTTTCTCATGATGGAAATCGATGATTAAGAGCAAGACAGTTGTAAGTGTAGTTCCACTTGCAACTGTTTTGCGTCATTTTATTAATGTGTAAATGATAAAACAGGCTATAATTCACGAACAAATGTAGCTGCGATATCGTAGCCACAAATAGTGGAGCGGATAAAGGTCAAAATCGTGCAAATGATGATACAAGCACCAAATTTGGTGTGGTAGTACCTTAAAGCAATAGAAAAAATTTGAATCGATGGGACATTGAAAAATCCAATATGGCGGCCATTTTTCAAGATGGCCGCTAAGCTGATGCTTAAAAAAGGCAATATCAATAGATTTGGGTCTGAGGCTATGAGTTAAACTAGTTTCAAAGCACAATTTTGGTGCTCTTGTATGTGTTTTGATTTGTTTCCTCCATTAGCACTAATAACACAACATGGCCGCCTATTTCAAGATGGCCTCCAAGCTGGAAAACTCTAAAATTTCATTTGATGGTAAAAAGACGATGTTTCAATTTCACATTTTACACTGTTTGTTATATCGATGCTATTAGTAGGACTGTCTTGAATATGCTTCTTGTGATTGTATATTTAAATGTAGATTTCACAAAATCTAATATGGACTATATGATGAGTGATACTAGTATTCGAATAGAGTGAGCGGCAAATTTCTGTAGGGAAATGAATTTTGGAAAAACGAAAACCTGACTCTTGTTCATTGTAGAAACTTTACTTAACCTAATGAAAAGGCATGAGAGAAACAACGACCCATGAAGGTCACAAGCTTTACTTCAGTGGAAGAGACGATAGACAGGGAGAAGGTGTGGGTTTCCTTGTGCATTAAAACACAGCTACTTCAGTGATGGGAGGTTGACCAATATCCAGCAGGCTCATCACCATACGCATTAGGTCATCACCTTTTTAATTTTACAATTTTACAAGTGTCCACGCCAACCACTACACACTCTGAAGAAGAAATAGAAGAATTCTATGACCAAATACAGCAAGCAATTGAAGAAACACCCAAGAAAGATATCCTGGGACTGGAATGCAAATATTGGAGAAGATGCACAACCAGACTTGCAAGGATTGGTTTATTGGAGTTTTACGCCGTTTTAAACCACTAAGGTCATATCGCGGTGGCAGGAGCACCTAACAATAGATTCCTGTCGTTCCTCATACCCGTACTACCACAACACCCTTACCGAGCCTCCAGCTGCTCCCACACACAGGTTCACGATATCAAACCATTGATGGGTGACATTTGTGTCAGTAAAGGTGTTTGCGGCGGTCGAGTATCGAACCCGGGACCTCTCGAATAAGGGACAGATGCACTACCAACTGCGCCATGGCCGCGGCCCTAGACTTGAAAGGAACACTTGAAAGGAACATGTGGACCCTACTGCAACTAGGAGACAAATGATAGAGAATTTAGACTCATCGAGTTCGCAACAATCTCAAAGTGACCAACACATTCCACCCCCACAAAGCGTCCAGACGATGGACCGGGCACAAACCAATTGGGTCTGACCACCAAATAGACTACATATTGATGAAGAAACGTTTCCATATATAATAGGTTATTGCATTTATATGGGAATATGTTGTGTCGGACAAGTTCTTTTGGCAGAGTAGGCCAAGCTTGCGAGGCCTACTACGCCAAAAGAACGAGTCCGGCACAATATATTCACATATCAGTGCAATAACCTATATTATTATATACTTTGATATTGTCGCCGAAACACGTAGCTTCCCTGGTGCGAAAATCAACAGTGACCATGAGCTTGTTATGATGTCATTCCGCCTACACCATAAGAAAGCAAAAGAGTTAAAAGCTCCCACCAGAATAAAGTTTGGTCTGGAGACACTAAAAGACCCAGAAGTGACGCGTGTCTTCGAGGCAACAGTTGGCGGAAAGTTTGCCCCACTCCTGCTACTTGATGCGGACGACATAGACGCATATACTTTCATTGACACATTCAACAACGTTGTGACGGAGACGGGCAATGAAGTTCTAGGTAAACAACGGACCATCAAGAAGCCATGGGTAACACCAGACATACTAAAAGCTATGCGACCAAAGGAGAGACCTTAAGTAGTCCAAGTATGGAAGCAGTGAGGGAGCCAATAAGTACCGGCAAGCAGACAAACTGGTAAAGATGGGTATGTTAAAGGCAAAAGAATATTGGGTTGCAGCGCAATGCAGTGATATTGAATCAAGTCTCAAAGCCAACAGCACCAAAAAGGCCTACAAAGTAGTAAAAGACCTCACCAGTGGAAAACAAAATCGGCCAAGCACCATCCTGAATAAGAACCGGAAGTGTTAAACGGAAATTAAAGACACTTTGAACAGATGGACAGAATATACCTCGGAGCTGTACTCCTACTGCTCAACAGGAGATTCGGAAAAATCAACACAACCTTGTCATCAGATACAGACAACTTTCCCATCCTCAGAGCAGAAGAGGAGGTAGCAGTGAAGGCCCTTAAGAAAGGAAAGTTAGCAGGAAACGATAACATCCCTGGAGAACTGGTACAGGCTTGTGGTGATGCAATGATCAATGCCCTGGGAAGATCTGGGAAACAGGAGAATGGTCTACACAATGGACCCAGTCCTTAGTGATCACACTACCAAAGAAAGGCAATTTACAACAATGCAACAACTATCGCACCATAAGCCTAATATACCATCCCAGCAAAGTGATGCTCAAGATCATATTGAATAGATTGACATCACAGGCGGAGACAATCATAGCAGACGAGCAAGCTGGATTTAGAGCAGGACGTAGCACCACTGAGCAGATTTCTAATCTCGGGATTATATGTGAAAGATATCTACAGCATCAGCAATAACTCTACCACGTATTTATAGATTTCAAGAAAGCCTTTGACAGAGTCTGGCATGCCACACGTTGGGCTACTATGAACCATTATAACATCAACGCTAACCTCATCCAAGTCATACAAAATCTCTATGACAAGGCCAGTAGTGCAGTATACCTCAACGTAGAAATTGGTGAATGGTTCAGAACATCAGTTGGAGTAGGACATGGATGCTTGCTTTCGCCAACGCTCTTCAACATTTTCTTAGAAAGAATTATGAACTACACACTTGAAAACCACGAAGGAACAGTAAGCATTGTTGGCAGAACGATCACAAACCTGCAGACTTTGCTGATGATATAGATTGACTGGCAGGCTCAGAACAGGAGCTAGAAAACCTGGTCAACCAACTCGACAAATCCTCTGCAGACTACGGTATGGAAGTCAGCGCAAACAAAACCAAACTCATGGCAAACAACATTCATGGAATTCAGACTGATACGAGGGGCGTTCATTAAAGATTTCCCCTGACCTACTTTCAGTTGAGGTAGGAAGCTGAAATTGTACATATACATTACCGTATACCTCTATAGGTCCCATGAGAAATTGCAGCTGCAAAATGTAATTTGTTTCTCATTTCCGTGTGCTGAAGTTAAGTAAGGTAGAGTGATGGAGCAAGCAGTCATCAGATTCCTGTATTTGAAAGATGGCACTCCCAAGGAGGCATTTAATCATATGAAAGAAGTTTTCTGGGGATGATGTCCCATCATATGATATTGTCAAACACTGATATACTTAGTTCAAATGTGGACGTAAGTCTGTGGAAACAGCTCAAATCCTAATCTTACTGTCTATCATTGATAATGCCACCATCAAGTCAATGCAAGGTTTCGGGCACAATCTACGGTGTTCTACAGAAGAGGTCTCAAAAACTGCATTTAACAGTGGCAGAAGTGTGTCTCTCTGGCTAGAGGCCATGTAGAGAAAGATTAATATTTGTGCCAAGTTTCACTTCTCTCTGCTTATTGGAAGTAGGTTAGGGGAAATCTTAAATGAACGCCCCTCGTATCATCGCAAACGGAGAAAACTTGAAACCGTAAAGAACTTTAAATACCTTGGTGCATTAGTATCAGATGAGGGATCTAAACCTGAAATATCGGCCAGAATTGCTATGACAGCTGTTACCCTAGCTAAGCTTAACACCATCTGGAAAGATAAATCCATCAAACTTTGCTCCAAGATGAGACGCATGAATGCGTTCCCTTGTCCACTCCGTATTCCTATATGCCTGTGCAACATGAACCCTTACAGCAGAAACTTAAAAAAAAAGTTAAGGCCACGGAAATGAGATGCTACAGAAGACTGCTGGGCATATCTTACAAAGATCACATAACCAACGAAGAAGTAAACAAGAGGACCATGATGGTCCTATATCGCTCACCTGAACTAAGATGATATGAGCCACAGTTTTGTTCAAATCAATTATTTGTGACTTTAAGACTGAAAACAAACTTATGGTCAACAACACTGTGTCCAAATTTTGTCGCTATTAGTCGTTGTTAGAGTAAAAACAGTCGAAAATGGCAAATTTGTCAATTTGAAGGGCTCAGCAAACTCAGCAAATTCTACTCTGATTAAGCTGAAATTCAAACTGGTGCAAGATCTTACGTTCAGCAACATCGTGTCCAAATTTCGTCTTCATTGGTCAACAATTGCAGATGCTAGAGTGTAAACAAACTCCAAAACAATCGAAAACATCAATTTTGTCAATTTCAAGGTCATATAACTCACGACTTTCTAGTCCGATGAGACCGCAGTTCAAGCTCATCCAGGAAATTGTGGTCACCAACATTGTGTCCAAGTTTCGTATTAATAGGTAAATAATTGTAGATTCTAGAGTGTAAACAAAGTCGAAAACAATCAAAAACAGGAATTTTGTCAAATTCAAAAGCGTATAACTCATAACCTTTTGATCTGATCAATCTGAAAATCAAACGCATACATGATCTTATAGTCCGTAACATTGTGACCAAGTTTCTGTCTTGATTGGTCAATAACTGTAGATGCTAGAGAGTAAACAAAGTCGAAGACAGTAGAAAACGTCAATTTTGTCAAATTCAAGGGCATATAACTCAGGAATTTTTTATCTGATCAATCTAAAAGTCAGATTCATTCGAGATCATATAGTCCTTTACATTGTGTCAAAGTTTTGTCTAGATTGGTCAATAATTGTAGATGCTAGAGTGTAAACAACATCAAAAACAGTTGAAAACAGCAATTTTGTCAAATTCAAGGGCGTATAACTCATGACTTTATGATCCGATCAACCTGAAAATCAAACTCATACAAGATCTTATAGTTCTTAACATTATCTTAAAGTTTTGTCTTGATTGGTCAATATTTGTAGATGCTAGAGTGTAAACAAAGTCGAAAACGGTCAAAAATAGCAATTTTGTCAATTTCAAGGGCACATAACTTAAGACCTTCTGGTCCGATCAGACAGAAAATCGAACTCATCTGAGATCTTATGGTCACCAACATTGTGTTAAAGTTTTTACTTGATTGATCAATAATTGTAGGTACTAGAGTGTAAACAATGTCAAAACTAGCTATTTTTCGCATTCAAGGGCAGATAACTCCGGCCATAATGGTTCGATCTGACCCATAATCGAACTCATCCAAGATCTTATGGTCATACATGTTTTGACCAGGTTTGGTCAAGATTGGCTTATATTTGTAGATGCTAGAGTGTAAACACGAAATTGTGGACGGACGGACAGACAGACGGACGGACAGACAGACAGACAGACGGACGACGGACAAAAAGTGACCACAATAGCTCACCTTGAGCACTTCGTGCTCAGGTGAGCTAAAAACAGAATACGGCAATATATAGTTCCATACGATAATCTGCTTACTACAGTCAAAAAGCGTAAACTCAGATGTTTTGGTCACGTAACCAGAGGACAGGGAATTGCCAAGAGGGTGCTCCAAGGAACAAAGAGAGGAAGAGAGAAGAAAAGATTGGAAGATAACATCACAAAATGGACTGGACTGAAAATGAATGAGGCAGTCAAGCAAGCACAGGACAGAGATGGTTGGAGAGAACTGGTTGTTAGGTCATCCACAGCGCCCCAACGGCAACCGCCACGGGATAGGTGAAGGTGAAGGTGAAGAGTTAGGACAGCAGTGAGGACCAGTGCCAGTAGTCGATCCGTCGGATTTGCTGACTATTGTGTCAAAGGTACTACCTCTACCATGTACCCTACGCCCCCCCCCCCAAAAAAAACAAGTACAGAATAATTATTCAAGACCGTCTTTAAGAGAAAATGAAAGATAATGTGAAAAATTAATTGTATGAAAGTGAAACATTATTTTTTTCTATCATTAAATGAAATATGAGGACTTTCAATCTTGGCGGCCATCTTGAAATAGGCAGCCGTTTTGTTCTATTTGTACAAATAGATAAAATAAATCATTATACATGTTATTTTATCAAAAGTTAGCCCAAGAACTGATCTTATTCAAAACCTTGGTTCCAAATTTTACAATATAGCCCTTTCAAAGGTTCATTTAGGCGGCCATCTTGAAAAATGGCCGCCATTTTGGATTTTCCAATGTCCCATCGGGTCAAAATTTTCCAATTCCCTTCTAGTACCACCACACCAAATTTGGTGCTTGTATCACCATTTGCACCATTTTGCCAAAAAATGGCACTTATCCGCTCCACTAAAACTTGATGATGGGTATTGGTTTGTGGCTATGAGTCCACCCTCTTCCTTCGTTAGAGCAAGACGAACAAGTGGAAAACACATTTTCTTTTGCCTAAACTTTTAATAACAACATATCTTATCAGAAGAAAATCACTTGAAGACATATTTTGTGTCACAAATTTGGTAGAAAAGTATCAACTAGAATTGTTTTCAATTTTATCTAACAACGGAAAATTCAAGTCTCAGTAGTATAAAATGGATGGGTAGTCAGCTTTAAAATTAAATGTAACTTTATTTGAAAGTGATTTCAGCCTAAAACTACTCTTGATCGACAGAAAAAGGGTTAATCTGTAGTCAGGTAGCATTCTCACTGCATTCGATAGCTTTACTTTGAAGTTTGACTATGCTAAACTTGCTGGAATGAAACACTCTAGCACCTGCTCCATTTCAATGAATTTGAAGGAATTGTTACCGAAACCGAGGTCAAAATTCAAAACGGTTTCGGTTACATTATTGCAACTAGAATAAATGCGATGACCTACACATTTTCTTCTTGAATTTTTACCAGGGCATGTTGCTTAATACATTGAGGGAGTTTTATCAAATTCTATTTTGTAGATTTTTTTTACCTTGAATGTTTTTAACCTGTAGGGGTATACTATACGAATGTCGATAAAATTAAAACAAGATCTATGACTATCCATTTTTATTTCATTTTTCAGCAGGTATAACTCACGATAAATGACCTAGCAGAGCAGCCCATGCTAATCGAATGAAATGCTCTGCCAGGTCAATTCTCGTCCGCTATAATAACACGCACTTTCGACAGAAAAATATAATCAAATTCTATTATTGGGAAAAGAAATGGCAATATAACTCTAACGCGCTATTGTAAACATTTTTGGGAAAAACCAATACTTACCTGTAGGAGGGGCAGATTAATGATCAATTATCTATGTGTTTTAAGTGATTAATTTGAATTGTCGTCGTCATGTTAACTATGTCTGCAATGGTCTATTGGATACATTAGTGGCTTCTAAATCTCTGTCATTTGAGGCGGTATGCAGGTGGTGGTTCGAGGCTAGGGGCGAGCTTAATGTTTTTCAATGGTTACTTTCGAATGTATAGTTTTATGCATATTTAGCTTATTGCTTGTCTCATTACAATACTTCAAATGATTATCATTTGTTATCATTATTTTAGCTTTATAATGCTTTTTCTCTCTTTTTATTCTTTTTATTTTTTCCTCGTCTATTTTAGTAGTGATTATTTATTTGACATCATTTCATTTTTGTAACTTACAATTTTTCATTATTTTTCAAAACGTTTTCACAAATAAAATCTATGACAACAAAACGACAACAAATGGCAAAAATCTAGATACTATCTGTCTCCGAGTAATCGCAGCACCAAAGGAGCATGTGTCCCGTGCACGATCTTTTAAAATAAAAGTTTCTCAGAATAAGAAAAAAAGATATCGGTATACAGAGGATTCGAACCAGGGTCGTTAGATTGGCGGTTATTGTACTTTCAGTCAGTCGACATTTCCACCACTTCTTACGTAGGGCGAATTAAAACATTATATAAGTTATGCAATGATCACCTGGGCTACGGTCTATTGCGTTTCGAGGTGACCAATCTGTTTACAATAATAAAGCGAGCCCGATAATGGTCACAATATCGCGTTTTATCTATACTGGAGCATTGCATGTAAAACGTATTTAATGTTTTTGTTTAAATTGTTATCATAGTCTGCAATTGACCAAACGCTGGCTGTCAATCAAAACCATCGACAAGCCAATGGACGATCAGAAAAGATGTTACATCCTCATTGTTTGTCTTAATTTCTTCGTTGCACGTGATATTGTATCGATCTATCGACTGAAAATCAAAACAATCGACATGCCAATGCCCCCATTGTTTGTCTTAGATTCTACGTTGGGCGGAGCGATCTATCGATTGGCGTTTGGTCAATTTGGACTTGAAGCAAAAAGAAGAAAATGCAAATGATAACCATTACTTTTTCTCTTTTTGCCTCAATATTTTCAGTCCTGTTGTAGACAAAGTACAGTTTGAATATTTTTTCTGAGATAAATTGTTGTGGTCTTCAGCATCTCTCTAATTGGAACAGTATTTAGTTGTTTGGGAAAGGGTTAAAACCATGTACACCTATATATGAGTCATAGATAGCTGCTGCGGATCCAGAATGTCTGTGGAGGGGGTTCGAACATACAAAAAGATGACCCTGGGTTCATTTTACCAAAGTATTACACAAGTTCCACTTGAAAATTTCACAAGCAACTTTACAAGACCTGGTTTTGATGTCCCTATTAGAAGCAGCTTGAGAAAACATTGACAAAGGAAGAAAATGCTGATAATCAGCGTTTTCTCACTTTGTCTCATCATTTTCTAGGCTACACTTTACAAAAATCATGTCTTTATCAACATGAATTTTGACAATAATTGCAACTCTTGCCGTTTGGGAAAGGGATAATCAGGCTATAAACCCCGACCCCCCCCCCCCCCCATGGATCTAGATGAGTAGATGGGGGTCAGGGGGGTGTGGACCCCCCTCCCCTTGCTTTGGTCGAAAATTTAATTTTGACCATATTAATTGAGTGTAATGTTACATATTTACTATATTTTAAGCCATAACTTGGGCTTGGACCCCCCCCCCCCTGGAAAAAGATTTTGGGCTTGGACCCCCCCCCCCTGGCAAAAAATCCTGGATCCGCCCTTGTCCCCCCCGGATGCGCCACTGTATAGCACACGAGAGAATGAAATGAAAAGCTGTAAAGTTTGTTTTGTCGTGGCAACTGTTCTTTAATTAACTTTGGAATCTTCCCCCTCCCGGCATCTTCACGGAGACTGTGTCATGTATGCAGGTCTTACTACACAAACATCGTGGCTCATCTTTCACACAGTGAAGTAAACGTCACCCTGAAATGAGAGATGAAATCATACAATAGGTATGTAAAAAAGAAAACGTGTAAAAACGAGTGAATTTAAGTCTTGGTCCGGAGTAAACAGGTAAAAGCATCGGCAACTCTGCGTGAAGGTCGAAATCGCGATTATTTTTGCACTAAAATGGGGGAATTTTGAGCCGATTTTCCAAACAAATTGTGTTGTACTGTGTAAAAACATTATAATTCGACGTAAATACACACAAACGTGAAATTCTTACCAGATATATCACTATAATCAGTGGAAATATCGATTGAATGCTGTATGACGTTTGTGAAAGTCCTTGGGTTTTTTTTATGTACACTCCTCACTTGACGTCACATCCGATAAGGGAGTTAACTCTTGTACATACGAAAATCGCTTAAATGAAAGCGTCTATAAATCCCGACAAAAGCACCATTTACAAATTTGTTAATGGCGGCATAGATCTTGATTATCAATGCTATAACGATTTTTTGTGTTTAACCTTTCCCAAACAAGACCTTTATTTGACGTCTCTGATTTAAACGGCTTGGGGGGACATTTGGGCCAAATCAGAAGATGGTGACGATTGCACGGGTGGGCATCAGGGGAGCTACCTCGAAAATGTGTTAACGTAAATTTGTTCCCACGCCACATCCGGGAATGTCGAGGTAGTGGAAATCCCCATATTTTGACAAACGGACAAAGGTGAGCTCTCGCTTTTATTTGTTTTTTCTTTCAAAGAGCGAATTACTTAAAAATCTGGCGATGCAGTGCAATGCTAGCATGTTTTAGCAATGCATGAAGACCGAAAACCCCGTTAAATAGTGGAAAATACGAGCAGGATGACATTAATTCCAGGACTGATGGATTGCATTTTCGCCCTGTGTTGACATATCGGCAGGCATCTCGAGGCAGATATTGTACTTTATTTTCAGTTTCTGACCACTATCACATGTTCTGATGCAACGCGTAGTCAAATTGACTATAATGAAGCAAAAGTTTCAGATGTTCTGGTCTCTTGTACAGATTACCTGCCCAAAAACCCATTCGTGTTGTTCCCAGACCATCGAGGTAGCGCTAATCTATCGAGATAGTTCCAACGCGTCCCAAATATCTAGCCTTCTGATATATTGATGCGTTGATACACTTTAATGATTCTGGGCAGCGACCTAATGGCTAGTTGGCGCAAATCAGTTCCGCTAGTCACAGAACTGTGATGCACGTGCAATATCTAATTATAGCAGATTTTTTGAGAACTGATGAAACAATGAGCAGGAACTGCCGCAATCACAACATAAATTCCAACCCGAAACCCATTCATGAAGAACATAGACAACTATTAAGGGGGAATGCTCAAGTTTCCTAAATTTTTTCCTGATAATAGAATCTATTTATATTTTGTATGTTGAAACTACATGTTATTACCAATTGAAAAATGAAATAAAAATGGATGGTCAGCGATCTTGTTTGAATTTTATAGGCATTCGTATCACATACCCCTACAGCGAAAAAATGCACAATTTCTTGCACCTGTCCAAGGTCACTAATATGCTAATAAAATGCTGTATATTCATCGTTTAGTCCCGAAAACGGATTTAAAGTAACGTCTTACATTTAATAAGAACAGAAAACCTAAAATATGTGCTATAATAAACGCGTAAATGTATAAAACAGCATGATCACGTGTTCGGTTAGATCAACGAAGCTGGGTTTTTTATGTCAAAATTTGCATAATTTTGGAAATATTTCAAGTTCTACATAATAGAATTTGATAAAAACTCTCTCATTGTTTTAAGCAACATGTCCTGGTAATAATTCAAAAAGAAAATGAATAGGTCAGCGCACTTATTAGTGAATTACAGCAATTTTTATCAGCTACACATGAATGAAATGACGCAAAACGGTGGTAACTGCATACACACTTACGACTGTCTTGCTCTAAATAATCAATTTCCATCTTGAGGAAATCAGGTTAGGATTTATGTTGTGATTGCGGCAGTGCCGGTTCATTGTTTCATAAGTTCTCAAAAAATCTGCTATAATTGGATATTGCACGTACATCACAGTTCTACGACTAGCGGAACTGATTTTCGCCAACTAGCCATTAGGTCGCTGTCCTGAATCATTAAGGTGTATCAACACATCAATATATCAGAAGATTAGATATTTGGGACGCGTGGGAACTATCTCGATAGATTAGGGCTACCTCGATGGTCTGGGAACAACACGAATGAGTCTTTGGGCAGGTAATCTGTTCAGGAGACCAGAACATCTTAATTTTTTGCGTCATTGTAGTCAATTTGACTACGCGTTGCATCAAAGCACGTGCTAGTGGTCAGAAACTGGAAATAAAGTACAATATCTGCCTCGAGATGCCTGCCGATATGTCAACACAGGGCGAAAATGCAATCCACCAGTCCTGGAATTAATGTCGTCTTACTTTTATTTTCCACTATTTAATGGGGTTTCCGGTCTTCATGCATTGCTAAAACATGGTAGCATTACACTGCATCGCCAGATTTTTAAGTAATGCGCTCTTTGAAAGAAAAAACAAATAAAAGCGAGAGCTCACCTTTGTCCGTTTGTCAAAATACGAGGATTTCCACTACCTCGACATTCCCGGATGTGGCGTGGGAACAAATTTACGTTAACACATTTTCGAGGTAGCTCCCCTGATGCCCACCCGTGGATTGGCATTTCCTCCTCTTGTCTCAATATTTTCTGTACTTAGCTGCAAAGTATAACACAAATTAAATCTTCATTAACATAAATCTTGTTGCCTGCAGCAGCTTTCAATTTGGACCATTTGCTTATTTGTCGTTTTGAAAAGGTTTAAATAATCCTTATGTCGATTCAGAATCAATGTTGTAGTCACTCAATAGATTTTTAACCCATTACCAGACGGCAAAATTCTGGGCCGTCCCAGCTTGAAAGATGTAGCAGACAACAAGTTCGTGTTGATGAAATTTTAAGAATATTGCCCTTTTGGGTTAGAAAACATTGCTATTCTTTTGTTAAAGCCCTTTCCCACACGACACATGGTGAAGTTTATCTTGCCAAGTTTGCGGCCACATATGATAAATTGTTTATTAGGCCTATAAGTTGCGCCCATTAGGCTTAAATTAGACCTATATAGGCCTAACCCACCAGAGGTCAAAATTTTGGACAGTTCAAATTTCAAAGGTGCTGCAGAGTTGATGAAATTTTAAAAGAAATCTTTCCATTTTTGGTTTGATAGGATTTGGAAAATGAAGAAATTGATTGTGTGTCCTGTTTTGATGGGCCCTATAAAACAATGAGGAGCTAAAACCATGAATGTTCTCCTTTTCTGTTAATGCTTTCCTTGCTTTTATGTGACGATTTCATAAGATCGTAAACGTTAATTTTTCAATGACTTCCGATTCTGGCCCCGGTTTCTCGAAAAAAACTTAAGTATTTTCTCATGCTCAAATCTGAGCATCGTGCTCAAATCGCACGAAATCCACGTGAACTTCAATTGAATACCAATCAACGTTGATTGGTATTGAATAGAAGTTGAGCATGAACTCATGAGAATATACTTAAGTTTTTTCGAGAAACCGGGGCCTGACATGTTACTTAAGATTAAGATTGTTTGAAAATGGTTAAGGTAGCACTGTCATTTGAGTTGAATGTCTTAAAATAGAACATATTACTCTATTTTTAGAAACGGTGACTTTGGATTTTTGAAATCTATAAATAGATTTTACTACCGCTTGCTAGAATGTTCGTGTGTTTGCTTACACTTTCCCAAACAAGGCTTGATTTCGACGTCTCTTAATATGGTATAAACATGGAAAATATTGAGACAAAAGAAGAAAAGGCTGATAACCTACAATTCCTTCTTTAGACTAAATGTTTCTGTGTTATAATTTATCTTTATAAGCATCTAAAAATGTCACATCGAGAAGCTTCTTTAAAATGAAATTGGGAAACCTTAAGATTAAAATGTGTTGGTTGGGTAAGGGTTAATATTACGTTCGACTGCGTCGCAATTTATCACGAACATTCTAGAGCAATGGCAATTCGGTATATAAAGCCGCGATTTTTCAGTCCCACATAACTTAAAATTCAAAGCACAAAGGGATTACAAGAAATTAGTGATACAAAGCTAAACACTTTTTTAACAAAGTTTTTACGAAAAATGGAGAAAATATTGATACCGATGTTCAGTAGGCCTACGCCGTCTTACTGCTATCGACGTCAGCCACGCCGCTACTGCCGTCCAGAGCAAGGGCTAACATTAATGGACGTGCTGCTGAGTGAGGTGTTGGGCAAGTTACATGTAGACCAAGATCGACGGGCACACAGACAACCGAGGCAACCTTGGGTCCATACTGTGAACGTTAAGGGGTTCGAACCGGACAATATTTCTGTCAAAGTCGAGGATCGAACAGTTCACATCACTGCAAAACAACTTGCAGAATCGAAATACGGCCATGATATGATGGAGCGATACAGAAAAGTCGGCCTACCACTCGGTGTAGACGCGGATCAGCTCAGCTGTTTCTTCGGCGAGGATGGTAAACTGATACTTAAAGCTCCATATACAGAAAGTGATCAATCTGATCATCCAGTGCCTTCAGAAGCGAAAACACGGGACCACGAATGTGGGAAAGAAAGCAATGAAAATGTCAAGACTCAAACAGGGGACGAAACATCTGATGGACCTATATACGCTGGAAGCTGAGCAAGATGTTATTACTATAAACATACACAACGATAACGAGGGCTCAACGGCAGACGAAGGTTCGAAGCAAGCTGCCGTAGTTGATGAAAAACAAAATGATGACAATGGACCAAAAGTACAGAACGATCAAAACACTCATGCACAGAAACAGGAACAGCAATTACTGGTGAGCATAATTGATCCAAATGAAGAAAACGAGATGTATGATTCTATAAATCAGTACATAATCGACAAAGAAAATGAAACCAATGTACCGATCGTTGAATCACCACCAAGCAGTCCTGTTGGTTCAATCGACTTCGTTATTGTCGGAGATGAAGGAGAAATATCGGAAAATACAGACTTGAACCAAGACGTGAACCAAGACGTGAATCAAGATGATCCACGAAATATGGATGAAAACATTTTAGATATCGTTGCTGTTAATGCAAAACCTCGTAACTCCATCTTGTTTCAAGCTGGAGTTCCGAGGTCTTGCGATAACACTGACAATATAGACTCTGTCACTGAAAGCCAGAACTCTCTACCGTCAATGGACATGACTCGGGTGACTGATGTTGAGGGGAGAAAACATTTCGAGATCTCCATCAACCTGCCTGGGTTCACGTCCGAAAATACATCCGTGCGCTGGAAGGGCGATACCGTTCAAATTGATGCCGAGGTAAGGATCGAACCTGAATCCTCTTTGAGTCAGAGCGTCCACCGATAGTTTACTATTCCAGAACGATTTGATATGGACCAGGCTGCAGTGTCGATGAATAGGGATGGATTAATGCGTGTTTTAGTGCCAGAAAAATGTGAAAATTGAACACTGGACTATTGGTTTACGCGAGAAAAGTAAATGAAACAATTTCTATCTTGTGGATAATTTGGAACAAAAGCTTTGATCTTTACTACGAAAAGGGTTAACTATATCTATCGTATACATTTGAATGTCTTTATGGTCAAAATGTTTTGTTTAGTTCCGATAGTATAATTATAATGATCAAGAATGATTATGTAATAAAGAGAAATATACCTATCAAATCGATTTTCCGTGTAAAATTGTCATTTCCCCCTATGATTAGTCATGATTTTGATATTCATGATAGCAGCCGCTTGGGAAAACATTGAGACAAAAGAACAAAATACAGAAACTGCCTTTTTCGTCTTCTGCATCGATGTTTTCGTGCTATATTGTACAGCATAGACTACCCTAGCGAACATCTATTATGTCGTCTGTTGCTCCAAATACGAACGGTGTGAATTTGTTGTCATTCGGGAAGGGAATTCTGTTTCAGGCTCGCTATTTCGACATCGGATGAGTCAAATTTGCGCTCAAATCGTTCTAAGTGGAAATCTAGCCCCTACCTCATCAATGGATATCAAAATGTTAAACAAAGTTTTTTTTGAAGTAAATACAACCAATGAAATAAAGTAGGAAAAGGAGAAAAAGTGCTCGTTTCGAGCAATAAACGAGCAATTTCTTTCCTTCTCCTACTATATTTCAATGACTAACGTACTTGTGTAGCAAAACAAGAGCTGTCACTGTAAGATGACAATGCCCCCGACACCGCTTTGATTTTAAATTATGGCCAATCTATGTTCAAGGTCAAGGTCATCCAGGGGTCAAGGTCACCAAAGTATGTGCCTACAGAAAGGTAATGTACCAAGGAATGTTGTGGTAAAGTATGAAGCGAATATGTTAAGTAATAAGGAAGTTATGGCCAATGTTAAAGTTTTTGGACGGAATGACGGACAGACAGACGGACGGACGGACGGAAAAGTCAAATTTATGATGCCTCCCTATCGGGGGCATAAAAACGACTTTAACCCTTTCCCAAACAAGACGTGGTTTTGACGTCCCAAATAGAAATGGTTCGGAAAAACATTGAAACAAAAGAAGAAACTGTTGAAAACCAGCAATTTCTCCCTTTGTCTCAATATTTTCTGTGCTATATTTTACACAAATTCTATCTTTAATTACATCTATTTTTGTCTTTTTTTACAATTTTTGAAGTGGTTCACCCTAAAATTTTGTCATTTGGGAAAGGGTTAAAAACTTCCTTTTATAATTTACTGAACGTAAATCAGATGTCTAGTAACTCAACTCCGGAAATCTCGAGGTTAAATGATTTACCCTACGACTTCGACACAACGAGTTTCGACAGTACATAGTCCTTGGGCCAGATATGGTTGGAGTTACCACTAAAATGGACAAAGGGACACCTATATATCTTGAAAGACCTATCCAAAGGAAGAACAAAAATGCAATGATATCCACTCTGCAGAGTAGCTATACCTCAGAATGTGCATTTGAAATTCGATAGGGTTTGGATAGTTGAAAATCAGTGCAAGGTTTTGAAATGTTTAAAATAATGTGGCTTTACTGCTTTCTATACTGAGCATACACTGCATATATAAACCAGATGCATAGAAATACAATTCATGTTGAATAATTTGTCCTACACAGCATGTATATGGAAAAAATCAGAACTTGTATATCCATAAAGGGAGGTAATAAGCCGAGAAAATTACATGCTTTTCAATATGGAGTATGGCATTATTATGTCATAAGCCGAAAATGAAAACCCTCTGTATTTTCTTGAACCTGTTAATGAATTCTGACTGTTGTTCCATTTCAAAGTGCCGGATAAGCAAAATTTAACAACCTTCTTGTTTCCATGGCAACTGTCTTTTTATAGAAGTTTCAGCATTAACTTCAACTAATCGCAAAAAAAAACATTTTAAAACTATTATAGTAATAAAACACACATTTTAGTTTTGAAATGTCATTTTGTTAAGACATCTCTTTCACAAAACTAATTAGTATGCTTATGAACAATAATAAAAACTTTAATAACAAGATCGTGAAACACAAATGCCCAAGGAATGGCAATGTTAAGGATTGATAAGGGTTAATGAATGACCTTGAGGAAGGTCATATTGATATTGCACGAACAGATAAATATCATTGTTCAAAAGAAGGTTATATACAAAGTTATAGCTTTGTATGTCAAATATTTTTGGAGAAAAGGCCAGTGTTGAGTTTTCATACAGACAGATGGACGGACAGACAGACAGACAAGAGTAAAACAATATGCTCCTGCGTGTTTAAATGGCTGAAATGAGACATTTTAGTTGCAATGTAAATATGATGTGTGTTTTATACCGTAATTCAAAAGGTAAAATAACACAAATAAATTAATTATTACTTCGTTGGCAAATTATGGACAATTATAGGTAAACTGCATGTAGATCTAAAAGGAGACAAGAAAGAGACGGGGGACTCAGTATACAGTGTTTTTGACAGCATTTGGGGTTAAGGATAAATTCCTGTTGTAAGTCCTTTAAAGTTTAAGTTTTTTTAAAAGTAGGTCAAACTCAAAGGTCAGGGTAACTAGGTCAAAGGTTATGGTCCCAAATAAATGGGCGTGGTGGGAGTCCTCATCCCGTAGGTTTCAAACCAAGGCCAAAGAAGTTCAAGACTTTTTAAAACCATCTGCATGCAAAGTCTCATAACTATCACCCTTCCACTTCTGTTTGTTTCTTGCACCTCTCAATACCATGCAGAATGACACTGGACATGGATATGACATCCAAGGCAAGAAGGTCAGCCATCTTTTCTACATGGATGACCTAAAGACCTTTGCCAAGAACGATCACCAGCAAAACAACTGCTCGAGACAGTAAAGGTCTTTAGTGATGACATATGTATGCAATTTGAACTGGACAAGTGTCTAAAAGCCACCTTCAAAAAAGGAAAACTAACATCAACATCTGACATGCAGCCAGAAATCATCAAGAAACTTGACCAAGACACTAAATAAAAATACTTTGTGTTAATGAAGGTGACGGAATTCAACATGCAGCAATGAGGGAAAACATCAGAAAAGAATATTGCAGAAGAGTTAAGGCTTACCATCAAGAGTGAGCTAAAAGCTGCAGATAAGATTGAAGCCATAAACACCCTGGCAGTCCCAGTTGTCACATACAATTTCAATATCATAAACTGGCAAATGCAAGAAAAAAGGAAAACTTGACACAAAGACCAGACAGTTACTAACAACAGAAAGAATGCACCACCCAAAGATTGACGTTGAATGATTGTACCTACCACGAAAGATCGGTGGCAGGGACCTCTCATAGATTGAGATGGCATAAACACGTATTTGGAGACAACACAAGACAATCTGCTACATACGATCCGGGAACATGAACGTAACAAGAAACTTTACTCAATCTCAGAGCAAGCCAGAAAATTCATTCAAGAACAGAACATTGCACAAACGACAAGAAATGGAGAAGAATCCGTCACAGAGTTTGCCAAAAGAACAAGACGGACAAAGGCAAATGCCCAAAAGAGGATGACACAAACATGGAAAGCCAAACCAATGCATGGGCAATACCCGTAAGGTTTGACAAACAAGATGTTGACCAAGATCAGACACATAAGTGGCTCTCTAGTGCAGGTCTCAATGCAGAAACAGAGGGAATGGTGATAGCAGCACAAGATCAGAGTTTAGCTACAAGAGCATATCACAACAAGATCATCAAAGATGGTACAGATCCAAAGTGTAGAATATGCAACCAATATGATGAAATTGTCTCAGGCTGTCCAACATTAGTGCCAACATAGTACATTCAAAAGACATGACAAGGCAGCAGGGTACATTCATTGGAAAATCTGCAAGCAATTTGGACTCCCAGCAAACAAAAAATTGTATAAACATAAACCAAAAACTGTCGTAGAGGGACATGTCAGTGAATACTGGTACGGAGATCAAGGTTAACAGACCAGACATCATCATCAAGAACAAATTGGACAAGACGTTCATCATGATTGACATGGCGGTTCCATCTGAAAGAAATGTTTCCGTCCAGGCACTTGAGAAACTATCAAAATACAAAGACCTTGAGATAGAAGTAGCCAGAATGTGGGGTATGGAGACGACAACTGCACAAGTTGTTGTAGGTGCACTTGGTCTCATTAAGAAGGGACTTGACAAATATTCAAACAAATCCCTGGTGCACCAGTTATCGAGGAACTGCAGGAGATCATACTTCTCGGAAGTGCACATATCATCAAAAGAACGCTGTATAATAATAATGAAAACACTATAATTGCAAAAAAAACCTTCTGTCATAGATCTAGCTATCCCCTAAAGAATCTGCTATACATGTATACGACCTACAACCTTGATTTTAAACGATGTCAATAAACTTTCAATATATTGCAGTTGCCCTTTTTGTTAATCCATGTGCTTTGATTCTACTTTAATTCTAAAAGTAGCAAACGATATCATTTGAACCATCTAATCAGTTCTGTTCATCATCATAATCATTCAAACATTAGTGTAAATTGTGCAAAGAAAGTGTTAAAATATTTAACAATTAATTTCAATAATGTATGCAGTTTACTGTATCAGTGTTTTCCTAAACTTTAGGGACATTATTTTCTATTTGATATTGGATTTAGGGTGTATTGTTTTACGTTCAAAAGGGTTGTTAAGCCCTTATATTTAAGCAGATTTACAGTAAGATGCAAAATTTCGGATGCTAAAAAATGACTGAATCTTGCATGAAAATGAGTGAATATGCCAAACGAATGAACATTAACTGTTACTAGATAACATAACAGATGCTGATCTTAGAAGCAAGAGCAAATGCCAAGTTTGAAAGCAATAGTTATGACAGAAACAAACTTATTTGTGACAGATGTTTGAAAGATGCTCATTAAAGTTTGATGAAGAATTTCTAGGCAACAAAAAGGTAAAAATTGCTCGACATTAAATGATAGAGCAATAGATATCTGTCTTGAGGTTGGTATCATGGTCATAGAGGTGTGTGCAAAGTTTTAGAGTAATGGCGTTAGTAAAACAGAGATAACACTTTTACCAAACAAAAACCTAAATCGCAAAAAGGGTTACAGTTTTAAGTAGTGTCAGTAATATTCGCGAATATGCAAATAAAGTAATTTGCATAAAATTTATGGTAAATTATTGTGCAAGTCATAAACTTTCATTTGATACCATTCTTACATCTGTAGGTCAATATTCAACCAAGACATGACCAAAAACGTTTTGAAATGACTGAACAATTTTATAGGGTTAAGGGTTTAGATAAGGTTTATGACCCAAAGCCCCTACGGCCAAATTAAGTGCAAACATCGCTCAAAATATTTGATATATTAATTTTCTTTAATATTTAATATGTTTACGTAATTCCCCTGCCTCGTTTTGGAAAGTATTTATCAAATTTCCGTTGAAAATCGCAATTTTACGAAGATTCATGAATATGCAAATGAGCTAATTTGCATAACATAACTAAAATGAAAGAATAAGTCATAAGCTTTCATTTGATATCATTCTGACAACTGTGTGCAAATATTCAATGAAGATATGGCCGAATTCATTTTCAAAATTTACATAAGTAATTTGATGGGGCTAAGGCTTTAGATAAGGGTTACGGCAAAAAGCCCCAACCGTCAGAGTGTAAACAAGACTCAAAATGTTTCTAATAAAATGTTCTTTAAGACAATTTATGTTTTCAAAATTCCCCCAGAAAATAAACGCCTTGTTTTGAAAAGTATTTATCAAAATTTTCGCCAAAAAATGGAATTTTTAAGGGAAATCATTAATATTCATGAATATGCAAATGAGATAATTTAAATAAGATAACTACAAACGAAAGAGTGAGTCATAAGCTTTCATTTGATACCATTTTGACACCTGTAGGTCAATATTCAATGGAAATATGACCAAATAAGTGTTATAAATTTGAATGAAAAAAATGATAGGGTTAAGGGTTTAAGATAAGGGTTACAGCCAAAAGCCCCGACGACCAGAGTGCAAACAACGCCCAAAATGTTTCTAAGATAATATACTTTATGAAAAACCATATCTTCTTGCATTAGAAATAAATGATAATTATAGAAAAATACTTTTTCAAATATTTCGGCCAATTCTTATACTTGATTGCACATAAATCATATTTTAAAGAGGAGTAATGACGTCATAATAATTACATAATTCAAAAAATCATGATTCATAAGTAGTGAAATACATGCTCATACATATGGATTCAAATAAATAGATTTATACATTCGTTTAATATTTTTAATTAATTTTTCCCTTTCCCTTGCCCCAAACCAGATTGTCATTCACGTCGTGAAGGGTACCTATATAAAGGTAAGGGTAAAATATATTTAGCTACTCTTCATGCCGGATATCATCACTGAAAAACATCCGTCAGATGTATATCTACAAATATATATAGGTTTCCTTTTGTCCTTTTTTCTGGTAATACTTACCCCATTTTCCTGGTCCTGGCCCAAGGACTAACATATAGAAACACTGGTGGTAAACTCGGCCAAAGCGAGGTACGTTTGTTCGCGACCAATGTATTCCGTCGGTGTTGTTATAAAACGCAAAATATCTATACCTTGTTGTAGCGCAAATTGTTTTAGTTCACAACCAGTGTTTCTATTACAGTCGACACTCGTTATCTCGATATCGGATGAGTCGAATTTGCGCTCAGACGGAAGTGAAATTCTGATAATCAATGGATTTCAAAATGTCGCACATTATTTTGAAGTAGCCTAAGCACAGCCATCGAAATAAAGTAGGAAAAGTACATAGCCTAAATTGTTCGTTTTAAACAATTTCTGTCCTTTTCGTAACCTATTTCAATTATGAACGTACTTTGTGAGCAACAAAAACGATTAAACATCCAAAAACATTAAACATTAAACAAAAACATTAAACATCAAAAACTGAACAAAAATCAGATGTCAAGTTACTCAACTCCGGATAATATCGAGGCTAAATGACGTTCACAACGACTTCGACACAGCGAATAACAACTGGAGAGTCATAACCAGTCACATGGCATATGTAACGTGAACAGTTGGCAAATATGCATTGTTTCTAATTTGAACAATGGTATGATTGAAATGAGAATTAAAACGATACTTTGTGAAATCGCCGATGTTATTGCAAAACCTCGTAACTCCAGCTTGATTAAATACACAATAACACCGGCGAACTATTGACGTAAAAGTTTCAACTTGTCTAGAAAAATGACACGTCCCCGAGTGCACTTGGTGAAAGACTCGCACCTCCCACTCTTGTTTTTAGGATGTGGTGGCAATTGTGGTGGTGCAGAGCTTTTAACAGATAAGAGGACGAAGAGTAGAGAAGATAAAAGAACTTAGGGGATTTTCTGAATGTGATGAATCTTTCAATCAGCTCGACAAAATAGTTATAGGGGAGCAAACAAATTAGTAAGGGATCTTGGTCCGAGAGTTTCAAACGAACCCCTTCTCTGTATTATTTCATTTTCATTTACAAATCGTAAACATCGTAACTGCAGCATAAAACAAGCTTCAGTTACGAGGTTTTCGAGGAAAAGCGACGAAATTAAGATCCATCATATCCACCAAATCCATGACATTTTACACTGCATCTACTTCAACTCGAATTCAATTTGATAAGATATTAGCAACTTTATTGAAACTTTTTTTCTGAAAATATCCCTTAAGTTCCAAACAAGACCTAGTTTTGACGTCCCTATTAAATAAGGGTTTGGAAAACTTGAGTCAAAATAAGAAAATGCCGATAATCAGTACTTTCTCATTTTGCTTTATAGATATTTTTCGGGCTTTGTTGTACACAAAACCAATCTCGATTAACACTAATATTGTTGTCTGCATGAGCTTTTAAATCGGACCACCCTAAAATTTTGACGTTTGAGAAAGGATTAATGTCTTAATAATCATGTTGTATCACTGGATTCCCCGCCGTGTTAAAGAGCGGTGATTGAAGCTGTGGTGGTGGTGCCAACCCTCGAAATGGGTAGTTACTGTGAAGGAAAGAAAATTCTGACACGAGTCCACAGATTGTTTAAAAAATAGCGATATGACCTGTCTAAAATTCTTCAATCTGGAAAAGGATGATAAAATGTGACAAGGTTGATAAAACAAAGTCGCGAGCTTATGCTAAAACGATGTCATAATTAATTACATTTCACACACAAGCCTTCAGATGAGAGGGGTAGGTCTTATCGATCCTCCAAAACACAATATTTCCTTCACTGTTTATCAAACCCCGTATGGTGGGTGTTCATTGGAATCGTCTCATCCAGACGATTACAGTGAGTACCCACAACATAGGATTTGGATTAAGTGACAAATTAAAAGTACCCTTAGGTCCTTTCATCTATTATTCTGAATTTCACTGCACTTGAATCAAGTCTGGCTATATGCTAAAGCACATGGCAATGTTGGTCTCTTAACACTCTCACCAACGATTATTATTATTTGTATTTTTTTATTTATTTATTTGTTTTTTGCAGACGACAAAATTTTATATATTTAGGGAAACTACAGGTGATATAAGTACCATTTCTCTAAAAAAAATGAGAAAAAAACACGTCACAATAAAAAAGAATTACGCGATAAAAATTGGAAGAAAAGAAAATGTGTCAACATTTTATAAGTGCATGCTACTATTTCTATGCTTAGAAATACAAAATCGTCTAAGTTTCGTCTTCCAAAAAAGCTTTCATGCTGAACCAGTTGTTAATTTCTGGTTTAAGTGAAAATTTGTAAATTGTGGTTATCAGTGTTTGCTTTTTTTTACTGAGAATTTCCTCAACACATATTTGTATGAAACGTGAAAGCCTGTATTTGGAGAGATGAAATAAATTCATAATTTACCTTTAGAATTCCAAATGTGTAAATCTCTTCTGTCAATTCATTTACAAGAATAATAACGTTGATGTCAACACAAAATTCTGATCTCCAATAATAATGCAGAAATAAATCTCGATATTCCACTGTTAATCTCGGTGGCTAGTTTCAGTTGCTAGGCAACAATTCTTGAAAGCTCAGGTGAAAGAGACATACAAGCAATTAGGACTAATTTTCCCAACGCGACATGAAATTTCAATATACGCACAGGTACATGAAGAAAGAATTTTCTCTTAAAACCCATTACTGCACAGTGACGCCTTTCGACTCCCTCACAAAAAAGGCTTGGGAAAACGTTGTGAAAAATGAAGAAATTGCTTGTGACAAGCAATTTCTTCATTTACCACAATGTTTTCAAACCCAAAATGAAAGCATTTTTACAATTTCATCAACTTGAAAATGTCGTCTGCAACACCTTTCAAATCGGAACAGTCCAAAATTTTGCTGTCTGGTAAAGGGTATATGTGTTCAATTTAATCCTTTCAAAAACAGCAACGCTTTTTGATGCATCTAAGTGTAACGACTTTATGAAATATTGAAGAGGAAAAAGAAAATGCTGATGACCAGCATTTTCTCCCTTTTACATTATCCACGCTTTCAAAAAAAGACGTTCATTCTGAAAGAGGTATCAAATGTTAGAATCTGAACCTGTCCATCCAAATTCTGCAGTTTGTGAAATGTTTTTTTTTTTAAACAAGAGTTGTCCGCGGACAACGTAGCTTGCCTATACGGGAGCTTGTCACAAAAACAGCTAATTTTTTAAAAGTAGGTCAAACTCCAAGGTTAAGGGTCATGGTCCCAAATGAAAGGTCTTGGCAGGAGGTATCCATGTGTGAAATATCAAGGCTCTATCAATAATAGTGCCTGAGATATAGGCCAGGATAAAGTTTTTTAAAAGTAGGTCAAACTCCGAGGTCAAGGTCACTAGGTCAAAGGTCATGGTCCCAAATGAAAGGTCTTGTCGAGATGTATCCATGTATGAAATATCATGGCTGTATCTCTAATAGTGCCTGAGATATAGACCAGGTTAAAGTTTTTCAAGTGAAGACGCGACGGGACGGTGCGTGACGCCGACACTAGGGCTGCGACATTAGCTTCCCGGACATGAAGTCCCGGCTCGCTAAAAATCTTTCCCAAATGGCAAAACTTAAGGGCAGTTCAAACAAGCTGCAGACGGCAAAATGGATGTTGACAGAGATGGAAGTTCTTTTAATATACAAAAATACATTGAGGCAAAAGGAGAAAATGCTGACACATGGTTCAAAGCCCACATATGCAATCTGGGCACGTCACGTTGATCTTCATCTAGCATGTGCACAAAGTACATATCGTCACTTGTTTTAAGCTGCAGTTACGAGGTTTTTGTTGAAAAGCAGCGATATAGTTTACACTTGAGAGTCGACAGCTAAAGTGATGAGCCTGCCAAGGCAAGCGTTTGTTAAAATCTCTGACATGTACGAGTACACTTGAAACTGAAAATGAGCTACTGCCGATTATAAGCAAGTTTTTTCTTTTTCCACAATCTGTTTCTAATCCGACAGCACATAGGATTGCTAACACTTGTTTTGGGAAATATAATTTGACAAAAAAGGGCATACTAAATATTATTTTTCAATTTCATCGGAAATTGCGATTAAACTAGTTTCGTTCGACCGAGCTATACCTTTCATCGTGTTATTTCACCTTTCCCCAAAGTTAGAATTACAGGCAAAACTGAAAGCTGTTGCAGACGACAATGTGGGGGTTGGTATATAAATATTATTTGTGTACAATGTCGCACAGAAAATATTCAGGCAAAAGGAGAAAATACCGGTTATCATTATTTTCATCTCAATGTTTTCAAATCCCTCGTGTATTTTGGACATGAACACCATGTAATTGATGGGGAAATGACTATGCTTCTGAACATAAAGGGACTAATAAAAGTCTTTAATTGCACCGGAAATTACGATTAGACTAGTTCCATGGTATCAAACTTAACATCAGAAGCCATCGTCTGCGGTATACCGACTGCGGGTAGTGCCGTAGCCATACAGCTTTTTTGGTCGAAAGCGAAACCTAGCTCATAATGCATTGAAATAACTTCTACAAACACCTAAAATTTCAATATTTCGCTGCTTTTAAATAACCACAGTTTAAAACAAGCTGCAGCTACGAGGTTTTCGTTGAAAAGCGACAATTTTCTATGCAGAGGTGCCCCGAGATCCTGGATAAGATGGGTTTGTCCTCTCTATTGTACTTCCATAACCCATTACCAAACGACAAAATTTTGGACTCTTCCATTTTGAAAGTTGTTGCAGACGACAATTTCAAGTTGATGAAATCTTAAAATTCTTTCCATTTTGGATTAGAAAACATTGTGGAAAATGAAGAAATTGCTTGTCACAAGCAATTTCTTCATTTTCCACAATGTTTTCCAAAGCCATTGTCTTATGGAGAGTCAAAAAGAGTCGCTGTGTGGTAATGGGTTAACCTGTGAAGCGACTTTGGAATAAATGGATCGGGGAAACAGTTATTGCAAAAGAAGAATAAAATCCCGATAGCATCCTAACTGCACGTATGTTTGTTTTTCGTTCGATCAAGGCAAACATAGTTCTTTGGTCAATGCCCGGTTACATAAAACCCTTTCTTAATCGGCGATTTACATATCGCTGCTTTTCAACGAAATCCTCGTAACCACAGCTTGTTTTAGGAAAATGATCACCCTGATCATATTATTTGAACATTTGATGCTAGAGATTATTCCCTTCAGTTTGTTATCATAGGATAGTTGGCTTGCCACAAGCAGTTGAAACTACCTGATCTGAGCATTATGGGTAGTACTGGGTATTTTAAATACTTTAGCACTTTTGAAATGCATAACAACATCCTAATCTGGATAAAAAAAAATGGATCCAAAGTGAACAGGTTTATATTTTGAAGATTTGATTTTATTGGGGGTTTGCTCCGTTTTCAACTGCTATGGTCATATCATGGCGGCTTGAGTACCTAACCATAGATTCATGGTATTTCTCTCACCAATACAACCACAATATCCAAACCGAGCCTCAAGCTGCTCTCTCTCTCATAGATAATTCACACCCTTTGGTAAGAGACAAATGACTTGTCAGATGTCAGAATGGATACTGGGCGAGCCAGGATTTAAATTCGCGACCCTGTCCTCGAATGACAGACTCATGTTTTTTAGAACCTGACATTCTATGATTCACTGACACGACTCTTTTTGTCTCACTTTAAGATAATGCTGTTAGAAAACATTGTGGAAATTGAAGAAATTGCGTAAGCAATCAATTTGTTCATTTTCCATAATGTTTAATACTGAGACAGACCAAAATATGTAAAATTTGATAAACTTGAAATTGCCCTCTGCAACATCTTTAAGTTAGGATAAGTCTAATATTTTGCTGTTTGGTAACAGGTTGACATTGGCCTTCTGAGATTTATAAGGTAAAATTGAATAAGACACCACATAAGTTCATCTTTTTACTGTTACTACATTGATAGAATAAGACATCAAAGATATGACACAGAGGAGTAAATGAACACATATGGTGAGAATTGTGACATGTTAAAAGATGTGAACTTTGAGAAGACGAACATGACAAATTAAGTTCAATAAAGACAGGGTGTCCACAGTTTGAGCAAAGCAAAATTCCCTGACTTTTCCCTGACTAAAATCAAATTTCCCGGACTTATGTTTACCATATTTTGCACGTTAATTTATGAAAATGTTGGCCTCCTCCACCCCCACAGCCAACCCTCATCCTGAAAAAGAAGTATTAGCTGGGGGAGGCAAGGGGCGCTAGTCCCTTCAGTTTCTTCTCAAAGAGCATTTTGGAATAATGAATACTACTTATCACATTATTATTAATGTTATTGTTATTATCAGTATTATCATTATAGCCAATAATGAAGAAACTGCCTTAGCCTTAATTTTTTTTATCTTTTTATCATTCATGAACCAATTATTTCAAAATTCCCTGACTTTTCCCTGACTTTTGCTTAAACTGTAAAATACCCTGACCAATTCCAAAATTCCCTGACAATTCCCTGACCTTGAAAAAATATTTTTTCCATGACATTTTTCCCAGACCGTGGACACCCTAAAAGACAGTCTTTCATTTGCCAGTCACATAGAAGATCAGTATATAAATGGTTATCAATCTGACTAAAATCCGGCATTAACTTACATTAACATCTGACAGGCAACCAGTTAGGGGTCATCTTTTGGAAAACCGAAAATAGTTATATTTACTCTTAACAAATTGAATCAAGCACATATAACCACATGGTTCTGCACTGAAATATGATATCCTTGTGGTCTAATTGTTGTTTTTTATCGCTGACCTAAATCTTACTGGTGCCTGTCAGATGTTACTGTAAGTTAGCATCAGATTTTAATCAGACTGAATGATCAGGAGATGAATATACAAAAATGGTGTATAAAAATATGATGATCATATGAGTTCAAGTGGTATGAATTTACATTGAATGAGCCTAAAAATTGCTAGCACATTGACTATTTATTGATGAAAACTTTATGAAACATGAGTATGTACAAAATGTTTTGTGTGAAATTGATGGCATGAATTGATGATAAAATGATTATGATGAATAAAATTGATTGAATTATTGATTGAATAAATAAATTAACCAAAAGATGAAGAAGATGTGTTGGTGAAACACCAATGCCCCCAAAATGGCCATTTTTGTAAAATGTTAAGTTTTCGTAGAGTAACGGGTTGATAAGGGTTAACGGATGACCTTGAGGAAGGTCACATTGCATGGAACAGACAGATATCATTGACAGGAAGTTGCATACCAAATTTGAGCTTTGTATGTCATAAACTTTTGGAGAAAAGGCAAAATGTTAAGTTTTCAGACAGATGAACGAACACTAACAGGTATACTTCCGGGACTAGGCACTATATTATGGAGAACACTATGTGCCTTTTTATTAAAGTGGCTTGTCCAAACAGACAGACGAATGGATGGACAGATGGACAGACAGATGGACACAATATGCCCCCAATCTCTCGATACGGGGGCATAAAAATTTAAAAGATAGAATGAATGGATGATTGAATGTATTAGATGAACTTAATGATAAAAGGACTGAATTTCTGATCCATAAAGTCCATTTTCTTTTTTTTTGCCTCAATGTTTTAGCAAACAAATATACATCTGACAGATAAGTTAGTTGCTCAATTCTCCAAAATCTGAGACTTTAAAATTGATTGAATGGAGAATATACAAAATGATTCCTAAAATTGTGAATAAATAGGTTTTTACAAATCTACATGCATCATAGACAACAAATATACAAAGGAGCTATGATCTGGGAGAAATGAATCTTTATGGCATTTCAGAAAAGCCTGGATCTAGATCAGGGCCCCGTATTACTAAACATCTTACGATCAAGTTTTTGTGTAAACTGTGTAACAAGACATCTGATTGCACGAGAAATCCGACTGAGCCAATCAGGGCTGTTGTTACAAGTAATTATGCAAAAATCAAACGTACGATCGTTAGTAATACGGACTCCAGGTTTGTACCTGTGTAAAAGCTATAGATAACAGTCTGTATTAGCATTTCAAATTGCAATATTTAATTTATCATCAAATCCCCCAAGTCATGGGTTTTCATTGCAATCGTCTTATCCAAAACATATGGTGTGGATTTAAAATAAATTTCTGATGACTTTATCCCCTATCATCAATTGCACAGCTATATGCAGTATGGTGAGGATCTAAACTGATGTCTACTAGTTGCTACAGGTCAAGAAGGAACTAGTGAAGAGCAGCATGAATCTATATTGGTCGCAATTGCCACAAGGGCCCAATAGGAGACAATTTTATTCAGTTAACTGTGACATAATTTCGGACAAACAATAGTATTTCTGTAGGCGTTGTTACCATATCTTGTAAATATGTCTTGATTCAAACCGTAGTTACGAGATTTTACAACAACACTGACAGTTTATCAACACATAATGGTAAACCTAGTCTATTTCTAGCACAAAATTCAATGCCATTTAAAGATCCTGGCACAAAAGCTAAAAGAGATGAGATTTTGACAGCTCAGCAGCAGTTATAGTGCTGTTAACTTTAAAGTCATAATAGCTGTCACCATTGTAGTTTTTCTGCTACCGAGTTCTTATTATCTGATGATATGAACAAAGCATATTCAAACTGCATAAAAGTAATAAAATCAGTGAAAGAATGGTACATTGGTACATTTTCCCTTTCTTGCAATGTATGTCAGTATGTCATGTTTACAATGTCAAGGGCGAGTCGGAATTATCCGAGTCCTGAGCGGTTGTAAGCGAGCGTCTACGGAATCTATTTTTAAATCGAGTAGGATGACGTCATAGAATAAACAGTAGAAATTTAAAAATGTGAGATGTCTCTTTAAAAAGGACCTTTTGAGAAGTGTGTAGCAACCCTAAACAGTCTGCGAGGAAAGCACAGACTGAGCAGGATCGAAACTGTTGACACTAAGTTGATACTCTGGATTTACATGTTTTTCCTATCACACTACATGTATATATTATTATCTAAATACGGATATCGTTGGCGCTTGCTAAATGTGACCTGTCTCTCGAAATATAGTCTTCTGTCGACTTCATAGAAGCACGCTTTTAGCATGACGTGTCAAGCACAATCTGACCCTTTCCCAATTAAAACCTTGTTTTGATGTCATCATTAGAAGGGATTGAGAACACATTGAGGTAATAGGAGAAAATCTTGATAACAAGCAATTCCCCCAGTTGCTTAGATACTTTCTCGGTTTTATTTAATTCAACAAATCGTATCTTAATATGCATAGTTTGTCGTGTTTGAAACTTTCAAAATAGAATATCCAACTTATTGCCGTTTGGGAAAGAGTGAAGCATGACTATTAAGGTTAACCCTTTCCCATACAAGACCTGCTTTGGACTTCCTTTTTGCAAAAACACAGGAAACATTGAGACAAAAGAAAGGAATGCTAATTTTTAGCAGTCCCTCCTATTACCTAAATATTTTCTATGTCATATTGTAAACAATTCACATTTCCAATGTCATTAGTTATGCAGTCTTCAAAGATTTTAATAAAGAAGAGTTTTATTTTTTGTCATTTAGGGAAAGAGTTGAACATTTATTCGTTACCAAGCACGTGCAGAAATCCTGTGAAAATCGGAATGTTTCAATTTTTTTTACCCGTCGCACTAAAGAGGAACCTTCTGCAAAGTATAAAAGTATAGATAATATCCAGCCTGTGCGGACTGCGCAGACTGACAAGATTCGAGACTCATAACTCGTAGGTAATTTTCTTGGCCTCGAATAATTTCTCTATCTTACTATGTGTTCACTTTCTAAATGCAACATCTAGTTTACGTCTGCTTAGTATGAGTCGTTTCTCGAAATTGTGTTTTATGAACGTCCCATAAATTCCCTTTTCGCGTGACGTGTCACTTTTATTAGATACCTTTGTATCACATGATAACCCGACTATAAACGAATATTTACGGCTTTTGCAGGTACCCGAAATATGTAATATATAAATCTATATATAGACACAATTGTAAACACCCCTCAAACTTTTGAGCGCCGTGGAAAGTTAGAATGTCAATATACATGCGCTTATTGTGGGTAAACAGCGCATGGTTACTCGCTTGAAATACGGTGTTTCTGCATCTTTTTGCTCATACTTTAATACTGTAAACCCTTTTTTGGCAAATTGGCAGGGTTTTTTTTGACAGCTATTATGACTTTAAACCATTAGCAGATGAAAAATTTTTCGCCTTGTCTAAATTCAAAGATGTTGCAGACGAAAATTTCAGGTGAATGAAAAATTACGCTTATTGATCATGTAGGATACAAAACATTGTGGGAAATGAAGAAATTGGTTGTCACAATCAATTTCTTCATTTTCCACAATGTTTTTCCAAAGCCTTTACCTTTACAGGATACCAAGAGTCTATGTGTGGTAATGGAGTAAACACTAGTCTGCATGCTTGACGTCCTTGAAGATCAAGATAAGCTGCTGTTACATGATATGCAACCAACATTTCCTTCTTTTCCCTCAGTGTTTTCATAGCTTTCTCTCTTAGAGAGCTCAGCACGAATGGCCATAGTGTTGCAAACCCTTACACACTGGTCTGCATGCTTGAAGTAGTTGAAGATGAAGATACACTGCTGTTACTTGACAGTGAGGTAAGCGAGGGTCGACGAGTCACTCGCGGTGAATAATACTTGGCACCACTGTTCGGTCTCTCTGCTTTCAGGGGTCGCCTGAAATGGAAGAGCATACAGAAATGTCACATTAGAGTTGTGTCCAGCGAGCATCATTTAACCCTTTCCAAAACAAAGCCTGGTTTTGACATCCCAAAGAAAGTTGGTTTGGGATAACATTAAGGCAAAAGAAGAAGTTGCTGATAACCAGTATTTTCTGCTTTTGCCTAAATACTTTTTTATTCTATGGTATATTGTACATAAATTCTTTCTGTAGCAAAGTTCATATTGTCATCTGTAGATCTATCACCTTTACAGTTTACAATAATGTGGCATTTTTACATTTAGCCTCAATTTTTTCTGTGTAACATCATACAAATCCTATCTTTATCCGCATCCTTATTTTTAGTTGTCATTTTGTAACAGTCTAAATTTCTGCCTTCTGCCTTTGAAAAAGGGTAAACATAATTGATTATACATGTTTTCTTTTCCTGGTGTCACTTTATACATTCCATCAACGCCACACAGTGTGATCAGTTCTGACTTTACTGCGTTACTTGCCACTACATTTATCATACCAGAATAAAGGCCAGACTTAAACATTCTTCAATATAATAAACACTTCCTTTTTCTGATCAAAATACATGCATGTATTTGGCAATAGTTAATTGTTGAGGTACAAAATTCATGTAAATACAGCTTTTAAATTTACAAGAATTTTGTACCCCAACAAGTTTCTAGATACTACACAATAGTATCCAAACAACTTACAAGTTTTTCGATTATTAACCCTTGTCATGCTATATATTCTATAATAGAGCCAGTAGTGTGGGCTGAATATTTTTTGAGTGAATTGTAAATTATGGGTCTTTAACTTGAGAGCCTTTGTATGTAAGCTTGTTTTTGTGAAATGTTGTAATGTTGTATATCATTGGAAAGGTGTAATGTTAAACTTTATGATTGTAATATGAAAAAGTATCTTTTTAAACTTGTTACCTAATAAACTACAGGTAAAAACAGGTAAATGTAACAAAACTGTTAAACTTTGTTTTAAGAATAATAAAACTAGCAAAAACTCTGATATTTGTTTGTGTTGTCTTGTGATTTCCACCATTGACCATCAATATCCAAATTTCAAGCGATGCAGATCAAGTCTGAGACTCAGGTAAGCACAGGTAAGAACAATTCTTCTAATTAAATTCTGGGTATAGAAAACAACTTTGTATAGAAGTCTCTACAGAGAAACAAATTTTAAATTGTGTAAAATTAGTATGATAAAACAGCAAAACGGTAATTTTATATGACTCGATGCATATTTTTGATCTCGTCATTATCTGGCAGTTTACCTGTCCAGGTGTGACAAAATACATAAACACTAATTTCAGGCACTCTTTGTCCTATTCTGATCGCGATTTGTTTATTGGCAAGGTAAAAAATATTGTAAGAAGCAAAAAACTATCCCGTGACATAAATGAACTAAAGAGAAGGGTTAAGTTGACCTAAATATTTTGTTGTTGGTGGGCGAGTTGAACGAAAATCGAGCCGGAAGTTGTCAGGTCAAATTCATTTTCATTTTCGGGGGGTTATTTCGGCCCGATTATTAATCATAGAGTGTTAATTCGATGCGATGATCGCTAAATATCAAGCAGAATGACGATTATTTTCGTTTTACATAGTGAAAAACTTTCCTCGGCGATGAAAAGATCGAGAAAATTTGGTGAGTTGAATTTTCGGGCAGACGAATTTTAGGATCGATCTTCGCCGTACTTGTCAAGGGCAATTCTTAAAAATTACGACCACTTACCAGCCGATTTCTTTTGAAATCATCATTAATAATATATCTTTAATCTGGTTGAGAATAATTTTCTTCGTAATCTGACGAAAAACCAGCGAATTTTTCATAGAAAGATTTGTTTTGAAAGTTTGCAGATCGGAAGTCCGCCATTTTGAATGACGTATTGAAGACAGGTAATTAGGTCGAACTTTTTTGCCAAATAACCAATGAAAATCGAGAAATAAAATATCAAAACGAGGTTTACTATGTTGCTAGGTCATTACTCGAAGCTTTTCCGAGGGTAAGGATACGATTGGATTAGGTTTTACGACGCAGGGATAGATTGTATTGGGAAACCCCCGATCCCGGAATATTCCGGGCGCCGCTCACAGCACTCGACGTCGTAACCCGGAATATTCCGGGTTCAGCACGACTAGGGTTAATACAACTGTATCCAGATATTTTACCTGTTTTCCTTTCCAGGTGTTGGCATATACATCCCATCTACACCACACAATGTGATCAGTTCTGACTTTACTCCACTACTTGATGCCACATACACTGTGCCCGCATCTAGGGCTGAACCCAAAAACCTCGGACATGACAGGTCAATAGATGTCTGCTTCCCTCTGTGAAAAAAATAAATAAATGAAATAACTTCCATAATTGGAAAGTAAAGGCAAATTCATTCAAATTACAAAATTCTTTAAAGGTGCTTTTTAACGATTGTTTGTCAAATATCTTGTTTAATATAATCTAAGTTTTTGCAAAACCTTGCTCCAGCTTTAATCATGCTCAGCCCCGTTGTAAAAACACAGCTTAGCACTAACTAAATGGTTAAATACCTGTATCGGTTAAAGTTTCTTGTGTTGTTATAAGGAAGTCTAACCAAAAGAGGTATTTAACAAATTGGTTAGTGCTAACAAAACTTTATACAATCAGGCAATGGAGTTACCAGATTTTGCAATAACACCGACAATACTTACCTGACCCTTTCCTTCAGTGCTGGTACTGTAATAGCCTGTATACTGGTGAAGTAGGTCACATACAGGAATGGCTCTCTATAAGCTGTAATTATACAACAAAATTATCATTTTTCCTAAAAAAAACACCCGTTTTTGTGTCTCTAATAGAAAAACTTGAGGAAAACACTGAGAAGAAATAAATGAAAATGAACAGTATATTAAAGCATTTTCTCATTTTTGCCTCAATATTATCTATGCTATATTGTACACAAATTCCATTGCTATCAACGTTCATTTTTCTTTTTGTTGTCTGCGGTAGGTTTTATTCTTTGTGATTTAATAATGATAATAATAATATATCATTTCTTTAGTAACATATAAACCATTTAATTTGAGTGATCACCTTGAAAAAATGTTTGCCCCTGCTAAAGTTTTTAGTAACGTTAAAGCAAATAAATGGGCAGTCAGGTACATACAAATGTAACTGTAAAGTATTACAATCTACTTTTCTGTTATGAAATATAAAACAAAAGTGTGATTTACCAAATGACAAGGGTAGACAACTCCACTTCATGTCTGCTGGTCTACTTCTCCTGCCTTTACTGTCTACATATACACCAAACTCTGTAATATATAGGTTCAAACATAAAGTATTGTTCTTATCCATTTACAATCAACCCTTTCCCAAACAAAACCTGCTTTTGATGTCTGTTATACAAACGGCTTGTGAAAACATTAAGGCAAAATACGAAAATGCTGGTAATTGGCATTTTCTCCTTTTGTCTCAATATTTTCTTTGCAGTATTTTACACAAATCCTGTATTCATAATCATACATTTTGTGGTCTGCAGCAGCTTTCAACCAGGTCCAGACTAAAGTTCTGCCATTTGGGAAAGGTTAAAGCTCTTCTTGTTTTACAACATGAGTTCTCTGAAGTTATCCATGTGTCAAAGCTTTATCAGTTATAGTTTCCAAGATATAGGCCAGGTTAAAGATTTTGAAAAGTATGTCAAATTCCAAGGTCAAGGTCACAAGGTCATGGTCCCAAATGAGGGAGTCTTGATAGGGGGCATCCATATGTGAAATATAAAGAACTTAAACGCTGTATTTTATAAGATATAGACCAATTTAAAGTTTAAGTGTAACTGACGCAGCAGAGATGTTGACACTAGGGATGTGACATTAGCTCCCAAGGCATAAAGTCTCAGCTATGAATCAAACAATCCAATCAAGATTTAATAACATGTACTTTAAAGAACAAGAGTGCCATGGTCACAATATACGCCGCCCCAGAGACTAAGTTTTAAGGGGGCATAACTCAGGCAAAAATCAATGAACCATAAAATCCTTCCTTCATGCACATCTACCAATTGAGGTGATAACATTGACCAAGTTTCAAGAAGATCCAGCCAGAAACTTAGGAGGAGTTGCGTTGACAAGAAAAGTGGACGGACGTACGGACGGACGGATGGACAGACGGAGAAGATGACGCCAATATACGTCCGCCTCCGGCGGCGCATAAAAAAGCATTACAGAAGACTTTTTAAATTGAACTAGAACTGTCGCAAAGCGGACGAATACCCCCCACTAGGGCCTTGTCACTGAAAAAGTGCTATCGGTTAAAAGGTTCTTGACTTAGAGCATGGAAATGGATTTTAAACAAAGCCAAACTGTGACCTTGACCTTGGTGACCCTAAAACAACAATGCATCTCCTTGGGTCATGGGCAACAACTGTGTAAAGTTTCATGATCCTAGGTCAAACAGTTCTCAAGTTAGGACACGGAAGCGAAATTGTAAATTTTGACTATTCCCCCCCCCCCCCCCCCCCATTAAAAACTTCAAAGTGGCATAACTCTAAAACTAATGACTGGATCAAGATGAAAATTGCAGGTGCACAACTTCATATGATAGGAAACATCCTAATAAAATTTCAGAAAAATTGGTTGAAAACTGTGGGAGGAGAAGAGGACACAAGATTATGTCCACGGACGGACAGACGGACGGACAGACAGACAACCTGATTCCAGTATACCCCCCCCATAACTTCGTTGTGGGGGGTATAATTAAGTGATGCATGTGTTGCAGTTAAGTTGATCCTATTATCAGACTTAAAATTCTTTTTCAGAGTGTAAAATATTGAAGAAAAGGGAGAAAATACTGGTAATCAGCATTTTCTTCCTTTTCCTCAATACTTAAGTTGTAAAGCATTACTGTCTCAAAAACCATAATTGCTAAGGAAAGTTATAATCACCATGGAAGCAGAGAAGAAACTCTAGTGGAAGGCCATCTGGTGACACTTGTACTACAGCGAGGGGATAACTCTGATGGGTAGCTGCACCAAATGCTGCAAACGCCAGAGAGTTGTCTTTCTTGTCTACAAACTCTGTAATATAAATAAATAAAGTGAAGCTGAAGTTTGTTGTGTCGAAGTCATACAGTACATTGTTTAACCAAAATATCCTGAGTTTGACTCATCTGATTTTTGTTCAGTTTCCATTAAAATGAAATTTATCTATTGTTGTTGGTCATCAAGTGTTTGTGAAAAAGATGTGTTTGTAAAACACCAATGCCCTCGAAATGGTCTATGTTAAATTTTGGACAGATGGACAGACAGACACGAGTTAAACAACATGCCCTTGACCTTTTGATACAAAAACAATATGAGAAATGAAGAATTTGCTCGTAACATGTAAAGGAGATATGAAAAACAAAGTATCTCTGATATAAAGGCATTTTCTTAGATCCTAATTCAATTTTATACCTGTCAAACTGGGGTGCTCCATGTTTATCTTGAAGAACTTCTCAGTTCCTACAATAGCAAAGTCTTCAGCCATGGCTATACAGCTGCATGGCTCTCGGATGGGCAACTCCTGTATAAAGTAAATATGTTGATCAATTAAGCAACAGTATTACCAACCAGCGTTATCTTCCTTTTCTGCAGGGTTTTCCATACACAGTCGGATGTCTACAGAATTCGCCGTTTGGAAGAGAGTCAGCATAAATGTATAATTAGTTTTGCATTTTCTCATTTTGCAATTTCTGTGCTTTATTGTCCAGGATTCCTTTTATTATCATCAATCATCAATTTTGTTTTATTTAGCAACTTTTAAACTGGAGCAGTCCAAAGTTTTGCTGTTTGGGAAAGATTTAAGCTTTTATACATTGTTCATACTATTCATCAACAATATTTACATTATATATTAGAAATCAGTTAGTCCTTGATATTCTAAACAATCTATTACCTTTCTGACACAGAACATTCGGAGGTCTGTGTTATACTTGAGTACAAATATTTACAGGGACATTTCACATTTATTTCATTTTTTAAAAGTATGTCTTGATGCAAAGAATGTTTATTCTAACGCGTAGAAATGCTATCAGTGTTTTGAAGTTGTTATTCATAAGCGAAAAATATGCCTTCAAAGTTGAGACAGAAATGACAAATTCTATATAAATCTGAACTGTTGTCCACAACAATTTGTTTAATTTTAGCACAAAAATATATATTTTTTATAAACGGTTCAATATTTTGGCTTGAAATCTTCAGAATTTTCATAAGAAAACATGCTCTTTCAGATAGAATAAAAATAAAAATTTATGTAAAAATAATTCTTTAAAATAAAGATAGGATTTATGTACAACATAACACAGAAAATATTGAGTCAAAAGGAGAAAATGCTGGTTATCAGCATTTTCTCCTTTTGCCTCAATGTTTTCCAAAACTAAATCTACTAGGGACTTGAAAACCAGGTCCTGTTTAAGAAAAGTTAAAGCAATCAATTACCTTTCTGACACAGAACATTCGGAGGTCTGTGTTATACTTGAGTACAAATATTTTTTCAGTCATGCCAACGCACATGTAGACTGTATTCTCCACCTCTGCTACGTCGAACACGGTGCAGCCGACCATTTTCTCCACCACATTGTGCGGGACATCCTGTGTCTCCTCACCGTTGCACTGACCCAGACGTAGCTGTATCAACCTCTTGTCTATTGTGAGCAGCTTTCTGTCTCGACCTGTGAGAGAGAAAAAAGATTTATTGAACAATTTTAATTTGTTTTTAGTCAAATTGCTTCAATGCTTAAATAAAATACCACAGGTAATAGGCTAGGGCTCTGTAACTACCATCTGCAGCATAACTACTGGTTTGTCTAAAAGTTAAAATGAATACATTAAAACTTTCTCCTTTACCTTTTCCAAATGACAGAATGGTAGGTTGGTCCATATAAGGGGTTCTCTGTATACACTGACAGGTAACAGAAATAGTAGAATATACAAAACGTCATTCATTCATATAAAATTTCTATATGCACTTTCAAAACTTTTATTCTATTCCCTTGGGTATATCAATAGACAGTTATGTTTATTATCAGGATTTTAAGATTGAGACCATGTTTTAACTTGAGTTGGTGTACTATAGGCAAAAACATGGGAGATCTCTGTGTGCAATTATGGGCTGGCAAACATCAAAAATATAGATAAAACATACATACAATAGATAAGAATAATAAGGTTGAGACCAACAATAAACTTGAGTTGGTGTACATGGTCAAACTGGTTCGGTTTGCTTTAGAATTCTGTGTTCTCTGTGTACACTTATAGCAAATATCAATAAATAAAGATAAATGGTACATACCAGTGATAAGAATGATAAGGTTGAGACCAGGTATAAACTTGAGTTGGTGCACACTGTCAAACTGGCTCAGTTTGCTTTAAACATCTGTGTTCTCTGTGTACACTTATGTCAAACATCAATAAAGATAAATGGTACATACCTGTTATAAGGATGATAAGGTTAAGACCAGGTATAAACTTGAGTTGGCGTACACTATCAAACTGGTTCAGTTTGCTTTAAACATCTGTGTTCTCTGTGTACACTTGTGTCAAACATCAATAAAGATAAATGGTACATACCTGTTATAAGGATGATAAGGTTAAGACCAGGTATAAACTTGAGTTGGTGTACACTTTAAACATCTGTGTTCTCTGTGTACACATATGTCAAACATCAATAAAGATAAATGGTACATACCAGTGATAAGAATGATAAGGTTAAGACCAGGTATAAACTTGAGCTGGTGTACAATGTCAAACTGGTTCAGTTTACAATAAACATCTGTGTTCTCTGTGTACACATGTCAAACATCAATAAAGATAAATGGTACATACCAGTGATAAGAATGATAAGGTTAAGACCATGTATAAACTTGAGCTGGTGTACACTGTCAAACTGGTTCAGTTTACTTTAAACATCTGTGTTCTCTTTGTACATTTATAGCAAAAATCAATAAATAAAGATAAATGGTACATACCAGTGATAAGAATGATAAGGTTGAGACCAGGTATAAACTTGAGTTGGTGTACACTGTCAAACTGGTTCAGTTTGGTCAATACTGGGGGTTCTCTGTGTACACGTATGTCAAACAACAATAAAGATAAATGGTACATACCTGTTATAAGAATGATAAGGTTAAGACCAGGTATAAACTTGAGTTGGTGTACAATGTCAAACTGGTTCAGTTTACTTTAAACATCTGTGTTCTCTTTGTACATTTATGGCAAACATCAACAAATAAAGGTAAATGGTACATACCAGTGATAAGGATGATAAGGTTAAAACCAGGTATAAACTTGAGTTGGTGTACACTGTCATACTGGTTCAGTTTACTTTAAACATCTGTGTTTTCTTTGTACATTTATGGCAAACATCAATAAATAAAGATATATGGTACATACCTGTTATAAGAATGATAAGGTTAAGACCAGGTATAAACTTGAGCTGGTGTACACTGTCAAACTGGTTCAGTTTACTTTAAACATCTGTGTTCTCTGTGTACACTTATGCCAAACAACAATAAAGATAAATGGTACATACCTGTTATAAGAATGATAAGGTTAAGACCAGGTATAAACTTGAGTTGGTGTACACTTTAAACATCTGTGTTCTCTGTGTACACATATGTCAAACATCAATAAAGATAAATGGTACATACCAGTGATAAGAATGATAAGGTTAAGACCAGGTATAAACTTGAGTTTGTGTACAATGTCAAACTGGTTCAGTTTACTTTAAACATCTGTGTTCTCTTTGTGCATTTATGGCAAACATCAATAAATAAAAGTAAATGGCACATACCTGTTATAAGAATGATAAGGTTGAGACCAGGTATAAACTTGAGTTGGTGTACACTGTCAAACTGGTTCAGTTTGGTCAATACTGGTGGTTCTCTGTGTACATTTACAGCAAATAGACCTTCATCAGCTCCTAACAAGGTTAACTGTAAAGGATATGTGCATGCATATAAATTAAACACATTTTTAAAATAACTAGAACTGTCGCAAAGCGGACGAATACCCCCACTAGGGCCTTGTCACTGAAAAAGTGCTATCAGTCAAAAGGTTCTTGACTTAGAGCATGGAAACGGATTTTAAACAAAGTCAAACTGTGACCTTGACCTTTGACCTTGGTGACCCCAAAACAAGAAGGCACCTCCTTGGGTCATGGGCAACAATTGTGTAAAGTTTCATGATCCTAGGTCAAACGGTTCTGGAGTTAGAACACAGAAACGAAATTGTAAATTTTGACTACTCCCCCCCCCCCCAATCAAAAACTTCAAAGTGGCATAACTCTAAAACTAATGACTGGATCAAGATGAAAATGGCAGGTGCACAACTTCATATGATAGGAAACATCCTGATAAAATTTCAGCAAAATTGGTCAAAAACTGTGGGAGGAGAAGAGGACACAAGATTATGTCCACCCCGCCCCTTAAAAACTTCAAAGTGGCATAACTCTGAAACTAATGACTGGATCAAGATGAAAATTGCAGGTGCACAACTTCATATGATAGGAAACATCCTGATAAAATTTCAGAACAAGAGCTGTCCGAAGACAGCGCGCTCGACTTTCTAAGTTGCTTAGTATAAAGGGGGCATAACTCCAAATAGAGTGGTCCAAGAGTCATGGGCCCTGATAGTAAGGTAGAGGGTGTGATGGTGAATAAGTATTCCAAGTTTGGGTTGAATCCCTTTGATAGTATGGAAGTTATTGATGTTTGAAAAAACTTTAACCTTTGTTGCAACGCCAACGCCCGGGTGACAGTATAAGCTCTCATTTTCTTCGAAAAGTCGAGCTAAAAATTGGTTGAAAACTGTGGGAGGAGAAGAGGACACAAGATTATGTCCACCCCCCCCCCCCCCTTAAAAACTTCAAAGTGGCATAACTCTGAAACTAATGACTGGATCAAGATGAAAATTGCAGGTGCACAACTTCATATGATAGGAAACATTCTGATAAAATTTCAGAAAAATTGGTCGAAAACTGTGGGAGGAGAAGAGGACACAAGATTATGTCCACGGACGGACGGACAGACGGACAACCTGATTCCAGTATACCCCCCCATAACTTCGTTGTGGGGGGTATAATTAAAACATTTGACACATAAAAGATGTAGATTTGTCAAAAAGAAATGAATGACAGGAGTTCTCTAATCAAAGCTAGCGCTTTCCAAAATTTTTAGGGTGGTCTAATTTGAAAGCTGCTGCAGATGACAACAAGTATGCTGCTAAAGACAGCATCCATGAACAATATAGCACTGTAAACATTATCAGAGAAGAAGAAAATGCTAATCATCACCATTTATTCTTTTGCAGTCATGTTTTCCAAAGAATTTTCTATTAGGTGCATCAAAGAAAGTCATTGTTTAGGAAAGGTTTAGTGCATGAACAACCCTCAAAAATTGTCTTACATTACGATTTTGGGAAGGTTAACCCTTTCCCAAACAAGACCTGGTTTTGACGTCCCTGACAGAATAGGCTTGGGAAAACATTGAGGCAAAAGAAGAAACTGCTGATAACCAGCAGTTTCTCCTTTTGTATCAATATTTTCTATGCCATATTTTACACAAAGTCTATCTTTAATAATATCCATTTTGTCATTTGTGGCAGTTTTTGAAGTAGATCACTCTAAAAATTATAAGTTTGGGAAAGGGTAAATGAATTTGTCTCCTTCAAAATGTCTTACCTGATCACTCAACAATAAAGAACAGTTGAGTTCTAATCTCTTATTTCCTGACAGCTCTAGCTCTTTCTAAACAAGACCTGATTTTGATTTCCCTAACAAAATAGGCTTAGGAAAATATTGAGACAAAAGAAGAAAATGCTGATCATCAGCATTTTCTCCATTTTCCTTAATATTTTCTTGGCTATATTGCACACAAATCCTATCTTTATCAATATCCATCTTGTCATTTGCCGCAGTTTATGGATTGGACCACTCCTAATAAAGACCTACCGATCACCAGATAAGAGGGGGTGAAGGCATTCTTACTTTTTTATTTCAAATCCAAACCCTATGTTGTGGGTACTCATTTGAATTGTCTTGACGAGACAATTCTAATGAGTACCCACAGCATAGGGTTTGAAGAACAATGACTAAAATATTGCAATTTTAAAAGCCTTCACTCCCTCTTATCTGTAGCTCAGGAGCTAATAAATGATTCACCGTACCTGTTTACTCAACAACAAAGAACAGTTGAGTTCTAATCTCTGACTTCCTGACAGCTCTAGTAAATGGTTCACCTTTACTTTCTGTAATGAAACAAGATCTGTTTGTGAAACGAATGCCCCCAAAATCACGGTGGATAATCACGTGATACAATATTCTCAGAAAATCTTCAATAATTTTGTTAATATGCGACCGATTTGAATTCGGTTTGAAGCAGAGGATGTGGACAGACATCACCCATTAGATGGACGCAGTTGATTTTTGAAAAATCAACTGATAAAAAAGTTATTGAAGATAAACCAACATTTTGGTTTGATTTTTCAAAAATCCAATGCGTCCAGCTTATTCCTGGCATTTTCTCACCTTCTCTGCTTCAAACCGAATTCAAATTGGTCAAGAATTAAAAAAGATATTGAAGATTATCGGAAATTCTGAGTCGCGTGATTATACACCCTGAAAATGGCCAATGTTAAGTTTCCAGACAGACTGACAGAAAGACAGACAGACTTATGGATACAAATAAAACAATATGCCCCGATCTTTCAATGTGGGGCATAAAAATCATTTGACATGATGTGGATTCAAAACATCAGAGTAATTTTTTTTTATAGTTGTGACCCGTCACGCTAAAAGGGACCTTATCGGATGTGTGAAAAATATCGACCCTAGCCTGTCTGCGCAGTCCGCGCAGCCAGACTAGGGCCGACACTTTTCACTTTTATGTAATTTTCTAAATCTGGAATGTTGTCCCTATATTACTATATGTTCACTTTTCGCATACGGGATCTGGTGTACCTGTGCTGAGTCTGACAAGTTTGTCAAAATTTGGATTTTTGGAGTTCGGATAAGGTCCCTTTTAGCGTGACGGGTCACAGTTTTGTTGTTAAATGTACACTCTGGAATAAGCTAATAATGAACAATACAAGACCTTGATTAAACAAATTGATTTAGCATATGATCTAAATACTATTATTATTATTACACAGGACATTGGTTTGAATTAACTATCAGAATGTGTATTTTGCAAAAACTTCTGACAAAGCAACAAAAGTGCCAAAGTTTCAATATACAGTCGAAACTCGTTGTGTCAACATCGGATGAGTCGATTTTCCGGATAAGTCGAAGTGTTTTCAAAGTCCCGACTTTGTCTCTTCTTTATTTCATATAAATTTCGACGTTTGTGTCGAGTTGGGAAAATTGTCAACTTCGGATGAGTCGATTTTTTTACCGTTGGGTAGACAAATTTCACCCTAAAATTACCTGTTCAGGTCATTAATTGATCAGCATAGTCGCTTTGTCTAGGCTGTCAAACCCTGATTAACACTATATCGAACGTGCTGTTGTGAAATCTTGTGTGCTGTTGTGAAATCTTGTAACTACATCTTCAATCAAGCTGTGGTTGCGAGCTTTCTGAACTACACCGACGGAATATTACTGTTTGTCCATTTTGATTGATAATAATAAAATGGATACAAGGTGTCAAACTGTCACAAGATACGCCCGTAACACTGCTTTATGTCAACAGGGGGAGCGGGTTGGTAAAAGTTTCATGGTCCTAGCTATTAAACTTTTCGAGATATGCCCTGGACGATTCAAGTATGAAAACAACAAAGGGCAATAACTCAAAATATAGGCTAGGTAGAGTTAAAATTCTTGTGCACTGCACTCCTCCTTAGTGAGATCTATACACCCATGAAGTTTCATGATCCTAGCTATAATACTTTTAGAGATATACTCCGGACAAGATTCAAGTATGAAAAACAACAAAGGGCAATAACTCAAAAAACAAGCCAGGTAGAGTTATGGTTCTTGTGCACTGCACTCCCCCTTGGTGAGATCTATACACCCATGAAGTTTCATGATCCTATCTATTATACTTTTAGAGATATACTCCAGACAAGATTCAAGTATGAAAAACAACAAAGGGCAATAACTCAAAAATATGATCAGCAGAGTTACAGTTCTTGTGCACTGCACTCCCCCTTGGTGAGATCTATACACCCATGAAGTTTCATGATCCTAGCTATTATACTTTTAGAGATATACTCCGGACAAGATTCAAGTATGAAAAACAACAAAGGGCAATAACTCAAAAAATAAGTCAGGTAGAGTTATGGTTCTTGTGCACTGCACTCCCCCTTGGTGAGATCTATACACCCATGAAGTTTCATGATCCTAGCTATTATACTTTTAGAGATATACTCCGGACAAGATTCAAGTATGAAAAACAACAAAGGGCAATAACTCAAAAAATAAGTTAGGTAGAGTTATGGTTCTTGTGCACTGCACTCCCCCTTGGTGAGATCTATACACCCATGAAGTTTCATGATCCTAGCTATTATACTTTTAGAGATATACTCCGGACAAGATTCAAGTATGAAAAACAACAAAGGGCAATAACTCAGAAAATAGACCAGGTAGAGTTATGGTTCTTGTACACTGCACTCCCCCTGGGTGAGATCTATACACCCATGAAGTTTCATGATCCTAGCTATTATACTTTTAGAGATATACTCCGGACAAGATTCAAGTATGAAAAACAACAAAGGGCAATAACTCAAAAAATAAGCCAGGTAGAGTTATGGTTCTTATGCACTGCACTCCCCCTTTGTGAGATCTATACACCCATGAAGTTTCATGATCCTAGCTATTATACTTTTAGAGATATACTCCGGACAAGATTCAAGTTTGAAAAACAACAAAGGGCAATAACTCAAAAAATAAGCCAGGTAGAGTTATGGTTCTTGTGCACTGCACTCCGTAATGATGAGAAGAATATAACTGCCAAGTTTAAAGTCAATCGGACTTAAGGTGACAGAGTTATGCTCCGGACAAAGAAGTGGACGCCGCCGGACGCCCGGACGCCCGGACGCCGGACGCCGGACGCCGGACATCACGGGTGATCCCATAATACGTCCCGTCTTCGACGGGCGTATAAAAAATGGATCCCTATTGGTTTTTTGCACACTTCTCAGTTCTAGCGCGATAACAATATGATATCCAATATTCTAAAAGTATAAATTATCTTATTAATGTCAAGTGTATTTCAACACATCCACATTTCTGCCCTCCATGTTTTGTTTATTTGTTGTTTTTTGCGCTTTTTCTAATACAATGTGCTACCTTGTCATGTATAAAAAAGGTATACAAATATGTCTAAAATTATATGATCCTGTACCTTCCTCTGCATCAACATCTCAGTGTTATGTAATCAGCACCTATACCAATCATGAATAATTTAGAAATTCTCTCGTTCAATTGCCGCGGTTTAAACAATAGCAAAAAACGCTTCGATTTATTCTCCCTATTCAAGCAAAAGAAATCCGATATTATTTGTCTCCAAGAAACACATTTCTCACAAGATATAGAAAAAAAGATTTATTCTGAATGGAATGGGGATTGTTATTACAGTCATGGTAAGACAAATGCGAGAGGCGTTTGTGTTTTGATAAGAAAAGATTCAGGGTTCAAATAACGAACGTACAAAAGGACAATAATGGTCAACTAATTATTCTAGAGCTAAAGTATTGTGATACCGTATTTCTCCTGATAAATATATATGCACCAAATGTCGATGATCCTAGATTTTTTCAAAATATTTTCGACACTATTGATTCATGTAATAGTTCCGAATCATTTGTTATATGTGGTGATTTTAATCTAGTTTTAAACCCGTTATTAGATTACAAAAATTACAAAAAATCTGAACACCATATAAATTGTAGAAAATTTTTACAATCTCAAATATCTGAAAGAGAATTGAATGATCCATTAAGGGTAATACATGGGAACACAGAGAAATTTACATGGAAACGACTAAACCCTTTACAACAAGGACGATTAGACTTTTTTCTGATAACAAGTAATCTGCTTGAATTCGTTCAAAATTGTGATGTTGATATTAGTTATAGATCAGATCATTCATGTATCGTCTTGAACCTTAACTTTTCTGAAATTGAATATGGAAAAGGTTATTGGAAATTCAATAACTCTTTATTGAAAGATAAGGACTATGTTGACAGTATTAACAAGAAAATTAATGAAATAATTGTACAATATTCTCTCCCGATTTATGATCATACAAACATTCTAAATATTGACAAAAATGAAATTCAGTTTAGTATAAATGATGAATTGTTTCTAGAAACACTTCTCATGGAAATTCGAGGTAAAACTATTTCATATGCATCATATAAGAAAAGACAAGTAAATAATCGTGAAAACGAATTAATGTCACAGATAATAATATTAGAGACTAATTTAACAGAAGCAAATAAAGAAGAATATATAAATCTACAAACAGAATTAAACGAAATCAGACAAGCACGCTTAGAGGGATCTTTCATCAGGTCAAGGTCAAAATGGATCGACGAGGGCGAAAAAATGACAAATTTCTTTTGTAATCTTGAAAGGCGTAATCAAGTTAATAAAGCCATTCCGTTTATCGAAAAGGAAGATGGATCAAAAATCTACTCACAGAAAGAAATTCTAAAAGAAACTAAATCTTTTTACGAAAAACTATATGATGAACGTTGTAATAATGTAACTTTTAACTTGGATTCTGAATTTCAAAATGTTGATTACGACAAACTTAATATGCAACAATCACAGTCTTTAGAAGGCCTATTAACATACAATGAGGTAACAAAGACACTTAAACAAATGAAAAATGACAAAAGCCCAGGATGTGATGGGTTCACTTCAAATTTTTTCAAAGTTTTCTGGTCCAGAATTGGTCATTTTGTTGTTAGAGCTCTTAACCATGCATTCATGACAGGATCGTTCTCTAGGAGTATTAAGTTAGGAAATATTATTTGTATACCAAAGGAAAATAAGCCTAAACAATTCCTAAAAAATTGGAGACCCATTACATTATTAAACGTTCTTTATAAATTAGCTTCTGGTTCCATTGCAAATCGTTTGAAGTCTGTCTTAGAAATCATTATATCAAAAGACCAAACTGGTTTCATTAAAGGTAGATATATTGGCGAAAATACAAGAATTGTTTATGATATTATGCAACATTGTGAAAAAAATAACATTCCCGGTCTTTTAATGCTGATAGATTTTGAGAAAGCTTTCGATTCCTTATCTTTTAATTTTATTTAAAAGACTCTCTCTTTTTTTAATTTTGGAGAAACAATTAAAAAATGGATAAACCTATTTTTACACAATACTCAAGTTTCAGTTCAACTAAACGGATTTATTTCCGAGTATTTCTCGGTGAAAAGAGGCTGTAGACAGGGTGACCCGATTTCATCGTATATTTTTATCCTGTGTACACAAATACTTAATTTGAAAATAAAATCATGTAAAGATATAACAGGTATCAAAATACAAAATGAAGAATTTTTAATATCACAGTTCGCAGATGACACTTCTCTACTTCTGGACGGATCAAAAGAGTCCCTTCATTCAGTTTTAGATATACTTAATAATTTTTCTGAAATATCCGGTTTAAAAGTCAATTTTGATAAAACCAAGCTGATATGGATTGGTTCCATGAAGTATAGCACCAGATCAATTAAAACGCGCTGGAAACTTTCGTGGGGCGACACACAATTCAAATTATTAGGTATCCACTTGCTGTCAAACCCTGATTAACACTATATCGAACAATAGGGATTAAAATCTTGATCGAAAGGTGTGAAAACTGGGTGAAAACGGGATGATAGCATTCTGCTGTCGGTTCATTGTAAGATTGCACAACCCGTGGAAAATACAAGCGAAAGAAAAGCTATGTGCAGACGACGCTTGTTACTGTAATTTTGTCAACGGCAGTAATAGTTATCAGCTCCCGTTTTTGTTTTATTCGAAATACTTCATCAAAGTATAATAATAACATGTACACGGGTATATACGACCCCTCCTTCCAAGAGTTATTCAGATCGTCGTATTACCCCGAATTCTGTCGAAGACTTCCGTGAAAACTTTCAGTTTTTGATGGCTGGTGTTTGTGTCGAACTCCGGATAAGTCGAGGTATTTTCAGTGGCCCACAAAAGTCGACATAACGAGTTTCGACTGTAGGTTGTTTTTTTTTTTTCCTTAAGCACCATTTTTTCTTGACACAGTGTAATATTGTAAAATCCTAAAATGTGCACAAGATCAAGTGACTACAAACAATTTCTTTATTCACAATATTTGCCCATTTGCAAGCCTTTTCTTGTCATGGATTTAAAAGGCATCACTGCGCATTAATGGGTTAAAACAATAAACAGCAAAAACTAGAAATCTATCTAATCTAAAGGTGATAAAATAACCCCCCCCCCCCACTACATTTGTCCGGACAAGCATTTTTGTCGACAAAGGGCAATAAGTCCCAAAATATGAGCAGCAGAGAAATGGTTCTTGTGCACTGCACCTCTCCACAATGAGATTTATACGCCTATGAAGTTTCATGATTGTACCTTAAATAATTTTCGACTTATGCCAAAGACAAGACTTGTACACTGACAGACAGTCCAGTATACCACCTAAAACATTTGTTTTGCAGGTATTTAATAACTCACACTTCTCTTGACTTTGTCCACCTTCTGTAGGTTTATTATGGTGGCCTCTAGACAGGCCACCCATCTTTGTTTAGACTGGAAGTCTTCTGCCATCAGATATAACACTCTGTCAAATATACATGATGTGGTTATGAAGCAAAAATACCTCTGAAAGGTTAAGTTAAGTTTCCCTGCTATGTTTTGGACAGACAGACGGACAATGGTAAAACAGTCTGACCCTGATCTTGCAATATGGGGACGTAAAAATTTTATAACAATGATGAATGACATTTTCACAAGATGAACATATCAACTTTCATGAAAAGGGGTGCAATGATTTGCAATGGCATGTCATTCTTTATGGTTAGATCTTTGTCATTCATATGGTGTTCCACATTCACATTTCTTTTATTGATTAATTGGAATTTAACACCATTTCAAACTACTATGGTCATATCACGGAGGCTGGAGCACCTATCAGTGAATTTCCTGGTATTTCTCTGAGCTATCCGGGCTAGGCTCTTCCATCTCTTGATATATCAAAATATTCAAACACACAAGAAACAATGTGCGGAAAAATCCTGCCATGTTCAATTACCTATGAGCAATGATCTAGAAAAAGGGCCTTTTTGGCATTTGAGACCAACAAGTATCCAGATAAGCCTGCATATACATGCAGTCTGATCAAGATCCATGTTGCTCTCTGATAGCTTGCTCTAGTAATCGTACGAGAGCAGCATAGGTCCTTATCAGACAGCATTTTCTGGATAAAGTTTATCTGGAAACATGTTTGCCTAAAATGCTATAATATTTAGGACCCCTTTTCGAAATTCCAACTCATTAACATTGTATCCCTACCTTCCTGGCCAGCATGTAGTAAGTGGTTCATGCTCGATTCTGAACACATATGGCAGGTCCGTCGACGCCGTACTGGGCAGCTCTGCTGTACTGACGGCACTGTGGACCATCACGTCCGTGTCGGTGGGATTGAGGTCAAATGTGTCCGCAGGGTTAGCGTCGAAGTCGTGATAAAACATCATGAGTATGTTACCCTCCATCATACACCAACGTCTCTCCCAACCAAACTGCTTACCTCCCCTGAAATTGTATTGTTGTTAAGATTGCTCTTTAACCAATATCCAAATGGCAAAAATTCAGACTATTCCAATTCAAAAACTACTGCAGATGCAAAATGGATGTTGAGATAGATAGACTTTGAGTACAATAACACAGAAAGAATTGGGGCAAAGGGACTAAATTCTGAAAAAAATTCAACCTATCTTGGATATTTTATTTGGCCATCTAATAGTTGAAATAAATCCAGAATAGTCATAGGGGCAATCATGCATTTACTTGAAACTAACAATATTGCCCCAGTCAAAACATATGTCGCCTTTTGGCATTAAGCCGTCTTTTACTATTATGCATAGTCAAATGACAAAACCTGAATATGCACATGGTCAGGTTACTAGGAACACGCTACACAAATTCTAACCAAATCCATCCATAAATGCAGGAGTTGCATTTACTACATGTGGATGTTGGTATGTCTGCACAGACAAACTGATATGTTCACTTTTGGCCTCATGTAAAAAGATGAAATTTTTTGGTGTTTTAACATAAAATCCCAAGTATCAAATTCAACTTACTTTGGTATTTTGAGCCACCCCTTCATTTTGACAGTATTTTCCCTCTTCTCCGGTGACAAGTGTCCCTTGTTGGGGTATTCTGGCCCCTTCTCCAGTATTGATGTAAACTGACTGATATACTCCATGGGCAGACCACAGTTAGATTCTGCTGCATTCACACATTTTGGGTGGCACACACTTGAACATTCTGGTCAAAATAGGCAAAAATATGAGAATCACCAGACCTTTTAGAAAATATCAACAAAGCTACAGCTAATAGGTAATGACTTATTTTGAAAATTCAATATGTATATCATTAACTATTCATCAAATTCCCTGTTGTGGGTACTCATTGGAATTGTATTAAAGAATCGTAGATGAAACAATTCAAATGAGTACCAACAAAACAAGGTGTAGATTAGAAATAACAAATTTAGAATGCCTATTAATTAACCTATTACCAGACGGCAAAATTCTACACTGTTCCAAATTCAAAGATGATGCAGACGACAATTTGTAACAGATAAAATATTGCGTATTTTGGCCTTTTGGTGCAGAAAACATTGTGGGAAATGAAGAAATTGTTGTCACATGCAATTTCTTCATTTTCCGCAATGTTTTTTCAAGCCTTTGTCTTGTAGGGGGTCAAAATGCATCACTGTGTGTTAATAGGTTAAGGCCAGAGTAAAATTAGGCAATTTGGGGAAAAATTAAAACTCCAACTCACCAACACATTTGGCAGCTTGTTTGACAAATGGCACACTACCCAAACACACTGCACATTTCGTCGCCCGTGTGGTCAGCCCCATAACAAATCTGTGAGGAATCCGATGCTGCATGCGCTGCGCAGCCGGCATGTTCTGGGTTAACATTTTACTGGATCTCTTTGTACTTGGAGTAAGAAGTGGCTGGGCTGTGCTGCCTGAGCTGGATTTACTGACTGGAGTCTTAATGAGAACCTGAACATCAGCTCGAATGTTTGGTAGCGGGGCATCTTTAACAGCAGATTTCTCCCTCAGTTCACCTCTAACCTTTAATACTGAAAGGTAATATGTAATTAGCTTTATCATCTATTACATTGAAAACAGATACCGTAATTATTCTTAAATGTACTTGTATTCCAATAAAGGCCAATCCTCAATATCTTGGCTGAAAACCGGCCTAAATCGATTCGGAGATTCGGAAAAACCTGGCGATTCTTAAAAATGCATACCCATCAATTTCAGAAAAAAAATAATGTGACTGAGCATTTTTGAAAAGAATCAATGAGACATTTCCAGCTAAAATACTAACTACGTTAATACATGTATATACATTTGTGAAAGAAGAAATTTCCCGAAACCATTTTACTAGGAATATTAAAACAGGCTTGTTTGAGAAAGGGTTTACAAAACTTACATTCATTTGCCTGCTGGAAGTTGTCTGCCCTCAGTCTGTCCACTTGTTCCTGTAACTGTTTGGATTTTTTACACTCTGAATCCAGCGCTGTCTGTAGGTCAGCTACTACTGGTATACCTGTCAAGTCTTTTCCTTTTCCAAACAACTTTCCTCCCTGGAACACAGAAAATGATTAATTGACAGGGGGTAATCCTATCCCGAACTGCAAAATTCAAGGGTTGCCTAATTCGAAAGCTACTGCAGACAACAAAATGAATATGAATCAAGGTACAATTTCTGAGCAGTTAAGAACAGAAAATGTTGAGGCAAAAGGAGAAAATGCTAATCAGCATTTTCTTCTTTTGCCTCAATGTTTTCCGAAGCTTTTTTACTAAAGATGTAAAACCATGTCTTGTTTGGAAAATGGTTTTAAGTTGATGAAATTTTACAATATTTGATAATTATGGGTAGAAAACAGTGTGGGAAATGAAGAAATTGCTTGTCAAGAGCAATTTCTTCATTTTCCATATTTTCCAAATTCCATTTTTTGAAGGACGCCAAAAGGCCTCACTGTGATAATAGGGTTTATCCCTACATTCAACAATTATCCTGTCATATTGTGGCAGCTGGAGCACCTAACCATGTGTTCCTGGTATATATAAACAGTACAAATACAAACATCCAATCCAAGCCACAAGCTGCTCTTCTCAATTAGGTGATTGAAACCAATTCAACCTTGAAGGCAGAAAAAAGTGCTTGTGAAACTATCAAATAGCAGTATCACTTAATGACCGTGTTAAGTGTTCATGTTAGGTTATAAGTTGAGAGCAAAGAAAATGGGACATGAAAGAAACAGTATTCCAAAGATCCTTCTAATCTAGAATTTAATCAGCTGTTGAACAGTTTGGAAAATAGTTAACAGCACCTTTTTCAAAAAGATGTTCTTGTTCTTGGCCTTGAGAAATGACCTTGGCCTTTGAACAAAGAACATGTCAAAAGGAAAACACATATGAAATAATGAGATACAAAATTATTCACAAATGGTCTGTTTTTTCCCTTGCTCTTTTTTCTTTTTTAAGAAACACAGTCAGGGCAAAAGCAGATGCATAACAATCTAGTAGCTTCCACTTTCACTGTCGATAATCATGTAATGCAACAATTTCAGAAAATCTTCAATAATGTTGTTAATACTTGACCAATTTGAATGTGGTTTGGAGCAGAGAAGGTGGACAGATGAACGTGTTGGAATTTTGAAAACCAACTGATAAAAAGTTATTGAAGATAAACCAAAATTTTGGTTTATCTTCAACAACTTTTTCATCAGTTGATTTTTCAAAAATCCAATACATACAGCTTACTCCTGGTATTTTCTCCCCTTCTCTGCTTCATACCGAATTCAAATTGGTCTAGTATTAACAAAACTATTGATGATTTTCTGAAATTTTGAGTCACGTGACGTGATTATCCACCGTCACTTTGGTTTCTTCATTATCCATGTTTTCTAATTAAAGTTTTTTTGTATCAGGGTCATTTTAAATACAAGATACTAAAGAGGAAAAGGTTGACCCTTCACAGGCAAGCCCTGGTTTTGATGTCCACAATACAAATAGCCATGGAAGATATTAAACACAAAATGAGATAATCACTTACGTCCATTTTTAGCACTCATCAAGCTTTATCAAGTATTAAAATCCAAGTCAATAAATAGCGTCCAGCCAGTTTTTATTGTCATTGTTTTTGTTTTGTAATGGCTACATATGCCCAACCTTCAAAAATCAATTACGTCAGAGGTATGTCATCTGTGCTCAGCGAGATTCAACACACCGTACAACCGACTGCGTCGAAAGTTTGCGAAGACAGATTCGGCATCTGATGTCATGTGCATGGTAGGTCAAATGAATTAACTTTTATAAATTAACAAAAGGATCTTTGGTATTCTACAGTTGAAAAATACATGTATAAATGTTCAGTGTTTGTACAAAATAAACATTTCCACGTATCCCTCGCATATAAGGTCACAGTCATCGACACAGTCGGTTATACGGTGTGTTAATACCGCTGAGGTGTGTCTCGTTGACCTTGACCTTGTCTCGTTTTGAAGTAAAAATAGAATGTGTAAACAAGCTTGTAAAGGATTGATCTATAGCAAAGGAAAGGTGGTTATTTGCCGTGTTTGAGGTTTTTATGCATTGCAAATTGTTTTTCCATGCACAAATATTAGTTCCCGAACAGTTCGGAAGCATAAAAACCTAGAATGGGCCCCTTTAATAGCATTAAAATCAAAAGCTAGAAAGCAGTACATGGGGTTAAAGCGAGATAAGCTATATTATATAGAACCCTGCCACCAAATATATTAGCCAAACCCACATCATTATTAGAACCCAAAAACCATGTATATTATTACTTATAAAGATAAATATGATATAGGTTTACTACAATCATGATTGTGATCTTTTGGCTTGAAAACATTTTGAAATAAATTATCAAATGAGTGAAACGTTTCTAACAACTTTTGAACTATAATGAAGCTTCCATCATGTCAAATCATGTGTTCATGGCATTTTAATCACACAATATAACATTTCCGATTTAGTGGACTACTATATGTGCAGACACGGATTTCTCCCATGCGAACACTGCTACAGATGACAAAATACATATTGATCAAGATGGGGCAATGTGTACAATGTGTAAATAAAGCACAGAAAATATTGAGACAAAAGCAGAAAATGTTGATTATCAGCATTTTCTTCTTTTGTCTCAATGATTTCCAAATCCAAAACCAGAGGCACATTCTTTAGAGCAAGATGTCTTGAGATATCTTGAGATTTTAGATGTTTTAGGATTAAGGGGTTCTTAGGAGCAAGAGTTTTCAGACACTCATTGGGAGGCGCCATTACCCAATAATTCGTGTGGAACCCCTTGGTTAACTCTGTAGAAACAATATAAGATAGATTTGAAAGTTGTTCCAAATGCTCCATGGTACCATGGTAATGCTCCATACTTCATACAAATGACTTCATCATGACGCCATTTGTATGAAGTATGGTGTATTTGGAACACCTCGGTCCCAATCTAGGTCTTAAAAAAGTTTTATATAAAACATCTTTAGAAATCTTAAAAAATCTCGCCCTAACGAATGCGCCTCTGGTCTTGTTTTGGAAATGATTAATACTATCACGAACAGTCTCAAAAATAAAGATCTGGAGTTTGAAAACACAATAAATCTGTAAGGACAAGGAAATTTATTACTCTTTCTAAATCCTACATGATACCACACCATTAAAGCAGAATACATCTCTACAGCAATTAAATATTCCAATTAATCTAAGTGCCATTCTCACCATATAGGCTGCATCTTTTGTTGGGCTTTTCTGTGACTAATAAAAAATAATTCATTCAGAAATTAAGAAAACCAAGATGTGTTTAAGAAATACTAATGCCCCCGAAATGGTCAATATTAAGTTTTTGGACAGACATACAGACAGATGGATGGATGGACATGAGTAAAACAATATGCACCCAATCTTTCAATACAGGGCAGGGTTTTCCATGACGCACAAATCGTGCGTCATTGTCGCAATGTCAAAACAAATGACCCCCTTAGAAATTTACTTGTGGGACATAAATGACGCAAGTTTTAAAATCCAGATTTTCGTATGATTCTTGAGTCCTAGGGCATTTGACCCACAAAATAGTAGAAATGACCCCTAACTTTGAAGGCAATGGGGTCAAAATGACCCCCAAATTCTCATTCTCAGGGAAAATCCTGACAGGTCATAAAAATATATTCAGCAATTTATTCCATCTTGCTGACTTAATGTGACAAAAGGATAACAAAAGTGTTTCAAAATACTCTATATAATCAAACAATTTTTGAAAGAATACAAGCATATAAATCCTATTCTCATCAATATTGTCTTTGTAGAAAGCATCTAGTTTAATGTTTGCCTTTTGAGAAAGTATTAATCCATTACTGCACAGTGCTGCCTTTGGACTCCCTCACAAGAAATGCTCCGTAAAACATTGAGGAAAATGAAGAAATTGCTTGTTACAAGCAATTTCCTCATTTTCCACAATGTTTTCTAACCAAAAATGGAATTATTTCTTCATCAACTTAGAATAATATTATTGTAGTCTGCAAAACCTTTCAAATTGGAGTCCAAAATTTTGCCGTCTGTAATGGGTTAAGGTTTACGAACTGAGAATGAAAATACCACTTTCTAGCCATACGAAATGCATCAAATTACACACACTTGTAAATAAACTTCACATAAGTTGATTCACCAGGCCGGATTTCAAGATTATGCTTCTAGAAGAAAATAATTTACAAATAGTATTTTACTCTATTTTCATATGCAAGGGAGGTAATTTTGAACATTTTAGTCAAATATTTCCATAAGTATGCATTAATTCAAAATTCTAAACCATACAAAATGCTTATATTTGTATTTGGAATGGAAATCTAACACAGATTAGGAATTACTGGCCATTTTCAAATTTCCCCTCTGGCTCTGCATTTCATTCTCAGTTTGTAAACCTTAAGTACCTACCTTTTTCTTCTTGGTAGAGTGTGATTCCTGGTACAGTGCCTGTAGATAGTCGATCAGCTTCATCTGTTGTCCTATCGTGCTCTCAAACCTGTACTTCTCCAGAAAATGTAAACCCTGAAACATCGTCAACTATCTCCAAAACAACTTGGTTTGAACAAACAAACATTATTTTATCAACCTTTTACCAAACAACAAAATATAGACTTGTCCCATTGAACCAATCGTATGAGGGTTTGAAAACAGCGTCTGTTGTCCTGTAGTACTCTCAAACCTGTACTTCTCCAGAAAATGTAAACCCTGAAACATCGTCAACTAACTCCAAAACAACTTGGTTTGGACAAATAAACATTATTTTATCAACCTTTTACCAAACAATAAAATATAGACTTGTCCCATTGAACCAATCGTATGAGGGTTTGAAAACAGCGTCTGTTGTCCTGTAGTACTCTCAAACCTGTACTTCTCCAGAAAATGTAAACCCTGAAACATCGTCAACTAACTCCAAAACAAATTGGTTAGGACAAACATTATTTTATCAACCTTTTACCAAACAACAAAATATAGACTTGTCCCATCGAACCAATTTCATAAGGGATTGAAAACAGTGTCTGTTGTCCTGTAGTACTCTCAAACCTGTACTTCTCCAGAAAATGTAAACCCTGAAACATCGTCAACTAACTCCAAAACAACTTGGTTTGGACAAACAAACATTATTTTATCAACCTTTTACCAAACAACAAAATTTAGACTTGTCCCATTGACCAAATTTCATAAGGGATTGAAAACAGTGTCTGTTGTCCTGTAGTACTCTCAAACCTGTACTTCTCCAGAAAATGTAAACCCTGAAACATCGTCAACTAACTCCAAAACAAATTGGTTAGGACAAACATTATTTTATCAACCTTTTACCAAACAATAAAATATAGACTTGTCCCATCGAACCAATTTCATAAGGGATTGAAAACAGTGTCTGTTGTCCTGTAGTACTCTCAAACCTGTACTTCTCCAGAAAATGTAAACCCTGAAACATCGTCAACTAACTCCAAAACAAATTGGTTAGGACAAACATTATTTTATCAACCTTTTACCAAACAATAAAATATAGACTTGTCCCATCGAACCAATTTCATAAGGGATTGAAAACAGTGTCTGTTGTCCTATAGTACTCTCAAACCTGTACTTCTCCAAAAATGTCCATGGTCAATTACCTCCAAAAACAAGTTGGTTTGGTGTGGTTTATTGGGGTTTGACACCATTTTCAACTGCTATGGTCATATCGCAGCGGCTGGAGCACCTAACCTGGATCCTGTTGTTTCTCATACCAGTACTACCACAACATCCTTACCGAGCCTCCAGCTGCTCCCCCACATAGGTTCAAGATATCAAACCATTAATGGGTGACATCTTTTTTTTTGTCAGAAAGGGTATTTGCCGCGGCCGGGTGTCGAACCCTGGACCTCTATGAGAGGCAGATGCGCTACCAAATGCGCCAAGGCTGCACCCAAGTTGGTTTGGACAAACAGGCATTACTCAATAATTATTAGAATCCATCAGCTGAAACGGTTGTACAAACATACAACAGTAAGCTTTAACCCTTTTCCAAACAAGACCTGGTTTTGACGTCCCTTATATAAAAAGGCCGGGGAAAACATTGAAACAAAAGAAGAAACTGCTGATTACCAGCAGTTTCTCCTTTTGTCTCAATATTTTCTGTGCCATATTTTACACAAATCCTATCTTTAATAACATCCATTTTGTCATTTGTGGCAGTTTTTGAAATGGATCACCCTAAATTTTTGTCGGTTGGGAAAGGGTTAACCATCAATTTCTGCTTGTTTCTAGTCAATATCTAGCTCCTACAGTTTCGTTATGGTAAATTAAATATGACCGATTTTGCTTATTTTCTTCACAATATCGTGTGTGGGTTTTTCTGTTTTATGTGTTGTTGTTCCTTCTTAAATTATACAACTTGAGAAATATTCTCATCTGCTACCACTTTCTACTTGGATGACTTAAAAACATAGTTGTTGTTTTAAACTGCAGAAGCAACAAAAGGTTGGCCCAACATTAATTCCCTCTACCAAAGGTACATCCAAAACCATAGCTCCCCTTTACCCTTTAAGTCTAGCATACATTCATTCACCAATGATTATGTTAATATATCATACTTGATACATGGGTATATTCGGTATATCTTGAATACTACATGAAAGGTTTAAAATTATTAGATTATAAAGTTTGTAACTCAAACAGACTGAAAATGAACTCATTTACTTTTTAATGAACTAGCATTTGATTAGATTCTGTAGACTTGTGATGTGAATGGTCCATTTCCACTGAATCAATGCAAAATTGCAATCTCTACTTACAAATGATTGATTGGAAAAGCTCCATAATCCCTAAAATGTTTGTCAAACTAAAATTCACATCAATTTATTTGAGTTACACAGATTTATGGACATACACAATATGTAAAAGTACCTGTAAAGCCTCTGTGAAATTCTCCAGGTCGATTTTCTCACCAAAGATGATTTCTAATTTGTCCACAGCTTCTTCAAGATTCTGTCGTAATTTTATGTTCTTCTTCTTTACTTCTTGATTTTCAGTCAAAATTACACTTATCTGAAAATAATCAATGTTTTTGATTGATTTTCATGTCGAAGCCAAGTTAACATGTATGAATTTGAGGCTTTAAGCCATTCCCACACAATAATGTTTTTTGACATCCCTCAAGGAAAATGCTTAGGAAAACATTGTGGAAAATAAAGAAATCTCTTGTGACAAGCATTTTTTCTTTATCCACAATGTTTTCTAACCCATCATGGAAAGATTTTTAAAAATTCATGAACTTGAAATTGTCATCAACACCTTTCAAATTGGAAGAGTCCATAATTTTGCCATCTGCTAACGGGTTAATATTTGACCCTGACACATTCATATACAATCATAACCATGCTATCTACGTAAACATTGGTCACAAGTACCTACATGATGAATATGAGGCTAAGACTTCATGAGATAGAGAAAGTGTATAGATTATTTGTTGTTTAGACAGAAATACATGAAAATGCCATGACCAAGATATTATCATATACTCAAATACTTCCTTTTGGGAAATGAAAGTCATTATAAATAGCTTTCTAAAGATTTTTAAAAACAAGAGCTGTCACTGTAAGATGACAATGCCCCCGACACCGCTTTGATCGTCATAAGGTCAAGGTCATCCAGGGGTCAAGGTCACCAAAGTATGTGCCTACAGAAAGGTAATGTACCAAGGAATGTTGTGGTAAAGTATGAAGCGAATATGTTAAGTAATAAGGAAGTTATGGCCAATGTTAAAGTTTTTGGACGGAATGACGGACCGACGGACAGATGGACAGACAGACGGACAAACGGACGGACGGACGGACAAGTCAAATTTATGATGCCTCCCTATCGGGGGCATAAAAAACAAGATGTGTTTGTGAAACACCAATGCCCCCGAAATGGCCATTTTTCTAAAATGTTAAGTTTTCGTAGAGTAAAGGGTTGGTAAGGGTTAACAGATGATCTTGAGGAAGGTCAAACTGCATGGAACAGATAGACATCATTGAAAGGGAGTTGCATACCAAATTTGAGCTTTGTATGTCAAATACTTATGAAGAAAAGGCCAAAGTTTTCGAGCAGACAGATAGACAGACACGAGTTAAACAATATGCCCCCGATCTCTCGATACGGGGGCATAAAAATCATTGACATGAAGAAACTGAAAAGTGTCCATGAAAACATTTCTACATATCATTGGGTTGTAAGGTCCTTTTTCATCTTGACCAACTTACTTCTTCTTTCAGCCTTCTCTTTTCTTCACCATCATTCTCTATGATTGTTTTCTGTTGTTCTAGAATAGACATTATCTTATTGTTCTGACTCTCAATATCTGTCATCTGCAAAACAAATCATCATGGAAGATCAGGCTTGATACTCTACAGTAAGATTGATTGATCAAAACCAAGAAATAAGTAAAGAGCAAATATCTAAAGTCGCATCGACAGCCAGATCAAAATTGTCAGATCTGTAAATACAGTACATGTACTTCTTGCAAAAATGAAAAGTAATCATTCTGATCTTTGTATGAATATGACTGCTTTCGTCATTTTGCAAGTAATCTTATTCACGTTTCGTTGCAATTGACATATCCACAGACATAATAAGTATCTACTACTTGCTTTATAATTTATCAACACATTATTTTCTAATTAAACCATTCCTACTTAATAATTTTTTGATTCCATACAAAATAATGACTTTGGGAAAATATTGAGGGAAATGAAGAAATTGCTTGTGACAAGCAGTTTCTTCATTTCCCACTATGTTTTCCTACCTAAAAGACAAAAAACATGTACATTTCATATGCTTGATATTGTTGTCTGCACCATCTTTCAATTTGAACCAGTCTAAAATTTTGTCATTTGGTAAAGGGTTATTGGAACCTACCCTAACAGCTGTCTTTTCTACATCTTTCTTTCTCACAACAATTTGTTTCTTAAGGATTACAGCCCATCAATAACTACATAACACTTTGTGCATCTTCGGGTGTCATCCGTGTCAACAGAAATCAACATGAGACACCCGCATCAATTTAAAGTCATCATCCGTGGCAAAGGAAATTGACGAGGAATATCCTTGTCAATTTCCGTTGCTACAGATGACGTCCGAAGATTTATTAAGTGTTTGTTATCTAATGATGGGCTATAATCCTTCAGTTTATACATACCCTAACAGCTGTCTTTTCTACATCTTTCTTTCCCTCCACAATTTGTTTCTTCAATTTCTCCACTTCTTTTACATGTTTTTCCTGTGCCAACAATAACTGCTGTTTGGCCGTCTTTGCCATGTCAATTGTAGTTTGTCTACAAAATGGAAAGTAAATACAGTAACCCTTTCCTAAACAGCTAATTGTTAGACCAGTCCAATTTTACAGCTGCTACAGAAAACAAAATGGGTGTTCATATTGAAGGGATGTGTGTACTTTATAGTACAGAAAATATTGAGGCTAAAGGAGAAATGCTGATTATAAGCATTTTCTTCTTTCGCCTTGATGTTTTCTAAGAACTTTTCTGATAGGAATGTCAAAACCATGTCTTGTGTGGCCAAGGGGTAACAGATTTATCCAAAAAAAAGGAAAACAAGATTTACTCTTAAAAACTTTGTATTTTCATGGTAAGACAAATAAATGTGACTCATTGTGTTAGTTTATTGGTTTTTTACACTGTTTTCAACTGCTATGGTCATATCACAGCTACTGGAGCACCTAACCCTGGATTCCTGTTGTTTCTCAAACCAATAATACCACAACACCCTAACCAAACCTCCAGTGAGAGGCAGATGCCCTAACAACTGCACTATGGTCGCCGCCATGACTAATTGTGCATACAGGGACCATCTGGGAAGTGTCAAAAGTAGTGACATAGTCAATTTGCTTGGACTGTACAGGCTAAGGTTGAACATTATTGCAAGATGATTTTCGGAATCTTTAATATCTTTTCTAACTTGTCATATCGCTGCTTTACATTGAAAACCTCGTAACTGCAGCATGATTTAAGCTGCAGTTACGAGATTTTTGCTGAAAAGAAACAATATTTTAATTTCTAATGCAAGATATCTTGCTATCATCTCTTTGATCAAATCTGTTTTTAACATATTTGTTTCACAGACTTCCTAGATCATCATTTTCAGTGTGACAGCTTCAAAATTACATTGAATGATTGCATTAGGCCAATATAAAATTGTGTCATTTGATAAAGGCATAACAAGAGTTGTTCGCGGACAACGTAGCTCGCCTATACGACAGCTTGTCACAACAAGAGTTGTCCGCGGACAACATAGCTCGCCTATACGGGAGCTTGTCACAAAAACAGCATTTTTTTTACAGTAGGTCAAACTCCAAGGTCAAGGTCACAAGGTCAAGGGTCATGGTCCCAAATGAAAGGTCTTGTCAAGATGTATCTATGTATGAAATATCAAGGCTGTATCCCTAATAGTGCCTGAGATATAGGCCAGGTTAAAGTTTTTCAAAAGTAGGTCAAACTCCAAGGTCAAGGTCACTAGGTCAAAGGTCATGGTCCCAAATGAAAGGTCTTGTCGAGATGTATCTATGTATGAAATATCAAGGGTGTATCTCTAATAGTGCCTGAGATATAGGCCAGGTTAAAGTTTTTCAAAAGTAGGTCAAACTCCAAGGTCAAGGTCACTAGGTCAAAGGTCATGGTCCCAAATGAAAGGTCTTGTCGAGATGTATCTATGTATGAAATATCAAGGCTGTATCTGTAATAGTGCCTGAGATATAGACCAGGTTAAAGTTTTTCAAGTGAAGACGGGACGGGACGGTACGGGACGCCGACGCCGACACTAGGGCTGTGACATTAGCTCCCCGGACATAAAGTACCGGCTCGCTAAAAACAGCATTTTTTTAAAAAGTAGGTCAAACTCCAATGTCAAGGGTAATGGTCCCAAATGAAAGGTCTTGTCAAGATGTATCTATGTATGAAATATCAAGTCTGTATCTCTAATAGTGCCTGAGATATAGGCCAGGTTAAAGTTTTTCAAAAGTAGGTCAAACTCCAAGGTCAAGGTCACTAGGTCAAAGGTCATGGTCCCAAATGAAAGGTCTTGTCGAGATGTATCTATGTATGAAATATCAAGGGTGTATCTCTAATAGTGCCTGAGATATAGGCCAGGTTAAAGTTTTTCAAAAGTAGGTCAAACTCCAAGGTCAAGGTCACTAGGTCAAAGGTCATGGTCCCAAATGAAAGGTCTTGTCGAGATGTATCTATGTATGAAATATCAAGGCTGTATCTGTAATAGTGCCTGAGATATAGACCAGGTTAAAGTTTTTCAAGTGAAGACGGGACGGGACGGTACGGGACGCCGACGCCGACACTAGGGCTGTGACATTAGCTCCCCGGACATAAAGTACCGGCTCGCTAAAAACAGCATTTTTTTAAAAAGTAGGTCAAACTCCAATGTCAAGGGTAATGGTCCCAAATGAAAGGTCTTGTCAAGATGTATCTATGTATGAAATATCAAGTCTGTATCTCTAATAGTGCCTGAGATATAGGCCAGGTTAAAGTTTTTCAAAAGTAGGTCAAACTCCAAGGTCAAGGTCACTAGGTCAAAGGTCATGGTCTCAAATGAAAGGTCTTGTCAAGATGTATCTATGTATGAGATATCAAGGCTGTATCTCTAATAGTGCCTGAGATATAGGCCAGGTTAAAGTTTTTTAAAAGTAGGTCAAACTCCAACGTCAATGTCACTAGGTCAAAGGTCATTGTGTCAAATGAAAGGTCTGGACAGGAGGTATCCATGTGTGAAGTATCAAGGCTGTATCTCTAATAGCGCCTGAAATATAGACTAGGTTAAAGTTTTTGAAGACGCGACGCCGACGCTGACACTAGGGCTGTGACATTAGCTCCCCGGACATAAAGTCCCGGCTCGCTAAAAATGTGTTTTTCAAACCTACTTGGAATTTTGTAAATTACTGAGTTTTTTGACAGTCCCCTCTATTTCATTTTGTTTTTCTTCCACAGCTTCCTCATATTTCTGTTTCAATTCTTTCCACTCTGTTTCTTTCTGTTCATGTTCTACAGTCAGTCCCTCCATGTCCTTTATCTGATTCTCAAGTTCAGTGCAGATGGTTCGTAATTTCTCTATTTTCTGAAATTTAAGAGCAAATGCAACAAAAATCTAGACATATCAAATTTGAAAACTGCTGTAAATGACAAAGTGGGCCATTATAAAAATTTATGTACAATAAAGATAGGATTTAACAAGAGATGTTTGTAAAACATATATGCCCCCTCAAGGGCCTACATTTGATGTAGGTCAAAGTCCAAGGTCAAGTTAACAAGGTCCAAGGTCATGGTCAATTATGAAAGGTCTTGGTAGGAGATGTCTATGTGTGAAATATCAAATCTGTATATGTAAAAGTAAAATGAAACATAGGCCAGGTTAAAGTTTTTAAAAGTAGGCCAAATGCCAAGGTTAAGGTCATGGTCAAATGTGAAAGGTCATGGTTGGAGGTGTCCAAGTGTGAAATATCAAGGCTGTAGGTGTAAAAGGACATGATATATATGCCTGGTTTCAGTCTTTTTAAAAGTAGGTCAAACTCCAAGGTCAAGGATGCAATATTCAAGGTCATGGTCAAATGTGAAAGGTCTATGTGTGAAATATCAAGGCTGTAGGTGTAATAGGACATAAGATAAAGGCTAGGTTAAAGATTTCTAAAAATATGTAAAAATCAAAGGTCAAGGTCACACAGGCCAAGGTCATGGTCAAATGTGCAAGGTCTTGGTAGGAGGTGTCCATATGTAAAATATTGAGACTGTATAGGTAACAGGACTTGAGATATAGGCCTAGTTTAAGTTTTTTAAAAGTAGGTCAAACTCCAAGGTCAAGGTCCAAGGTCATGGTCAAAAGTGAAATATCTTGGTTGGAAGTGACCATGTGTGAAATATCAAGGCTGTATATGTAAAATTACATGAAATATAGGCCAGGTTAATGTATTATTAAAGTAGGTCAAACACCAAGGTCAAGGTCACATGATCCAAGGTCATGGTCAAATGTGAAAGGTCTTGGTCGTATGTGTCCATGTGTCAAATATCAAGGCTGTATGTGTAAAAGGACATGATATATCGGCTAGGTTAAAGTTTTTTTAAAAAGTAGGTCAAAGTCCAAGGTCAAGGTCACAAGGTCCGAGGTCATGGTCAAATGTGAAAGGTCTTGGTAGGATGTGTCCATGTGTGAAATATCAAGGCTGTATGTGTAATAGCACATGAGATATAGGCCCAGTTTAATTTTTTTAAAAGTAGGTCAAACTTCAAGGTCAAGGCCACATGGTCCAAGGTCATAGTCGTATGTGATAGGTCTTGGTCAGAGGTTTCCAAGTGTCAAATATCAAGGCTGTATGTGTAAAAGGACATGATATATCGGCCAGGTTAAAGTTTTTTAAAAGTAGGTCAAACTCCAAGGTCAAGGTCACAAAGTCCAAGGTCATGGTCAATTTAGAAAGGTCTTGGTAAGATGTGTCCATGTGTGAAATATCAAGGCTGTATTTGTAAAAGGTCATGAGATATATGCCAGGTTTAATTTTTTAAAAGTAGGTCAAACTCCAAGGTCAAGGTCACAAGGTCATGGTTAAATGTGAACGATGTTGAAATGAGGTATCTATGTGTGAGATATCAAGGCTGTATGTGTAAAAGGACATGAGATATAGGCAAGATTAAGAATTAAGTGTAAAATCAACAAAGGGCAATAACTCCAAGAATTTGATTGGCAGAGTTACGGTTCTTGTGCACTGCACCTCTCCATAATGAAATCTATTCACCTGTAAAGTTTCATGATTCTACCTTACATATTTTTTGAGTTGTGCTCCGGACAAGAATCAAGTTATAAAATCAACAAAGGGCAATAACTCAGAAAATTAATCGGCAGAGTTACGGTTCTTGTGCACTGCACCTCTCCATAATGAGATCTATCCACCTGTAAAGTTTCATGATTCTACCTTACATACTTTTTGAGTTATGCTCCGGACAATAATCAAGTTTGAAAATCAACAAAGGGCAATAACTCAAAAAATATAATCGGCAGAGTTACGGTTCTTGTGCACTGCACCTCTCCATAATGAGATCTATTCACCTGTAAAGTTTCATGATTCTACCTAACACAGATTTTTAGTTATGCTCCGGACAAGAATCAAGTTTGAAAATCAACAAAGGGCAATAACTCAAAAAATTTGATCAGCAGAGTTACGGTTCTTGTGCACTGCACCTCTCCATAATGAGATCTATCCACCTGTAAAGTTTCATGATTGTACCTTACATACTTCTTGAGTTATGCTCCGGACAAGAATCACGTTATAAAATCAACAAAGGGCAATAACTCAAAAAATTTGATCGGCAGAGTTACGGTTCTTATGCACTGCACCTCTCCATAATGAGATCTATCAACCTATGAAGTTTCATGATTCTACCTTTAATACTTTTCGAGTTATGCTCCGGACAAGGTTTGGTCTACGGACAGACCGACCGACATACGGACCGACTGACCGACCGACCGACCGACCTTCCGACCGACACTTGCAAAACAATATACCCCCATTTTCTTCGAAAGGGGGCATAATAAAGATAGGTATGTACAATATATCACAGAAAATAGGGTTGGTTTTCAGCATTTTCTTCTTTTGCCTCAATGTTTTTTAAGCATATTCTATTATGCTGTTTCAATTCTTTCCATTCAGTTTTTTTCTGTTCATGTTCCACTGTCAGTCCCTCCATATCCTTTATCTGATTCTCTAACTTGGTACAGATGGTTCATAATTTCTCAATTTTCTGAGAAAAAAACCAATGTTTTAATACTTTCTCAACAAGAGTGCCATCGTCACAATATACGCCGCCACTTATAAAACTTGAGACAAAAAAATGACATTGACAAGGATTTATAAATATTCACTGAAAAACCTTTAAAAAATTGTGTTCACAAAAAGGTTTTTATAAATATCCAGTGAAAAACCTGGAAGGAATTGCATTCACGAGGCTGAAATATCATTAAGCCCCAGAGACTAAGATTGAAGGGGGCATAATTCTGGCAAAAATCAATGAACCATGAAATCCTTCCTTCATGCACATCTACCAATTGAGGTGATAACATCCACCAAGTTTCATTAAGATCCAGCCAGAAACTTAGGAGGAGTTGTGTTGACAAGGCTGCAATTTCAATAAGCCCCAGAGACTAAGTTTTTAAGGGGCATAACTCAGGCAAAAATCAACGAACCATAAAATCCTTCCTTCATGCACATCAACCAATTGAGGTGATAACATTGACCAAGTTTCATTAAGATCCAGTCAGAAACTTAGGAGGAGTTGTGTTGACAAGCCTGCAATTTCAATAAGCCCCAGAGACTAAGTTTTTAAGGGGCGTAACTCAGGCAAAAATCGACGAACCATAAAATCCTTCCTTCATGCACATCTACCAATTGAGGTGATAACATTGACCAAGTTTCAAGAAGATCCAGCCAGAAACTTAGGAGGAGTTGCGTTGACAAGCCTGCAATTTCAATAAGCCCCAGAGACTAAGTTTTTAAGGGGCGTAACTCAGGCAAAAATCGACGAACCATAAAATCCTTCCTTCATGCACATCTACCAATTGAGGTGATAACATTGACCAAGTTTCAAGAAGATCCAGCCAGAAACTTAGGAGGAGTTGCGTTGACAAGGCTGCAATTTCAATAAGCCCCAGAGACTAAGTTTTTAAGGGGCATAACTCAGGCAAAAATCAACGAACCATAAAATCCTTCCTTCATGCACATCTACCAATTGAGGTGATAACATTGACCAAGTTTCAAGAAGATCCAGCCAGAAACTTAGGAGGAGTTGCGTTGACAAGAAAAGTGGACGTACGTACGGACGGACGGATGGACGGATGGACGGATGGACGGACGGACAGACGGAGAAGATGACGCCAATATACGTCCGCCTCCGGCGGCGTATAAAAAGGAATTTGTTTTCAACATCCCTCATCAGCAAGGCTTGGAAAAACAGATGGACAAATTAAGAAAATGCTGATGACCAGCATTTTCTCCTTTTACATCCATATTTTCTACACTAAATTGTACACACACCCTATATTTATATATTTTGTCATCTGTAGCACAATTTAATTTGGACTTGTCTAAAATGCTGCCATTTGGCAAAGGGTTAAAACCTCAACTTTGCGACGAAAATAATGTAAGTACAGATTTAAAGAATTTTCTTACCTGTGTTTCACTATTAAACTGTAGTTCCTTCTGTGCCAGACTGTCTTTCAACAGCTGTTTCTCCATTAGACTGGCTACCTTCTCTCTGTTTACTGCCGATAACTTGTTCTCTAGATCCTGAATGATAGGTAAACGTTATTAACAAGTCCATTCAATATTTTCATCTGAAACACAGCTTTGTCTTTTTTAAACAAGAGGACCATGATGGTCCTATATCGCTCACCTGAACCAAAATGATATGAGCAACATTTTTGTTCAATTCAATAAATATTTATGACTTTAAGACTGAAAACAAACTTATGGTCAATGACGTTGTGAAAATCGAACTCATTCAAGATCTTATGGTGCTCAACATTGTGTCCAAGATTTATCTTGTTTGATAAATAATTGTAGATTCTGGAGTATAAACAAGATCGAAAACAGCCGAAAACAGCAGTTTTGTCAAATTCAAGGGCGCATAACTCTCAACTATTTTATCAGATCAGACTGAAAATCAAACTCATCCCAGAACTTATGATCCCTAACATTGTGTCCAAGTTTTGTCTTGATTGATCAATTATTGTAGATTCTAGACTATAAACAAGGTCGAAAACAGCAATCTTATCAAATTCAAGGGCACATAACTCTTGACTTTCTGGTAAGATCAGGCTGAAATTCAAACTCATCCAAAGATCTTATGATACCCAACATTGTGTCCAAGATATGTCTTGATTGGTCAATAATTGTAGATTTTAGAGTGTAAACAAGGTCGTAAACAGCCAAAAACAGCAATTTTGTCTAATTCAAGGGAACATAACTCTCAACTTTTTGATCAGATCGGACTGAAAGTCAAACTTATCCAAGATCTTATGGTCTCAAACATTGTGTTCAAGTTTTGTCTTAACTGATAAATAATTGTAGATTCTAGAGTGTACACAATGTCAAAAACAGCCAAAAATGGCAATTTTATCAAATTCAAGGGCACTTAACTCTCATCTTTCTGGTCAGATCAGACTGAAAATCAATCTCATTCAGGGCTTCCCCTGGCAATTTCAGACTTGGCGCCAGCAAAATCGCCAATTGAAATTTTTTGGGGCCAATTGGAGCCAGTCAGTGCCAGTAGAGGAGCCAATGGGAAAAGAAGAAAAACATATAGACCACCCCCCCCCCCCCCCCGTTCTCTCCCCCCCCCCTAAAAAAAGCACCCCAACATTATAGTCTGTAAAAATGCATAATTATCATCACAATTAGGTAATATGTCATGATGTTTATGACTTTTTATTGACAGAAATCAAGATCATTTGCATAAATTCTATAATTTGAGTTGATTGGATGCGGTTCCCTCTGATTTACAATAATTATACGGAACGTCACTGACCCCACCCAGTTGTCAATTCGCGCCCCCCCCCCCTCGTTCCCCCAAACCACGAGCGCACACACACACACGTACAGATTGAAATGCGTGCAGAAATTACATGAGTTATTTTAGGTAAATCGGAGAATCTTAAAGTCAACCTTTTTTCGGCATGCCTTCCGACTAGAACTAGTACATTTTTCAGAACGAATACACGAGGACCTAAAATACGATGTAAATCATTAATTCGTGACGAAACTTAAAACTTCGGAACCTATTGCGGCGATCACTCGATCACAAGCTTTGATACAATCTATAGATAAGATTTAAAGAAATCTGACTCGGAAAATTCCATGTGAAAACAAGGAATGAAAGTGAATCTTTTTTGATCACAAAAAATTCGATCTGCGATACGATGCTCGGACTCGTAGCCTGAATCGGATTCTGACAAAAGCTTTACCTCGTGTTTTATATCCATTGATTAAAAAGAAAATCTTTTCAAATGCGATAGAAACAAATTCCATTGTGTGATTGATTTGCGAAAGTTTACACGAAATACAAGCCGTTTGGGGGTTAAAACATCGTAACGATACGGCGTTTTAGTCACTCGTTATTTATATGACGTCACTACCCCGAGATCAAATAAATGCCGCCGACACATCTGGCCCGTTTGTTCCAGTCTTGACAAAAATGTGTTGTCTTTATAAGGGAATATGTGTAAAGGATTTAGAATACAATTTGTCGGATTTAGGCCGAAATTAAGCTCCAGGTAAACGCACCGGAATAAATTTCCAGTGACTAAAGTTTTCTTCCTCGGCAAGCCACGCGACCAAGACATTTTCACGCATATTGAAACAGTTATTTAGAAGGTGTCATAATCATATGGACAAACTGCTATCTCGGATAATTGGTTACCGATTATCGATTTTTGTTAACACAATGACTGACCAGCACCGATACACGCGACTGTCATAGCTTTTGAGACTCAACCCTTTACCTGAAATCTTGTGTCAGAATACGGCGCAAATAAGTTGTCGCCAATAAAATCGCCAACTGGCAAATTTTGTCGCCAGAATTTTTATTTTGTCGCAATTGGCGCCAGTGGCGATCGACAGCGGGAGCCCTGTCATTTGAGATCTTATGGTCTCCAACATTGTGTCCAAGATTTGTTTTGATTTGTCAAAAATTGTAGATTCTAGAGTGTAAATAGGGTCAAAAACAGCCGAAAATTGCAATTTTGTCAAATTCAAGGGCACATAACTCTCATCTTTCTGGTCAGATCAAACTGAAAATCGAACTCATCCGAGATCTTATGGTCTGCAACATTATGTCCAAGATTTGTCTTGATTGATGAATAATTGTAGATGCTAGAGTGTAAACAATGTCAAAACTAGGTATTTTTCGCATTCAAGGGCAGATAACTCCTGACTTTCTGGTTCGATCTGACCCATAATCGAACTCATCCGAGATCTTATGGCCATACATGTCTTGACCAAGTTTGGTCAAGATTGGCTTATATTTGTAGATGCTAGAGTGTAAACACGAAATTGTGGACGGACAGACAGACAGACAGACAGACAGACAGACGGACAAAAAGTGATCACAATAGCTCACCTTGAGCACTTTGTGCTCAGGTGAGCTAACAATTAGTTGTTGTTTTTTTCTCTACACAAGAATCAGATTGGAATGAAATTTTGTATGCTTGTGAAAAGGACAAAATATAATAATTGATCATACACTTTAATTGATTGCTAATCTACATTCATTGTCCTTAAAATTGAAGAAGTATTCTGTATACCGTTAATCAATTGAATGAAGATTTATACATACTACTGAGCCGTTACATTTGTGCAAAGGTACAAGACTTAATCATTATTATGCAGAACATTTTGACAGAAAATCAGATGCCTCATAAACATACCATACCTTTTTATCTTTGAGCAAATTTTCGTTTTCCTTTCTCACTTCTTTCATTTCTTGTGACTCCTACAATAGATTTCAATTATTCTTACACCATCGTCAAGATATCTCCTTCAAAACAAATATTAGTAGATAAGAACTTCCACAGCAACTAACTCAGGCAAGCAAAGATATAACATCTACATTCTGCACTTTGTTAACAGATCGAGCCTACACCGTAGTATACATATTTTGTTTCAATGTTTATGACTTCAAAAAACTTCAAGATCTTACTCTAGGATACATTTATTTTGTAATCTAATAAATTCAATTTTAACAAAGTCTCACAGATGTTTATTCCACTGGAATTTCTCTAGTCCTCTTGGATATCTGCAGTAAGTATTGTTAGTAAAGAGAAATGTTTTGAGTTACTTTGAATAGAATAAAAATTTATAATGTTGTTTAACCCTGTCCGGACTCCCAAACAAGACATGGTTTTGACATCCCAAATATAAAAGGCTTGGGGAAACATTGAGGCAAAAGAAGGGAAATGCTGGTAATCAACATTTTCTCCTTTTGCCTAAATATTTTCTAAATTGTACACAAATTATATCTGCAAAATTATGCATTCTGTCGTCTGCAGCAGCTTTCAAATTGGACCACCCCAAAATTTAGTTGTTGTGGAAAAGGTTAACTTTACCTTGTCTTTCAGCCTCTCCAATAATGCATCTTCTGTTAGCCCCTTGTCTTTCTGAAAAATACAGCACAACTTTATGAATTTATGAATGATTTCTCTGAGAATATAACTTACTTTTACCATTTCACATGATAATTTAAAGATTATTTCAAGTTTTGACTAGAATAATCATCAACAAGAGTGCCATGGTCACAATATACGCCGCCCCAGAGACTAAGTTTTAAGGGGGCATAACTCAGGCAAAAATCAATGAACCATAAAATCCTTCCTTCATGCACATCTACCAATTGAGGTGATAACATTGACCAAGTTTCAAGAAGATCCAGCCAGAAACTTAGGAGGAGTTGCGTTGACAAGAAAAGTGGACGGACGTACGGACAGATGGACGGACGGACAGACGGAGAAGATGACGCCAATATACGTCCGCCTCCGGCGGCGTATAATAAAAATGCTTGTTTGGCTATACTGTTATGTGCTGACTAGAATGAAAAACATTTTCGTTTCTAATACAATTAAGTTTTTACTTAATCACGCACCCTCAGCCCCTTTAATTACCTGCAAGTAAAATATAATTTCACCTCAAAATTCCAGAAATATTTTTTGTAATTGTGAAAGTAAATCATAATTTATACTAAAGAATAGGACCAACAGATTTATTAATGAATTGACAATAGTTTATGAAGTTATTTGTTACAGATTTATAATTGATTTATTAAATTGGGTCAATCACAACAATCTACAATACCTCAGTCACAAAACATCAAATAAACACACTAACAGATCACCAAACATAGACAATTATTCCATTGGTGAGAAGATAAAAAATTCAGGTAGACAGATTGTAAGATATCATTACCACGGTGGATAATCACTTGATGCGATAATTACCAAATATCTTCAATAACTTTGTTAATACGGGACCGATTTGAATTCGGTTTAAAGCAGAGAATGTGGACAGATGTCACGCATTAGATGGACGTGGTTGATTTTTGAAAAATCAACAGATAAAAAAGTTATTGAAGATAAACCAAAATTTTGGTTTATCTTCAATAACTTTTTAATCATTTGATTTTTTTTTAAAAATCTACCACATCCATGTTATTCCTGACATTTTCCACATTCTCTGCTTCAAACCGAATTCAAATTGGTCAAGCATTGACAAAGTTATTGAAGATTATCGGAAATTCTAAGTCACGTGATTATACACCGTGATTACCTCTAAGAAGAATATCCTTTGTTGTAGGTCTCGGATTTCAGCATCCATCAATTCTCGGTTCTTTTTCTCTTGTCTCTGGTTGGCCGCCAACAATGACCTCGCTTCACTTAGAGCCAGGTTGGACTCGCCAAGCTCTTGTCTGAGTTTGGACAACACTTGACCATGCTTCTCTTTCTCCTGAAGGTTATAAATAAAAAATCTTGATGTCAAATAAGATTGACCCATTCCAACATCATGATGCTTTTTGATGTCTGCACAAGAAAAATGCATAGGAAAATATAGTAAGGAATGAAACTAGAGTGAAAACAAAGTCAAAACGGCCATTTTGACATTCAAGGGCAGATAACTCCAGAACCTTTTCTTCAATCATAATTCTTTGAAGGAATCTGAGAGAGGGTCACCCAAGGATCATTCCCATGAAGTTTGATAAAAATCCATCCAGTAGATTTTGAGAAGATTTTAAAGAAAAAGTTTACGGACAAACAGATATACACATACACAAGTGACAACAGAAACACCGCATTGAGAATAGTCTGCTGGCCTGATGGTCAGTGGAGCTAAAAACTGCTTATGCAGATCTGGAGGCAGAAACATATACAAAATTTCTTATTTTGTGTTTACTTTTATTTCTTTCATCAATATTTTCTGTACTATATTGTGCACCAATTCCATCCAATGTAAATGTCCATGCTCTCATTTGGAGTAGCTTTCAAATCAGTATGTTTAAGTTTTAATGTAAATTCTGGTGGTCCATATGGTAACAGATTTATATACTTACATTTTCCAGCCTATCCTCAGATTTATACACTTACATTTTCCAGCCTATCCTCAGATTTATACACTTACATTTTCAAGCCTATCCTCAGATTTATACACTTACATTTTCAAGCCTATCCTCAGCTATCTGAACATCCCTATTCTGTAGTTTCTGCATGTTAACTTTTCTCTCTGTCTCAAACTTCATGTCCTGGAGCTGATCTTGTAAACTGGACTTCTCCTTCTTTATCTTCTCTATCTCAGACTCTAGATCTGAAATTTGTATATAATGATTTTATGAACAAATCTCGACAGATTATTATCCCTATATTATACGAAATGGCAAGAATTTGGACCCAGGTCTTGTTTGGGAAAGGGTTAACTTTACTATCTATAATTAATCAGGAACATTGATTATTTTTAACTGAAATTCATGAACTGTCCATAGAAGAGTTTTATTTGTCACAAAAATTTGTAGGATCTGTATTTCAAACTAGGTTGTATATAGAAAGAGTATTTGAAATTCATGCACAGGCTAGGATGTGTTGATGTTACTAAAAATAAAACAAATATTATCAGCACTCACTTTTAACTTTGTCAGTAGCAGCCCGACCATCAGACAGTTTTGACTCTAGTTCTTCCACTCTTGTCTGCAGTACCTAGCTGCCTCTGTAACAACGCTACCCTCGTCTCTAAATGACTTTTCTGTTGTTTAATGTTTTTCAATTTTCTTACTGGTATATGGTAACTAAAGACAGACTTTCCTTTGTCAAAGTATGGAAAACATTGAGAGAAAAGAAGAAAATGCTGGTTGTTCAGCATTTTTTTCTTCTTTTCTCTCTAATGTTTTCTAAGAGTCTCTTTGTTCGGGACAACAAAACTTGGGAATGAATTATCATAAAAATTCCAACTCACTTTTGATTTTCTGAACATCATTGTGACCATCAGACAGTTTTGTCTCTAGTTCTTCCACCCTCTTGTCTGCAGTACCTAGCTGCCTCTGTAACAGCGCCACCCGAGTCTCTAAATGACATTTCTGTTGTTTAATGTCCTCTATATCCTCATAACGGGAACCTCGTCTCACCGTCACATTCGCTTTCTCTTTCGTTTTAGCTTCTTGTAAATCCTTCTCTAAAGCCTTAACTTTTGTTTCAAAATCTTCATTTTGTCTTTTCAGTTTTAAAATTTCTTTATCTTTCTCTGAAATCTTTGCTATTTTTTCATCCTTTGTCTTAACTTCCTCTTGCAGAGTCTTTAAACGTCTTTCTAAACTTTCCTTCTCGAATTTCACATGATTTAATGATTTCAGTTCTCTATTTTTCATTACAATTTCATCCTCTAAAGATGTAAAGCTTCTCTCACACTTACTGAGTTCTTTCTCACATTTGTCAGCCTTCCTGCTGATTTCATCTAGGTTATTTTTCAACTCTAGATTCTCCTTGATAAGTTTGGCTGTCGCGTTTTGTGCCTTGTCTTCACTGTCTGATTTATTTGATTTCAGCTCATCTAAAGCTGCTGTCAGAGTTTTTATTTTGGTTTCTAACTTTACTTTTTCTTTTTCAATATCTTCAACTCTCTCCTCTGCTAATTTGATCCTAGAAAGTATAAACAATCTGCTAATTTGATCCTAGAAAGTATAAACAATCTGCTAATTTGATCCTAGAAAGTATAAACAATCTGCTAATTTGATCCTAGAAAGTATAAACAATCTGCTAATTTGATCCTAGAAAGTATAAACAATCTGCTAATTTGATCCTAGAAAGTATAAACAAAGTGTTCAACCATTCCATAATACCATAATTTTTTAGACCTTTTTAACCCTTTCCCAAACAAGACCTGGTTTTGACGTCCCTAATAGGAAAAGCTTGGGAAAACATTGAGACAATAGAAGAAACTGCTGATAATCAGCAGTTTCTCCTTTTGTCTCAATATTTTCTGTGCTATATTGTACACAAATCCCTTCCTTTTTAACATCCATTTTGTCAACCAAAGCCACTTTAAAATAAGACCGCCCTAAAATTTTGTCATTTGGGAAAGGGTTAAAGAGTTTTCCATCAAATATAATCATAATGTCAATTTTATCTTGCCTACTTTTATTGTCAATAGACATTTTTATTAGTTTTGGATTTCTAAGTAAAAATTTACTTTCCATACCTAGCCCTTTCCCAAACGACAAAATTATAGGGTGGTCCACTTCGAAAGCTGCTGCAGACGACAAAATGGATGTTAATAAAGATTGGAATTGAGAGTGATAAAGCCAAGAAAATATTGAGGCAAAAGGAGAAACTGCTGGTTATCAGCAGTTTCTTCTTTTGTCTCAATGTTTTCACAAGCCTATTCTATTACGGACGTCAAAACCAGGTCTTGTTTGGGAAAGGGCTAGGGCAACAGATAGGAGGGTGTAAATATATTCTGACTTGTCATTTTAATTCAAAATCCTATATTGTGTGTACTTGTTTTAATCGTCTTGACAAGACAATTCAAATGAGTGAGCACAAAATAGGATTTGATAGATGTTTACAAATATTTCTTAACCCATAACCCAATGGCAAAATTGAAAACTGGTGCGAAATCAATCTTGTTGCAGACAACAATTTCAAGTGAATTAATTCTAAACTTTCATAACAATTGATCTTTTGGGGTTGGGAAACTTTGTTGGAAATAAAGCAAACTTCTTATTCCACAATGTTTTCAAAAGCCTTTCTCTATTGGGTCATAAAAAAGTGTAAATATGTGGTAATGGGTTAAGAGCCTTTACCCCTTCTTAACACATTACCACACAGTGACTCTTTTTTACTCCATAATGACAACATAATGGCTTTGGAAAACAGTGTGGAAAATGAAGAAATTGCTTGTGACAAGCAATTTCTTCATTTCCAACAATGTTTTCTACCCAAAAAGCTATGAAATTACAAAATTTCTTCACATTGAAATGTCGTCTGCAACTTCTTTCAATTTGGACAAGTCTAAAATTTTGTTGTTTGGTAATGGGTTAACTAGACCTCTGTATACCTGATGTCTGAAGTTTGACTCTTGCGCAATCGTAGATCTAGTTCTCTCTCTTTGGCCTGGTTCAGTTGTCTTTCAAGTCTCTCAATCTTACAGGTCTGTCTCGTACTAGTCTGAAGGGAAATTCAAACGCAATAACTTGTGCTCACATGTGATATTATTCATTCAAAAATCAAGTCGGAAATGAAAGGCACCCATCTTAATACAAGACATAAATAGATATAAATGTAAGACATCATTGCCCCCCCTTCCTTTAATTACATTGAGTCACGTGTTGAAGGAAATGTGCATCATTTTGGCTATCAATAATTTGATACAAAGGTACCTTTCTTAATATTAACTTTGTATCTTTTCCTAAGCCTTCTCAAGATGAATTTTGAACTGAACTTTATTTTGATGATTCAAAATTGACAAAGCATATATAAAATATTTCAAAGCCAGAGATTGAATTCCAGCATAAAAATAAAAGGACATGAGGTTAATAATAAAAGTTACCCTCTCTAATTCTGACACTTTAAACTGTCTATCACTGCTTTCTTGTTGATGTTTAGTAACCTCCGACAGTAACCTTCTCTTGTCCTCTCTATAACTGTCTATTTGTTCTTCTAGGTCCTTAAAACAATCAAGACATGTTTCACAGGGTTAGAAATCAGCGTTAATAAAATTGCTATCTGAAATTTGAATTTATTAACAAGAGAAGTTGGTAGTAGCAAAAAAGTTGCTGCCTTGAAAATTTCAAAACTTAAGCTGTTTCAATTTGCTACTTGGTATTTTGCCAGGTAGCAAGTACTTGCTGCCAGACAAATTTTCAGTTCATTTCTTACACTGTTTATTACATATGAGCAGGGATTTAGAAAAATGCACCTTATAAATTTTTACCTAATCTCACAAGAAAAAGTACATGTAAATGGTTGCAAGAGTTTGAATAATTTGGAGAACTTTACTTTCCCATTTAGGTATTATTCCCCTGCTCCTTTTCAAATATTGTTTTGGGAAAACATAGGGCCCCCTACCTACTTTGCCTTTAAGACTGTGTGGCCAGAATGTTAGTGAAACTTTTGGGTTCTGATAGTTATAACATTGGAAATGAAATTTCAGAGTAAATAAATCACATGGATACAAATTCTTAAATGCAGGGTTGTTACCTGTTTAGTTAGTTATAACCCTTTCCCAAACAAGACCTGGTTTTGACGTCCATAATAGAAAAGGCTTAGGAAAACATTGAGACAAAAGAAGAAACTGCTGATAACCAGCAGTTTCTCCTTTTGTCTCAATATTTTCTGTGCCATATTTTACACAAATCCTATCTTTAATAACATCTATTTTGTCATTTGTGGCAGTTTTTGAAGTGGATCACCCTATAATTATGTCATTTGGGAAAGCGAAATCCAAACATACAAACAAAGACAACTTACTTTAATTTTCTTCTCAAGCCTATGATTTTTCCTGGCTTTCTCATCATCACATTCTGACATACACAGCTTTACATTCTCCTGCAGGTCCTACAATGTACAGAAAAAAATTGGTGTCACATGCGGTAACTAATATTTGTTGTTAAATTCCGAGTGATAAGTTTTCAGTTATGTTCAGTTTATCTGGAAATTCCAGTGTTCCCACTGCCTTTTTGAACTGGGGGTTCCCTGTACCCTCTCCACATCCATATTTTCAAATTTTGGGGGTACCAAGACAAAACTGGGGGTACACCATATTTTGCCAAACAAGACCTGGTTTGACATCCCCGATAGAAATCACTTTGGAAAACAATGAGACAAAAGAAGAAAATGCTGAAAACCAGCAATTCTCCTTTTGCATTAAAGTTATCTGTGCTAAATTATAATTATTTCACACAAATTTAAAGGTTAACAATTGCAGCCTGTTTTGTTCTTTTCAATTACCTGTAAATCTATTAGACTAAGAAACTTTCTATCTGCAATGTTTTCTTTGGCCATCCATAAAGCTGTTCTCAGTTGTGCCTCGAGAATTGGGAGTTGATTCGAGTCTACAATTTTTTTTGCTGCTGTCATGTAACATCTTTCTTTTAACTTTTTTATCGAAAGTAGATGCTCATCCGAGCTTTCATGTCTTGTGAGGGCTGATTTTTGAAAGTTACAAGTGCCTTTCACAAACGCCGAAGGGTTATTACAATCGGATTCCTCGCACTTGAGGCAATGCATCTTCCCGTTTGTCTCGTCATACCGCAACCAGGAAAACAATGATAGCCACGAATTTTGGAACTTTTTCACCTTCTTAGCGGTAGCCTTTGCTGTGACGATCTCACTAGTAGATTTAGATGGTGTGGGAGTTTGATTGTCTGCCGAGGTTGACTGCCACGGAACTTGTCCCCACAGACTTGTTAGCGTGTTTTGTTTGGTCGCCATTTGCAGAAGAATTATATTTTAATGACGTCACGGGTAGGAATGACGCAATGAGAAGCATTCAGGAACACTCGGCAACAATCGGAATATTTCTCGACCATTTACGACATTACGTAAATGCGATTCTACACTAATGAAAACGGCAGAAAGAAGTCCGAAAAGCAATCTGATATTTCCGTAAGACTTCATCACCCACTACAGAAATACACGTTATATTTACGACTTGGTGGGGATTTCCAATCGTTTTCCGATAGGTTGCTTTTTTTAAACACCGGAGATTCAGAAAAATGACATGCGCAGATGTATCAAGTACGAGGAGCCTTGTTGACATTTAACATGGAGTCTCTTTATGTACATCAATTTGACTAATTTCATGGGGAATTAGCTTACGTGCCGGTCACGTAGAGCGTCTTTTATTTTTGAAAATTTGTACGTTCTGTCAAAAAAATTTACGTGTTTCACATAAAATATTACGTGAATGGGAACGCTGAATTCTGTCCTTATCTTGTTCTCCTGTTCTTAATAGCAATTTGAAAATGTACTTTTAGAATTTGAGAACTACTTCAGAAGACAAAAAGGATGTTGATAACAATATAGCACAGAAAAGATTTAGGATAAAGGAACGAAATGCTGGTTATCAGCATTTTGTTCTTTTGTCTCAATGTTTTCCCATGCTTTTCTACTAGGAACAACAAAACCAGGGCTTCTTTAGGAAAAGATAAACATACCCCAACTCTACGTCTCTGTTCCTGTATTTCCTCCTGATATGTGTGTATTTCATTCAGTAATGTCTGTTTAGAGTCAGACATTAACTTGTTCTTCTGTTTCCAGATCTCTATCTCTGCATTCAGTTTCTACAACATACAATATGGTATAGCGAAATTTATTCAGAAAATGTGATTTTACAAAATACAATCATCTCCCAATAAGAAAGCTTCAGCATTTGAATTTGGTATTCTAAAGAAAAGCTCATAATTGTGTCCTTTTGTAATGGGCTTATTTGAAAGTGTAAGAGCCAGAGTCAACACCTAGTTATGTATTTGCTCTCATGGCCAAATGGTTAACTCTTTTCCAAATGACAAAATTTTATGGTGTTTCAATTTGACAGCTGCGTCAGAAGATAAAATGGATGTGGCTTATCGATTGGATTGGTGTATAATTTAGTATAGAAAACTTTGAGGCAAAAGGAGAAAATGCTGATTATCAGAATGTTCTTCTTCTGCCTCAATGTCTTTCCAAACCTTGTCTATTCGGGATGTCAGGACAAGTTCTTGTTTGGGAAAGGCTTAAGGCATCTGGCCTGGAAGAGGAAGTTGAAAGTTTGAAACTGGCAAATTATAACAGGCTGGTTGGTGATTCGCCGAATAAATTTCAGAATGGTTACTCTAACCTTTCTCAGTCAGATACCCAGCATCAAGAGTGGCTATAGGGTTGTATTGCACTCAAAGGGAAACAAGATGTGTTAGTGAAACACTAATACCCCTGAAATGGCCATTTTTTTAAAATGGTAATTTTTTGTGTAATGGGTGGATAAGGGTTAACGAATGGCCTTTAGGAAGGTCATATTGTATGAAATAGAAGGATATCATTGAAACAAAGTTACATACCAAGTTTGAACTTAGTATGTTGGAACACTTTTGGAGAAAAGGCAAATGTTAAGTTTTCGGACAGACAGACACGAGTAAAACAAAATGCCCCCCATCTCTAGATACAGGGGCATAAAAAAGCGTTGTAAATACAATATGTCATTTAAGTGTAGCTGACTACCTAACCAGTGATTATACCTTGAGAATGCAAGTCTTGTTTATCATAACATAACCTATCCATTTAAATGTTCTTATCAGATTGGAACAGTCAGTGATTCTCAGCATGGGACCCTATACTGACCCCTTCCAAATACCTTTCTAGATGTTAGACACTGATAAGAAATCTGGGGGAAAATTGATATTTTCCTATAATATTACCCAAAATTAATATTACAAAACCAACTGTAATTTTCATCACAGGTTAGTGCCAGAATCATACTATAATTTGAGCAACGTTTGTCTGTTTGTCTGTTTGTTCCCCTACGCCTCCCAGGTCCTTGGGCCGATCTTCACCAAACTTGAAGGGAAGGTGGAGAGCGGCCCCGGATATTAGCTTGAGGGGTTCATTTTTTGAAAGGTCCAGGTCATCGAGGTCAAAGGTCAAATTTATCGTTTTTACGGGTTACGGGACGGGATTGCTTAGTTACAGGACGGGATTGCTTACGGGTTACGGGACGGGATTAGGTGGAGTGCAGCCCCGGATAGGTCAAGGTCATCGAGGTCAAAGGTCAGCCCCGGATAGGTCAAGGTCATCGAGGTCAAAGGTCAAATTTCGAGACGGGTAAAATTGCTAGTCTTTAAAATGAACCTAAAACTCTCTCCTTATATATCCAATATTGTCCTGGTTTTGCATTTCTGTTGTTTTTTAAGGGCCAAGATATGATTTGTCTTTTTTTGAACTCATTTTAACATAACATAATTTTATTGACATTATAGACCAGATGGCAAAATTCAGTGTCATCAGAATTCAAAGATGCAGAAGACGACAATCTGGATTAATGGAATTTTACATCTTTTTTTTTAATCATAAACTATGAAAAGCATTATGGGAAATGAAGGAATTGATTGTCACAAGTAACTTCATAATTTTCCACAATGTTTTACAAAGCCATTATCTTGTGCGGAGTCAAAAAAGAATAATAATTTTATCGTAACTTGCACAATGTCAAAATTGACCCTATATGTTGTTGGAACTTAGATTTTAGATTGAAGCAAGCAAGTTTTTTTCATGTTCTACTATGTAGCCTATGGTCTGGTGAACTTCGATTTTGTAACCTTTCTAGACATGTAGAACTGATATTGTTTTGACGCCCCTACTAGACATAATTCGGCAAAAAATACAGAAGCGAATAAACTGGTGGTGAATATGAATTTCTCCATTTCTCTCAATACTTCCTGTTCTATAACATACACATTTTTATGCTTTTGACACCTATTATTTTTAGACTTGTCCAAATTCAAAGATGCTAGAGACGACAATTTGAAGTAAATGAAATTCTATATTTTTGGTTTTTTTATGTAGAAAACAGTGTGTGAATTGAAGAAATCACTTGTTACACGCAATTTCTTCGTTTCTATCTTGTGGGGAGTCAAAAGGTGTCACTCTGTGGGGTAATGGGATAAAAGATACCTACTTTAGTTTGTCATACAAAAACGGGTAAATGATATTGTAAAGAAGATGTGCAGCGAAAATTCCCAAGAAGTTCATTTACTCATTCTGAGTAAGTCTTTATCTATCTTTACCAACCAGTCTTTTTCATTTCTAGCAATGTTTACGGGAAACTGGACGCCAATGGAAAACAAGAGCCGTCAGAGATAGATTATGTTTCCCAAATAAGGCAATGCCACAAAATGTATGCCATAAAGGAAAAAAGTTTATTGTCTTGTCATGAGCAATGCACTTGTGAAATATGAAGCTTATCAAAAGTTGTGGACAATGTTAGATTGTTGCTGAGACACGGAGTGCTATCGTAAAGTTAACAAACATTAAGCCCCGTTTTCCCATGACATATTCTTTATACACAAATTTGAATAGTTTATGGTCAATGGCATCTAATTTGCTAGATCTACTGAAATATGAAATTTCATCGAATTCTGACCATTAAACTACGAGAGAAACTGTATTTTACCCAAAGTCCCCATTTCCCGTGATGAGACATCATATCCAAAATCCAGGAAAACAGTATCGGCACTATATCATAGGGAAATCACTTGGTAAGTTTCATTTGATTTGGCCCAAGGGTTATGGAGAAATCGCTCAGGACAGACGGACAGATTTTATAAATTTTGCCATTGAGAAATGACCTTGAACTTGAGTGATGACATTGAACTTGGAACCAACAAAAAGGTCTTGTCATAAGCAATGCACACATGAAATGTGAAGGCTAAATCTCTTACCAATTAAAAGTTGTGGCCAATGTCAGTTTGTTGCCGAGACACAGAGTTCTAACGTAAAGCCAACAAACCTCAAGCCCCTGACATATTTTTATACGCAAATTCATATAGTTACCAAAGAATCTGAACTAACCTGCCCAAGTTGTCCAGGTTGTCCAGTTCCCTGTACGGACAAGCAGAATTTGAAAGCTGTGTGCATGGTTCGTGGACAAGTCAAAATATGGTTGCAATAAAGGTTTTTTTTTCTCTTTTTATCAAAATATTTTCATAACAATGTAATTTCAGATAGATAAATGTAGTGATTTTGTTGTGTACACTTGTTATAGACAGTCATAGTGATATGCAATATCAATACAAATGAGGCAATTATTTTTTTTATTGCTATTCTATAACATACATTTTTATACTTCTGACATCTATAGTTTTGTTGTGGTTTAAAATACCCTTTAATTTGGAGTAGTTTTACATTTAGCCATTTGGTGAAGGTTCAAATTTAAAGGGGTCTTTGTTAGTTTGTTATTTTCGACTTTGTTTACTCTCTAGCATCTTTAATTACTAGTATTATTGACAGCTCAAGTCAAAACTTGAACAAAAGGTTTTGGACAATAAGATCTAGGATGAGTTAGATTTTCAAATTGATCGGACCGGAAAGTCATGAGTTGTACGCCCTTGGGTTTGACAAAATTGCCATTTTCGACTGTTCTCGACTTTGTTTACATTCTAGCATCTACAACTTTTGACTTATCAAGACGAAACTTTGACAATCAAGACGAAACTTTGACATACTGATGGTTACTATAAGATCTCAGGGTTCACTCTGGCTCTCAAAAAGTTGGGGCCATCACTTTCGCCAAATGAAAAAAGTTTGCGCCAAATTCAAAACATTGGGGCCAGAATTATAAAAGCAGGGGCCACGCTTTATTAACCCTGTCCTTAACAAGATAACTTAATGTTTCTATTGTTTGAAAAAACAAGAGGACCATGATGGTCCTATATCGCTCACCTGAACCAAAATGATATAAGCAACACTTTTCTTCATTTCAAAAAATATTTATGACTTTAAGACTGAAAACGAACTTATGGTCAATAACATTGTGAAAATCGAACTCATCCAAGATTTCATCGTGCCCAACATTGTGTCCAAGATTTGTCTTGTTTGATAAATAATTGTAGATTCTGGAGTATAAACAAGGTCGAAAACAGCCGAAAACAGCAATTTTGTCAAATTCAAGGGCACATAACTCTCGACTTTCTAGTCAGATCAGGCTGAAAATCAAACTCATCCGAGATCTTATGATATCCAACATTGTGTCCAAGATTTGTCTTAATTGATAAATAATAGTAGATTATAGAGTGTAAACAATGTCAAAAACAGCCAAAATTGGCAATTTTATCAAATTCAAGGGCACATAACTCTCCATTTTTTTATCAGATTGGACTGAAAATCAAACTTATCCAAGATCTTATGGTCTCAAACATTGTGTTCAAGTTTTGTCTTAATTGATAAATAATAGTAGATTATAGAGTGTAAACAATGTCAAAAACAGCCGAAATCGGCAATTTTATCAAATTCAAGGGCACATAACTCTCACCTTTCTGGTCAGATCAGACTGAAAATCGAACTCAAATGAGATCTTATGGTCTCCAATCTTGTGTCCAAAATTTGTCTTGATTGGTCAAAAATTGTAGATTCTAGAGTGTAAATAAGGTCAAAAACAGTCAAAAACGGCAATTTTGTCAAATTCAAGGGTTCATAACTCTCATCTTTCTGATCAGATAAGACTGAAAATCAAACTCATCCCAGATCTTATGATCCCCAATATTGTGTCCAAGTTTTGGATTGATTGATCAATAATTGTAGATTCTAGAGTGTAAACATCGTCGAAAACAGCCAAAAATGACAATTTTGTCAAATTCAAGGGCAAGTAACTCTCGACTTTCTGATCAGATCAGACTGAAAATCATACTCATCGGAGATCTCATGGTCCCAAACATTGTGTCAAAGTTTTGTCTTGATTGATGAATAATTGTAGATTCTAGAGTGTAAACAAGGTCAAACAGCCGAAAATGGCAATTTTGTCAAATTCAAGGGCACATAACTCTTGTCTTTCTGGTCAGATCAGACTGAAAATCGAACTCATCCGAGATCTTATGGTCTGCAATGTTATGTCCAAGATTTGTCTTGATTGATTAATAATTGTAGATGCTAGAGTGTAAACAATGTCAAAACTAAGTATTTTTCGCATTCAAGGGCAGATAACTCCTGACTTTCTAGTTCGATCTGACCCATAATCGAACTCATCCGAGATCTTATGGCCATACATGTTTTGACCAAGTTTGGTCAAGATTGGCTTATATTTGTAGATGCTAGAGTGTAAACATGAAATTGTGGACGGACAGACAGACGGACAGACAGACAGACAGACAGACGGACGACGGACAAAAAGTGACCACAATAGCTCACCTTGAGCACTTCGTGCTCAGGTGAGCTAAAAATGTTCACTAGATTCTATTTGTATTACATAGATGTATTTACACATAGAATCTTCTTTTTTGTGTGTGTGTGTGTGTGTGTGTGTTTTTTTTTGTTATTATGGAGTCTGTTACGCATTTGATTTTTTTATCAGGTCTATGTAAAGCCCCCCCCCCCTACACCCCGCCTCCCCCCCCCACCCCCACCCCCCCCCGTGATCGTCAGAAAATAATATTTTGTCCATAGAATAACAAGTTTGGGAAAGGAGAAAAGACGATTATTCGGGTCCCTTTTAAATTTCGAATTAGGGCTTAGGCAGGAGTCATGACTAACTTTTGTAGAATTCTTTGAAATTCGCTATGACATGTTTTCTAACGATAAAAAGAACAAAACAAAAATCCTAGTTTATTTCACAAATTTTACGAGTTTTAACTTACCCGAAGCATCGAAGTTCAGCAATCGCTATAACTACGACAATCTGAACAATTATTTGCTACAAGACTGGCTTTAAGCAACTCCATTTTCGCAATAAATATGTCGTTAAGTAAAGGAGATAACTCGACCCGTCAATCAAATTAAACCAATATCGAAAGTACACGCCAACAATTATGCAGGCTTGTGTAACGCTCTATTGCACACAAGACTGGTACCCGAATATTACCTAATTGTGTAATTATCGATTTTTCCATCGCCTTGTCTATGTCGCGTCATATGTTTGGACTAACTATTGATGGAAATTAAAGGTAAATTAACAGTTATGTGCAAGGTGCTATTTGTCATGTCGCGCGCTGAGATAATTATCGTCGGACAGGAACATTCGAGACAGCTGTAACTACAGCTTGAGTTAACTTAAATAAGCTGTAGTTATGTCATTTTCGAGCGTAACCAGCATTATAGATGTGGTTGATTATATTGGCAATGACAGAGTTTAAATACGACGGCGCTTGATATTTTTGGGGCCACTTGACTTTTGTTGGCGCCAGGCATTTTCGCCAAATGAAAAATTCTTGCGCCACTTTTAATTTTTTGTCGCATTTGGCGACAATGGCGATCGGCAGCGCCAACCCTGGATCTAATATGAGTTTATATTTCAGACTGATCGGACCAGAATGTCAAGAGTTATTTGTCTTTGAATTTGACAAAATTGTCGTTTTCGACTATTTTTACTCTAACAACCACAAAATATTCACGAATCAAAACTTGGACACATCTTGGTGAACATGAAACCTTACATGACTTCTTTCGGTCTGTTTGGATAAAAAAAAGGTCGTCAGTTATGTGCCATCGAATTTGTCAAAATTTCTGTTTTGACTTTGTTGTACGCTAACAACCACAAATATTAACCAATCAAGACAAAGCTTCAACGAAAAGTTGATGACCACAAGTTTGTTTTCAAATTTATAGTCACAAATATGAATGAGCCAGAATCTGGAAAAACGTCCCTTAAGGCTTTTGAGCCCAACATAGATCCAGATCAGCCTGTATACACACAGTCTGATCAGGATCCACGTTTTTCTCTAATAGCTTCTTCGTGACCAGTAGTAACTTAAAGAGAGCAGCATGGATGTATATTGGACTGCATTTGACAGCAGGCTGATTTTGAAAATCAATTCTTAAAAATGCTATAAGGGATGTTTTTCCAGATCTCGGCTCAAATAAATTTTAATAAGACTCTCGCTCTTGCCATCTTGGTTCAGGTAAGCGATTTAGGTGAGATTTAGCATGAGATGTATAGTACAGGTTTAAGTTTCTGTATGCGTAACCAACTCACTGAAAAGAAGTTTCAACAATAATTTTTGTTATTATTGCAGTTAGAATATAAAATTTGAAATCAAAATTACAAATGGTTAAATGCTGTAAATGATACGCCCAACTTTGTACACCGACCAAATATTGAGATGTCATGAGCAAAAACAACCACAAAAAAAACCCCAATGGTTAATCGTCAACATACAATTTGTCACATTTTTATGTGGTATTCCTACTGGGCAGGTTTAAAAAAAAAAATGTGACCAAAGTGTGACATTTAAATGTTAAGAATAACAGCTATTTTTACAGAATATCATCCAGATTTCTGAATTAGGGTGGCTAAAAACTATTCTAAATGGTAAAGCAGTGCCAAAATTATATTCTAAATTCATGTTCACAAGTTTGTAGCTAAAATTGTGTGCGCAATCTAGCAAAATGACAACAAAAAAACGTTTCACTCCTGACAGCATATATATTGCACAATATGATAAATTGTAACCCACGAATCACTAAATAGTAGTGTGCAGAATGACCACAAGGTTGATGGCTTCCTAAAAAAGTTTGAGTGGTAGATTTCTGGCTGAATAGACAAAAATGAGAACACATTTTGAAAAATAAAAGTGTTTCACTCCTGACATAAAATTCAGAGGGTTATTGTATAAAACAGGCTCCACATTCTAAACCAGTGAAGATAAGATGAAAAGGTAATTTTTAGATGATGATGCACATGTTGTTTTAGGAATTACAAGTGCTTATTGTAGTATCCTGTCACTGTATTTTATTTACCATAGCTTAGAAACTTGGTTTAAGTCTTAAGTGTCACACAAAAAGCGTTTCACTCCTGACATTTTTGACATGTTTTAATGACATATCTTTTTTATTTGTGAAGCGATTTTCTTTAAACTTGGTACCCAGTATAAAGACACAATAACAAATCCTTTTAGCTTTGATTGGGTTGAATATGTTTCTCTGCAAAAGCTGAGGCATGTAAAAAGTGAACGGTCACATTTTTTTTAAACTTGCCCTACTATACTTTCAGTACTTTGACATCCATATATCATTAAAACTAGAAAAAATGCGAAACCTGGAAACTGGTCAGTCAGACAGTTTTGATAGATCTTCTGATAACATACCATGACCAGTACTTGAGGTCAGAGTTGAGATAGAATTACATTCATTGCATAGCTGTTTAATCTAGGGATGGGAACGAGTACTCGATTAATCGAGTACTCGATCGAACGTCCGAATATCGATTACCAATATCCCTAATCGAGTAATCGGAAAGAAAAAAATAATATCGGCAGAAAAACGAAAATTCGTTTCCAAACTCAAGTTGTTGAAAATATTGATCGCTCTTTTCCAACACTGTACTGTGCAAAGGGTAGAACATGTAACACCTAGTCGTACGCTGATTATCTAATTCCTCGATATTGTCTTAATTTGCAATCAAGTGCCAACAGCTATTGTTCTCGTTGTCAAACAATGTCATAAATATTCGCACCTTCGCCGCTCTTTGCTCCGATTTCGGGCGATGCATTTTAATTGGACATCCGTAAGATTTACCTTAGAGTTGATGGGTTAATGCAATATTCGATCAGCCAATTATTGGTTTCATTCTATTGCTATTTATTTCTCGAAGAAGAAGCATCTCAATCCCGATTACACGCAAATAAAGAAAGTTTAACAATGCCTCCCTTTAAGTCTATAGTGACTTGAGTATATCTCACAACATGTGTAAATATTACAAACGCTTTGCTACGAGATGAATAACAAGGTTTTTTTTCATGAGTTTAATGGAAAGATTTTGAAATTTTCTGTAATTCTCATCACATATCTAACAATTGTCCATTTTTCTCAAATAAATTACTGATCAAATGTCATCTAAAGATATATTTATACCGAAGATACATGTATGCTGCATATACCGGTTATGAACATGTTAGAAAACATTGATACTATAACCAAAAGACGATGTTTCTATCCGAGTACTCGAGTACTCGATCGGAAGGGTGATCGAGTACTCGATTAGTAAAATTGGTACTCGTTACCATCCCTAGTTTAATCTATGTACAGTTAACCTTCTGGGTAAAAGTCGTGGGCTGCTTGTAACCTAATGAACACAGTGAATATTTGAGTATTCAAAATTGTGAAAAATACCCAAGAAATTGGCACAATCAACATCACAATCTACCCACCTCTATACTGTGTTTCCATTCTTCTTCCTTTTCCTCCCATGTTTGTTTCTCCTTACTGGTCTCTTCAAGCTGATTTTCTAACTCCTGCAATTTAAAGTATTTTGTACTTTAACCCATTACCAAATGACAAAATTTTTAGGTTGATCCAAATTTAAAGATGTTGCAGGCGACAATTTCAAATGAATAATTCTTTTTTGTCTTTTGGGGTAGAAAACACTGTGGGAAATGAAGAAATTACTTGTCACAAGCAATTTCTTAATTTTCAATAATGTTTTCTATAGTCTTTATCTTGAAGGGTATCAAAAACGTCAATGTTTGAAAACAGTTTAATATAGATTAAAGAAATGAGTTTTTTTTAACAGATGATCAGCGAAATGCTACAACAAGAGGGCCATGATGGCCCTGTATCGCTCCACTGGCTTTTAGACTTTAGACTTTTAGACTACAAAATTCTTCAAGGAGCACAATAGAGGTCTATCCCAAGAAGATTCATGCTACACCACAATGAAATCCAATCGGTGGTTATGGAGGAGAAAGGTTTTAAAAATTTTCTTAAAATTACTATATGTTTCATATTGCAAAAAAAAAGGCCAGCCAACAGCAGCCATATTTTTCAACCAATCGATTTTTTTTCAAAGAATCTTATTGGGAACTGTACATTGAACATTCAGGCTAAATTACAATGAAATCCAATAAGTCATTTTGGAGAAGATTTTTAAAGATCTTTCGAAAATGAAAATTAATTTGATTAATTATAATTTAAGTTCTGCACAGAAATTATTCATTTTAAAAAAATTGGAAGAGATGCATACAAGGAAGTTTGGTTGAAATTGGTCATGTAGTTTTGGAGTAGAAGACTTTCAAGGATTTTTCAAAAAAATAATTTAATTAACTTATTTTAAACTTCAGTTCTACACGTAATTTTTTTTTAAAATGGATTTGAAAAGGATGCATGCAAGGATGATTCCTGTGAAGTTTTGTTGAAATTGGTCCAGTAGTTTTAGAGAAGAAGATGTTTAAAGAAAAAGTTGACCCACGCACGGACGGACGCAGGACAGACGCACGACGGACACAGGGCCATGACATAAGCCCCTTTGGCCTTCGGCCAGTGGAGCTAAAAATCAACAGTAATTTAGAAACAGGTGTCTATCTAAGTATGAATAGTTCAACCTTTATGGGTACTTTGAGTAGATTGTTGCTGTGAAGCAAAAATTTGCTCTTTTACTTTAGTTCTACGAGGTACAGTCAGAAAGTTCCCGGACTGCCTTCGTACGTAAATTATATGCATTCGGATTTTTCTTAAACTTATATACATAAAAAGAGGAAATCTTGTCCAATAAGAACATATATCATTTATATTGATACAATACATATAACATAATATTTTACAGTTGCAAAAACATACATAAACAATGTACGGATCACTTTGACGTCGCAGAGCAGAGCCAAAATCAATGATTTCGGGTTAGTTCAAACTTTTCAAATTATTCAACAGAATGATCTAGATACTTCCCATCGCGATATACATATGGAGCAAACGAATGAATTCAGTGTCATAACATTTCACAGCTGACCAGGTCGCAGGCCAAAGCTCTTCGTTTGACTAAAACCTGCAACATCGGGGACATATCAATAAAGGAGGAAAATGCTGAAATGACATTTTACTGAATCCGGGCTGTATTACTTGCGGGACAGTCTTTCATAGCTTAGAACATAATTATGTGGTTCCTATTTTTATTTCGGTACGATGGATGCATTAGGTTGGTAAGGTATATTATCCTTGTAAAATTAGCGTTCACGCGCTTCTTAGGAAACGTTCAAAGAAGACATTGTGTGCACGACGTGGGCCTTTTGCTCATTTGCTCATCGTCCGTCTAAAGCCGTGCCTCCCATCCTGTGTACAGTTTAGACGGATTTTATTCCATGAATTGCACCGCGACAAATTCCAACAATATTAGCCACATCGTCGAATAATTCCCACCGGTCCGTGAGAATGTCGGTCTTCTTGTCTAAATGAGCACGTTCTTATGCCGCTCATTGCTAAGATCATCGTTTATTTTTGAGCGATAAATCCTAAATTTCTTGTGTCAATTAAACAAAGGTGTCCTAGAATATGCGCTGAAGCTGTTTCTTGCATTAAAGAACTTCTAAATTTTCGTAGGCGTCATTCCGGCCTTCACATAGACGTTAATAGCGCAGATTTGTTCCGTACGCTGTGGTGACGTCGCCTTGATTTCAGTTGTCTTTCATCCATTGCTGAGAGAAATATGCATGAAACGAAGAGTTTTTATGCCACGACGTTAAAATTTTGAAATTGTTCAGAAAATATGTTGATGTGATGGCATATCGAGGCTGCATGTAAAAGCGCCTGTAATTTTTAAGATATGGTCCTTTGAATAATAGTAAGAATATTGGGAGCAAGCGTTATTTCAAAGTGATCTGTACCCTTGAACTCTATGCTCTAACGCCTTAGAAAATATTGATTTTTAACATTTTAAAGCCACAAAAACTTATCAAAGTGGTAGTTTACATTTCGAAATTACTTATTGAATAAAGACTTGAATCAAATACGTCGGAAAAAATACAATTCAAACGCAGTCCGGGAACTTTTTGACTATACCTCGTACTAATTAAAGGTGGACAAAAAAAATGCCTACCCACCTTTCAGATTACTTTTTAGGGAAACTGGTCCTTGATAGAAAGCTAAACACTTTGTGCAAGTGCTAAAATTCCATTATTGTTGACTATGCAAAGCATCATATAACATCCCATATACATGTAGTTCTAAAGCCTGAAATATCTAGCATGGGTCACTTATAAAATTAATAACAAAGCAATATAGCAAAGATAAAAGACTCTTTTTCTTTTTTTATAAATTATCCATTACTTACCTTGATCTTCTCGGAGAGTCTGTTTTTATCTTTCTTTGGTGAAGGAGAGGTATGAACATGTACACGGATATCCTGGATTAAGTAGAAAGATAATTATCGTTATTTGCCACTGTTTAATCATTTCCGTATTACAAAAGCTTACAATCATCAAGGGCATTTACTATCAACGGTCTTAAGGATCTTCCCTTCTGACGATTTTTACCGTAAAAAAGCGCGGAGTAGTGCCGTAAAACTTCTACATATAAAAAAGATAAAAATGAAAAAGAAATCAGTTCTGGTTATAATTCTGATATAAATTACCGATATAAAGTATTCTCTCAAACATAAACAGTCAATTCTTGATTATACGAAAATCTAGAAGTTTCACGACATTTAAGTCATTTATTACGCCTCACTCGAAATTCCGCATAATATCCTGCCAACTGCGCTTGTCATGCACTTTCGTGACTATAATTCGCTTAAAGAATATATTAGGATACCTTTCGATTACCTAAAATCGTTAAATTATCATAAATTTAACAGTGGGACACCTTAAATCGATCGGCTTCGACCGGAAATATTTCTATATCCGGCGAGAAAAGAGCTTGAACATGCGATCTAAATCACGAATTCTTCCAATCTAAGGATATTTGAGATCAAAAACCTAGATGTGCAGTTTAATTGGAGTGTGCACTCGGTTCTGAGCGAGTAAGTACTTTTTATTTTACTGTTTTATCTACTTAATCATGCAATGTTGGATGCAAGCTATATTACCGGAAGTGTCCAGAATCCGGATATTTACCTATAGGGATCATAGAAGTGCATTTAATTTCGTGTTTTTTCCTCATTTTCCGTAACTTTCGAAAGTTATTATCCAAGCACAAATGTCTGATTGAAGTTGAGAAAAGCAAACGTGACAAAAACTTGCTCTGTCTCGTGAATCCATGCCTTTTTAAATCCATACAAGGAAAGACAACATTGTCTGTTTGGCGATCGACCTCGAATTACAAATTGTTCAGTGAATTTCTTCGGGGTTCGTCTTCCTTTCTGGTTTAACTTGGATTATGATTTGTTAATCATAACATTGAATGTAAACAGGCATTAACTCTTTCCCAAACAACACCTAGTTTTGATGGTTCTAAAAAAAAACGAAACATGACAAAACATTGAGGCAAAAGAACAATATTCTGATTATCATTTTCTTAATTATATTATACACAATTCCAATCTTTATTAACATCGATTTTGTCGTCTGCAACAGCTTTGAATTGACCAAACGCCGACTGTCAATCAAAAACATCGATTAGCCAATGGTCCATTGAATGGACGATCAGAAAAAATGTCATGCCCCAATTGTTCTTTGTTGCACATGTTGTTGTATCGATTTATCGACTGACAATCATAACAATCGACATGCCAATGGCAAAGAATTTTGTGCTAACAATAGACTAGGTTTACCGTTATGTTTTGATAAACTGTCGGTGTTGTTGTAAAATCTCGTAACTATGGCTTAAATCAAGCCGTAGTTACAAGATATTATAACAACACCTACGAAATACTATTTTGTTTGTCCGAATTTACGTCACAATTATCTGGATAAAATCGTTCCCCATTAACGATCAAATCCCCCACTGTTTGTCTTAAATTCTATGTTGGGCGGAGCGATCTGTCGATTGGCGTTTCAATTGGACCACCCTTTAGAAAATTTTGTCGTTTGGGAAAGGGCTAAATATGTCATTGGTAAATTGTTAAATGATGGATTTTCTGTCTTACATGTAATCCGAGTCTTCTCTGATGTAAATACGCTGTTTGATATTTTGATTTTTCGCTATTTACATCAGAGAGCGTTGCTCTTTGAAAACAGCGGAAAGTTGGGTAACGTTACAAGTAGTGAAGCTTTGTTTTTGTGTATCATATCGAATCACCCGGTAAAACACTGTAGGGTATAGATCAATAAATCATTTTTTGTCATACCTGACCAAAAATTTCATTTCAAATCGGCCTGCTGGAAGAGTATAACCTTTGGTTTTGAATGGAAGGTCAAGGTAAACAAAGGCTGCTCAGGTGAGGGCTGTTGCAAAACATTGCCTATAAACCTTTTAGAAATACTTTTTGGTCGTAAATTTTTCAACATGTATGACAATAAATGGTTCATTGATTGATATCATCAGGGGTTTTAACGATAGCGTTTAAGATCGGACGGTGAACGATGCGCCACTATTTGTTGCGAACTTCTTGATTTTTTCAAAGAGCAACGCTCTCTGATGTAAATAGCGAAAAATCAAAATATCAAAGAGCGTATTTACATCAGAGAAGACTCGGATTATCTTACATGCAGGGATGTCATTATGTTTTGAAGCAACATTTATTTTGGAAAACAGCAGATCAGGCTGGGGGCTTTTTGGCTGCGTACCTGATTTAAACTTTGTAGCTCCAGAAAAAACAAACAATTTTTTGGTGATTTTAAATGATGGTTTTGATTGGCAATCAGTTAATAATGACATCCCTGCATACATGACACTGACAGCATCTGATTCAAAGTATTTGTAAATGTTTCAGGTATAACAATGTCTGTTCAGTACAAACCTTCACCCTGTTTGGATTTTGTTGTGTGTGTTTTTTCCTCAATAATTTAACAGGTAAGTTTGTTGTAATTTATATTCAGTAGTTCACACAGAAAAGCTTTAAATTGTAAACGGAATGTGCAATGGCACTTGTAGTAATATTTTGTTTGCCATCAAAGAAAATAGTGACAATGTGAACTGTTTATCAGTATGAGTCTGATGTCCATACTCAGTTTTCACCTCTATTAAGCAGGCCTGAAGGAAAAGGGGGGCTGGGGGGGGGGGGGGGGCTTAGCCCCCTCATTTTGGTAAAAAATGCCAAATTTTCCTTATTTTACACTGAAAATTTACTGAAAATCCAATTTAGAATCCCCCCCCCCCCCTCACCCAATATTCAGACAAAGGGGCTTAAGCTGATCCAATATGAAATTGCTTCCTACGGGCCTGTTAAGTACATGATTCAGTACTAGTTTTTTCCAGTGTTTAAAACAATCTATTGGAAATGGTATTGAATTTTGTGCTAAGAATAGACTGGGTTTACTGTTATGTTTTTATACACTGTCAGTGTTGCTATAAGATGGCTGACTTCGATTGGCACTATAGCTCGCGAGGACGGGAACCATTATTGGGAACCAGCGCTGTTCCGTCAATTGAATTCCTCCCCGTTCTGAGTCAGCCAATCAAAATCTTTGTTTACCTCGACACTGATTGGTTCGCTGATATCCGAGGTGTTCCGAATGACGAAATTGCGGGAATGGTCGGACCACACTTTTTCCGGTGGTCGGACTATAGCTCGGGCCATTGCTGTTCGATTGGAGCTATAGCTGCGGAAATGACGTCAATAGCTCGCACTATCAGTGTTCGGTTGGAGCTATCTTCTGAATGGCTCGAGCTATAGTCCCAATCGAAGTCGGCCAATCTCGTAACTACAGCTCTAATCAAGCTGCAGTTGCAGGATTTTAGAATAATTCAGACCAAATACTATTGTTTGTCTGAAATTACGTCACCATTCACTTGATAAAATTAAACCCTGAATAGTTATTTAACCCTTGTGATGTTGACTGACATTTTTCAAAAAACATGCGGGCTAGTTAGTTAATACATGTATTAATTGTTTTATGGTTGTTGCCTGCATGTGCATATAGAAATATGTTCTTTGGAAAACCAGAGTGCTTGCAAAACTTCAGTATAAGGCTTAAATTGTAGTTGTCCTTTTATTCACAAGAAATGATGACCTATTTTTCTCTGAGGGTTTTTTCATTTATAAGTATCATCTTGTTTCAGATGAGTTGTCTTTCCTTCAAGAAACCAGGAAAATGTAGCATGTTTGGTGTATTGGTGTCTGGTGAATTGGTGTCATGTAAAGGCCTGCATGGATATTATTCTTGGTATGAAACTGAATAATCATTCAATGATTGAATTATTTGTGTAAACATCTACTTAGAATGTCATCAACATAAGTAAATGAAATATCAGTGAATATTTGAATTACTTTTGTAAATGAAATACAAAAGAACTTTGTTAAAATTGTGTATTATAATTATTTATGAAGAAATCATTAATTTTATTCTCTTCATTATCTTGCATCCAATGACTTCATGAGGCATATAATCTTATATTTATACATATTGCTAATATGTGTTTGAATAGATCTAGACAACTTGCAAAGCTTGTTGAACATTAATTTTGGAAAATATGATTACTCTTGAAGTAACATGTGACTTGTCAGTTTATCAGTTTATAAGATAGACAAAAGCACACCATTAATGATAAATGTCATTCACTTCACAAATATTATACACTTTTTACATCAAAATTTGATTTTTGTAGGAATTTATATTGAATGTGTTTTAGCTGGATAATCTTTCTCACATGTTTAATCTATATTTTACATTTTCAGGGATGCGGGTATTTCTTCTTGGAGACAAAGGTCTAATCCATGGGATGGGTTAACACTCAGTCTACTGTTTAGCTATTTACATCACTACCAACTGATCCAAGGGGACATGAAACCAACACTCAGTCAACTTTCTACAACTTATCATCAAAGAATTTGTCTTTGGAAGTGAACATGGTGTTACAGGAACTAACCCAAGCCTCACATTGAGCCTTTTATATTGTCCCAGCAAAACCAGTTAAACAGACAAGGAAAGAAGATAGAGCTTACACAGACAACATGACATTCAAGATGGCTCATCAGATGTTCATGATTGTAATGAATAGTTTCATTCTTCATTCAGATATGGAATAGAAATGCTTAGATATTAAAGTGCTTTCATGCATGGGTATCATGTCATTCATAGTACTAGTAACTCTAACAAAATTAAGTTTAGGTTTCCCCAAATTATAAAACTATAGGCAAATCCAAACCAAACAGCACTTTAACCCATCACCATGATACAATGACTCTTTGACTCTTAGGTTTACAAAATAATAGCTTTAGAAAACATAGTGGAAAATGAAGAAATTGCTTGTCACATGAAGAAATTGCTTGCGACAGTCACAAGCAATTTCTTCATTAAATTTCCCACAGTGTTTTCTACCCTAAAAGACCAAAAATTTGAAAAATTTATTCACTTAAAATTGTCGTCTGCAATATCTTTGGATTTGGACCAGTCTAAAATTTTGTTGTTTGGTAATGACAAAGAAAATATTAAAGGAAAAGAAGGAAATGTTTGCAGTCAATAGTCATCATTGACTTAATATTTTTTGTTTTCTAAAATCTAGCAACTACAAATATTGACTTAACAAGATAAAACTTTGACAGAATGATTCTGTCTATAAGATCTTGCCTTGGTAAAATTTTCAGCTTGATCAGAATTTTATAGCAATAGTTTTCAAGATAATTGGCATTTTTTGTTTGTTCTAAAAATAGATTTATTTCTGTGACCTTGATCTTTGACTCTATGACCTTGGTATGTATATCAAAATGTTTGTTATCCCAATGCCTGCAACATAGAAATATATAATGTATGAACAAAAAGTCAATAGTTTTCAAGATAATTGGCATTTTCTATTTGTTCGAAAATAGATTTATTGACTGTGACCTTGACCTTTAATTCTATGACCATGATATAGATCTATATATAAAAATGTTTGTTATCCAAATGCTTAAATTTTTATAATGTACTTGTATGAACAAACCTAAATAGTTTTCAAGATAATTGGCATTTTCTATTTGCTCTAAAAATAGATTTATTGATTGTGACCTTGACCTTTGATTCCATGACCTTGATGTATATATATAAATGTTTGTAATCCCAATGCCTACAATATTGTAATATACATGTATGAACAAAAACTTGATAGTTTTCATAACAATTGGCATTTTCTGTTTGTTCTAAAAATAGATTTTTTGATATGTGACCTTGACCTCTGACCCCATGACCTTGATTTATATATCAAAATGTTTGGTATCCAAATGCCTACAATATTGTTATATATATGCATGTACATAAAGTCAACATTTTTCAAGATAATTAACATTTTCTGTTTATTCTAAAAATAGATTTATTGTCCGTGACCTTGACCTTTGACCCCATGACCTTGATACATTATATCAAATTATTCGTAACCCCAGTGCCTACAATTTTGTAATATATATGTATATATAAAAACTTTATAATTTTCAAGATAATGAATTTTTTTCTGTTTTCTAAGCATATATTTATTGTCTGTGACCTTGACCTTTGACCCCATGACCTTGATACATATATCAAAATGTTCGTTACCTTAGTGCTGACAATTTTGTAATACATTTGTCTGTACAAAAAGTCAATAGTTTTCAAGATAATTAACATTTTCTGTTTTGTCTAAAAATAGAATTTCTGTCTGTGACCTTGACCTTTGACCCCATGACCTTGGTATGTATATAAAAATGTTCGTTATCCCAATGCCTACAATATTGAAATATATATCTTTATACAAAAAATGAATAGTTTTTGAGATAATTTGTTTTTATGGTTTTTTTCCCCATTTTTGTAAGAAAAATATGACCAAGGGAGATAACTCAGACTTAAATATTGGAAAAAGTACCTCGCTACCCCCTAATTTTTTTTCCACCAAGGTTTTTAGGATTGTTTATGCTTTATTCTTAGAAAGTATGAAAAAAAGTTAGTCACTAGAAATATTGTAGATTTTTATTTAAAATATAATCCACTTCTTGTTTTATCTTGTTATATGTGCGACTTAAATGTGTTACTAAATATGGACAAAATACAAGTTTTCTACATTCAAAATCTCGTTTTTCTTTTTTTATCTAACAAAGAAAGGTTTAAAGTGTACTCTGTTGAAAAAATGATGTTGATCAACCCAATAATATCTCTTATAGCTTAAAAACAACTGTACAGACAATTTTATAGTGTATTTTGCAACATTTTGCAATAAAATAACATGCAAAATTCAATTGATTGTGCTGCAAAAACAAGCGCGCTACCATATTGTTTTCTTTGTATTTTTGCAATCTACAAAAGTGACTCTTGAAAATGATATATGTTTAAAAAAAAGTTAGTCACTAGAAAATTTTGATATCTCACAAGGGAAGATCCTTAAGATTATTTTTTGCGTAATTACTTGTAACAACAAACTTGATTGGCCCAATCAGATCTCTTGTGTTATCAGATGTCTTCTTACAGGTTACACAAAGACATGTTTGTACGGGCCCCTGGTCTCAAAATATAAGCTTAACTTAATAACCCTTGGTTGTGGAACTTTTTTAATGTGATTTTTCACATATGTTTAAAAGAGTATCTGTTGATTTGCAACTTGTGGTAATTTTCAATTAATCCAAAATTGGAACCAAACAGAAAGAATTACATAATTTTGTTATAAGTAAGATTTAACAGTTTTATTTTAATTTTTACACAGCTGGGCACATCAACCAAGATTAGATTGCACACCAACTGCTGTCTGCTAAAGCTCTTTAACCCTTTAGAAAAACAAGACTTAAGTTTAACATCCTTGATAGAAAATGCTTAGGAAAACATTGAAGCAGAAGAAGAATTTTCTCCTATTGCTGCAATATTTTTTTTGCCATACTGTACACAAATTCTTTGTCAACATCCATTTGTCATCTAATGCAGCTTTTGAATTGGTACATCCCATAACGTGTCGTTTTGGAAAGGGTAAAATTTGAAATTAATAAATGATCAGCAAGCATTTGTATTTCATCTTACCACATTGTTATCTGGAGCATTTGAGTACTCAATATCTTTGATCTTATTTCTAAGTTCCTGCTCTCTTTCCATATATTCTTTCTCTTGACTCTCATAGGCCTCAACCAATTCTTCCATTTCCTACAAAACAGACTAATTCATGAAATTTCAACATGAAAATTGATTCATCCACATAATTTTGTCGTTTGGGAAAGGCTTTATCTATTAAGCAACACACATTACAGACAAATATGGGATATATGTAAGGTAAAGTAAATAAAGGTGGTTTATAGTCTCAATCTACGAACTAGTTTATATTCAAGCCACTTTCCACTTTACTTTAGGATCATCATCAAGTTGGCTGTATACAGTTGGCCCCTCTATTAGCCCAATCACTTTGGCTTTCAACTCTCGTGTCGACCCATTTATACACCTGAGAGAAGAGGAACAACGAGGGGTAACTTTCTGTATCATCGGAGGGATTCGAATCCGAGATTGGAAATTCCTACCACTAGACCATAGGGTCTATAATCAATACAACAAAATATGTTTGTGAAACAATAATGCCCCCGAAATGGCAAATGTTAAGTTTTCCGACAGACAGACATGAGTAAAACAATATGCCCCCTGATATTTCAGTGCGGGGATATAAAATTAGACAACCACAATTTTCAAACATAAATGTTGTAAACTTACATTAATTCTCTTGTTAAGCTCCATTATCTCCTGGTTTTTATTGTCCAGTTCAGACTTCCATCTATCCTCCATGTTATCTAACATTGCCAGCTCTTTCTTCTGATCATCTCGTGATTTTCTTCTCTCCTGGAATAAAGCAAAATGTCAGAACAGATAAAAGGGGTTGGCAAAGGCATTCTAAATCCCAAACCCTATGTTGTAGGTACTAATTGGAATCGTCTCAAAAAATGATTCCAATGAGTACCCACAACATAGAGTTTGATGAGCAATAAGGGGCAGAGGTGGTGCAGTGGTAACGCGCTGGACTTGTAACACAGGGGTCGCAGGTTCGATCCCCGCCTTCTCCAGTCTTTAAACTTAGGTCCCGTCTCCATATGACCTTAGCTGTTGAGTGGGACGTAAAACTCCATACCATTCAATTGATGAGCAATAAATGAAATATTGCATTTTGAAAAACCATTACCCCCTCTCATCTGGAGCTCCGACACCATTTCAGAACAATAGATAAGAGAGGAAAAAGATGTTCTTAATTTGTTATCTTAAAAAAAAAACATTGTGGGTACTCATTTGAATAGTCTCAAAAGAGATGTTTCAAGTGAGTGCCCTCAACATATGGACAATTTCAAGTTTTGGGAATCAAAGCTGTATAAAAGTAAGAATGAAAAGAAATAGAGTAATATCCAAAGTTCTTGAATTTAAGAATTATTGATGCATGAACAAAAATATTATAGAAACAAGTTGCCAATAGAACGCCATCTTTGGTCGGCAAACAAAGATGCAATTGCTATAGAATTGAGATCTATTTAGATCGAAACTTCATACATCACCTGTTAATATACCGTCAAAAACTGCAAAACAACAACCTCTACATTTAGGTTTATTTTTGTAGGATCAAAATTCTCAGGTGCCATCCATGACCAAAGATATAGCAGAAATATTTAAGTCTTGTCAGAAAAAAACAGTATAGTACCATACCTTATCCAGTTTAAACTGTAGTTTTGAGACTTGTTTCTGACTTGTCTCTAACTGTTCTTTGTACTGTTTTACTTTTTTATCATGCTGGACTATCTTTCTAACCAAATCTGCTTTTTCATCTTCAAGTTGTGCAATTACATCCTGCAAAACATGGTTAATTCTTATCTTTAATTTGAATTGAAGAAATATAGGCCATTACCAGGTGACAAAGTTTAAGGTATCCAATCCCTCAAAAGCACCAAAGAGCCAGAGGCGGAATTTCAAAAGGGAAAATAATTCCTATACTGTGTTAAACTTCCATTCTGAATACAAACATAAGCATTTTGCACAGTTTAGAATGTTGAATTAATGCATACTTATGGAAATATTTGACAAAAATGTTTCAAATTACCTCCCTTGTATATGAATATAGAGTAAAATAATATTTGTAAATTATTTTCTTCTTGAAGCATGATCTTGAAATCCGACATGATGAATCAACTTATGTGAAGTGTATTTACAAGCGTGTGTGATTTGATGCATTTCGTATGGCTAGAAAGTGTAGATTTTTTTCAGGGTGTGTAAACCTTTATACACTTTAAAATTTACAGACTGCAGTTTCATTTGAATTTCTTCATTTTCCAGTGTTTTCCTAAGACTTTATCACTTAAGTGTGTCAAACAGCTTCATTATGTTGAAATGAGTTAAGAGAGTCAGAAAACAATACAAGAGCCGTCAGAGACGGACCAGTGTACTCCCCAGCTCAATAAGCTGTATCGGCCCCACTACAGCTTCAAGTAAAACAGTGTAATGCCCCTACAGCTTCAAAACTACCCCAAAGCTTAATTTCTTCAAAATGGTTACCAAATAGAGGCATTTTGAGGTATTTCATGCCAAACACTGTTGAATAATACATTTTTGTCATTGTGTAAATGTAATAATTATGAGTGAAAATATTATGGGAAAAGAAGAAATTGCTCAAGATGAGCAATTTCTTCTTTTTCCATAATGTTTACACTCACAATTATATGCTTTCAATGTTTACCAATTCTCATATAATTTGCCACTACAGCTTCAAAATATTCTGCGGAGAACCCTGCGGACAATGCTCCCCGATTAAGGCATTGTCACAATAAATGTATGCCATGCAGAGCTAAGATTAAGTTAACAAACGTTAAGCCCCCTTTTTCCATGACATACTTTTTATACGCAAATTTCAAGTAGTTTATTGTCAAGGGCATCTGATTTGCTCCTCAAATATGAAGTTTCATCAAATTCTGACCATTAGCCGAGGAGAAATTAGAGAAAAACTGTATTTAACCTTAAGTCCCCTTTTCCCATGACAAGGCCTCAAATCCAAAAACCGGGAAAAGTACATCGGCATTATGTCATAGGGAGTTCACATGGTAAGTTTCATTTGATTTGGCCCAAGGGTTATGGAGAAGTCGCTTCGGACGGACGGACGGACGGAATGACGGACGGACGGACAGACAAAACGGCAACTATATGCTCTCCCTTCGGGGAGCATAATAAAATTCCAAATGCCCTACCCTCAATTCTTCAATCTCTATCTGTTTGAGTGATTCCTCTATTTGGTTAGCCTCAGCACTCATATCTTTAACAGTCACCATCATTTGTTCTGCTTTCATTTCCATGGCAGCTCGCTCCTCTATCAATACTTCAACCTGCTTACTTAAACGCTGAAATATACATTTAATTACATATAAGCCAGAATCTTGACAAAACCCTGTATGGCATTTGAGAGCAACATAGATCTAGATCAGCCTGTGCATACGCACAGTCTGATCAAGATCCATGTTGTTCTCTAAGAGCGTCATATAATTATAGCTATTACAATGATTCCTCAATTTGGTTAGCTTCAGCACTCATATCTTTCACAGTGACCATCATCTGTTCTGCTTTCATCTCCATCGCAGCTCTCTCCTCTATCAACACCTCCACCTGCTTACTTAAATGCTGAAATTTATTTAAAATTCTGGATTATTGAAATTTTGAAAAGTATCAGCTTTGTTCAGCTTGTAACAACACAACTGTCACAAAAGTTTTGCTTGAAATCATGCTGACACAATTAAAATGGTTTCAGTGTTCACAAGAGTTGTCCATGGACAACATAGCTCGCCTATAAGAGAGCTGCTCAAAAATAACTGAGTCCAAGGTCAGTCACTAGGTCAAAGGTCATGGTCTCAAGGTCAAGGTCATGGCCTGAGGTATCCATATATGAAATATCAAGGCTCTATCTGTAATAGTGCATGAGATATAGGCCATGTTAATGTTTTTTTTAAAGTAGGTCAAACTTCAAGGTCAAGGTCATTAGGTCAAGGTCATTTGGTCAAATTTATGTGTGAAATATCAAGGCTGTACCTTATTAGTGTCTGATATATAGACCAGGTTTAAGTTTTTCAAGTGAAGACGAGACAGGACGGGACAGGATACCACGCCGACACTAGGGCTGTGACATTAGCTCCCCGGACATAAAGTCCCAACTCGCTAAAAAGGAAGGCCTTCAATCTAGTCAGATCTTTAAATTGGTAGAGGTATTTAAACAATTTCTTATTCTATTAATTCACATCAATTTAGGACAGTTCACTCCACTTACATTAGTTTTTGCGATATAGTTTTCCAGATCTCGTTGATAAGTCTGATTCTCCGTCGTTAATTTATCAACTTCATCTTGTCTGTCCTGGTATTTATGTTTTACTAGTAGTTCTTTCAACAACTACTTGGTTTTTTACCCTATCTAAAACAATCTTGTGGATATGCTTTTTTTTCCAACAGAAAAAGCCTGGGAAAATATCGAGGCTAAAGAAGAAAATGCTGATATTCAGCATTTTCTTCTTTAGCCTCAATATTTTCTGTACTATGTTATACACAAATCCCATCTTATCAACATCCCTTCTTTCAACTTAAGCAAATTTCAATTGGAACAGTCTTAAGTTTTTTTTTATTTTGGGAAGACAAAAATATCAAATTCCATGTTTTAGGCAAATAAAATTCACTTACATTAGTTTTGGCAATGTAGTTTTCCAAATCTCGTTGATAAGTTTGATTCTCTATCGTTAATTTATCCGCTTCATCTTGTCTGTCCTGATATTTATGTTTTATTAGTAGTTCTTTCACCAACTACTTGGTATTTTAGCCTATCTCAAACAATCTTATGGATATGCTTTTTTCAACAGAAAAAGCCTGGGAAAATATGGAGGCTAAAGAAGAAAATGCTGATATTCAGCATTTTCTTCTCTAGCCTAAATATATTCTGTACTATATTGTACACAAATCCATCTTATCAACATCCCTTCTTTCAACTTAAGCAAAATTTCAATTGGAACAGTCTAAGAATTTTTTTTTTCATTTCGGGAAGACAGAATAATAGATTCCATGTTTTAGGCAAATAAAATCCACATACATTAGTTTTTGCGATGTAGTTTTCAAGATCTCTCTGATAAGTCTGATTCTCCATGGTTAATTTATCCACCTCATCTTGTCTGTCCTGGTATTTATGTTTTAATTGTTCCACGGATGACTTCAGCACACACTCTGTCTCCTCCATGCTGTTACATTTATCACGCAGTCGCTTCAGCTCCTCAAGTTTGACCGTCAGTGTGACATCAACACTGTTTGAGGAGGTCCGCCTACTTGTTTTTACTTCTGTATTTATACCAGGGCACAGTAATGGGAGGTCTGATGATCTGAGAAAATATGGCAATAATTATCCTTCTTCCAAACAAGATTTCATACTGGTCCAATTTTTAAGAATTTGCAAGTTGCAAAATTAATTATACTTTACAGGGTTCTCCCCAGAATAATTTGAAGCCGTAGTGGCATATTATAAGCATTGGTAACCCCAGGGCGTCAACTCAAAATTTTGAAAAAAATATAGTAATATAGGACATTTTGGAGCAAAAATATAGGACAAATATAGGACATTACTCACAGCCTCAACCCTCCAAAAGCAACTCAAAATACCTTGTTTATTTTGTTTCTTTATAGTACAGCTGCAAGATTTTAACATGAAATGGTGTGCATGTAATAACATCTATCTTTTAGGTGGGCTTTGAGACATGCTAAACACAAAAAATTAAATCTGTAAGGAGTCTGGTAATGGCCAATGGACATTGGCAAACATGTTTCTAGGAAAGGGAATAATGTGAATTTGTCTATCATTTCCCTCTCTATTTCTCTCTGAAACCTTAAAAGCTATGAAACATGGCTAATTTCATTGCAAAAAAGATATTTTGGTGATGTAATCTTTGCAAAATCAGGGAATGCCAGGACTCTACATTATAGGACAAATTTTCAATGCATAGTGATAATTTGAGGCATCCCGTAGACAATGAGTTATACACACACAATTTCACAGCCCTGGGTTGGATGTTATGGGCAGTTTGGGAAAGTTTCCATGCCCTGTATGCTGCACTTGCAGTAACATCTTATGCAGTGGTTGCTGAAGGCGCGCCCAGTAGAAATGCTGAGGTATGAACAAGCTCAAAGAAGGTTCAAACTTCAGATGTGCCAGTTTGACGAAAGACCCCAGGCTGAAGTGTAGGTTGGACAAGAGAAGTTAAAGGTAGTTGCATCATTCTGCTATCTTGGAAACAGGCTTTCTGCAATCATTGGGTGTGACTAAGCTATCATAACTAGAGTCAAAGCTGCATGGAAGAAGTTTAAAGGCCTGATGCCAATCCTCACATAACCCTACCTCAATTACCAAACACCAGGCAAACTATCTTCAAACCCTGTCTGGAGCTTGACAATTTATGCAAGTGAGACAAGCTCCCTATCAAATCCAAAATAGCAATATCTGCAGCGTAATGATCCAGTGATGATCCGACAGATCTGTAACAAATCACCACAGGATATCTCCAATACCATATATATCAAGCAAGCTCCACTAGTAGCTTGGCCTCTAAGACCTGGAAAGGAGCTTACAGGAAAGGAATTTAAGCATGGTATGGAGATGTGGAGAGATCCAATTGGGCAATTAAAACAGATTTCCTCATTCCGGTCACTGGCATTTGGAGCCCAGGATGGCCCAAGATGATGTGAAAGCAACTATGGGAAAGAGACTGCAGAGAAGGGAACTTACTGGACATAAACCCTCAAAAGAAAGACAGGAGAATGTGAAAGGACATCAATACCTACAGCAAGCTAGCTGGAAGGGATATCACAGATGTGGACAATACCTCTACCCCTTCATGTTAAATATGAAACCCATGATAGAGTGAGTGTATGCCTTATGGTTTGGAAGATTATCCTCTTTATCTCTCTTAAATCTGGGAACCCACAACATAGGATTTTAATCAAAGCATAAATGAATTTGAAGTTTCCTGGAGTTGCATGAGACAATGCTAGACAAATTTCACAGCTCTATGCCTTAAGGAGAGAAAATTGCCCTGTTCATAAAATTCACAAAATATACGGGTAATTTTCATGATATATGCTTTAGTAATAATTTGAAGTATTTTGGTAAGAACCTATGAGTTGATGTTACAACCAAAATTTGAAAGCCATTTGCATTGGATTTTGGAGAGGAAGAGTGTCAATGATTTCTCTATTTTTTTTCTTTTTAGAATCAGAGAATTCTCAACATAACCACTAATTCTCAATGCAAAGTGATGATTTGAATTGCACCTTAATTCTGTTAGTATCCCCAATTCTTTATGATAACTATACTTACAAAGTTTCAAAGCTCTATATTAAATTGTAGAAGCTAATAAGTGGTATCAAATTTCTCTCTTCATCAAATCTGGACACCATTTATACTTTGCTAAATTTCAATTCATGGATTTCAACATACTAATAGGAATCCAAAAGATGTTGTGTCATGCAACATTTTTACGCTAGTCATGGTTTGTGATTGAAAGTTTTTTGCAAGTGTGTACAGACATAGACTGGACAGACAGTTGGTGATCCAATACAATGCCTCAAACTTAGCACTTCATGCTTAGGTAAACTAAAAATCATAAGCTTATATTTTGAATCAACATTAATGTTGCTGATACAGGTATTCATCCAGCAATTGCTTTACATTGGTTAACAGAAAAACATAGTTTCTATGATCTTAATATGGTACTAAATCATTTTACAGATACTTCAACACACATTACTTTAATCTGCATCTGTTTTAAGTCTATTACTATCTTTATTTCTTCAATTTCTTTTCAACACTATATTATCCCATGAAAATATAGTATTGGTGATGACTATATAGGACAGCTTTTAAATATAGGACAATATAGGACAGCCATCAAAATATAGGACAAATATAGGATATAGGACAGAAGTTGACACCCTGTAACCCTTGAAAAGCATTGTGTTCATGCAAATGATAGTGAATAAAACCATAATGGGAAAAGAAGAAATTGCTCAATCTGAGCAATTTCTTCTTTTCCCATTATGTTTTTTATACGGAATTATTACATTTTATATCATAAGAATACATTAATTATCACTTTTTAACATTAAATGCTTAGAAATCCCCCTATCTGGTGACCTTTTTGAAGGAATTAAGCTGTAGGGGTACTTTTGAAGCTGTAGTGGCATTACACTGATTCACATGAAGCTGCAGTGGGGCCGATACAGCTTATTAGGCTGGGGAGAACACTGCTTTATATATTAAGTTTGCCAATAATAGCATTGAAGGGAAAGGAGAAAATACTGGCTTTACCATTTGCTACTTTTTGTTTATTGTTTTGCAAAGCTTTGTTTTCAACTTAGTAGCATCTTAATAAGCTCTTGTAATTGCAGAACCCTGGACTTACCCAATTCCCAAACAACAACTAGTTTTAAAGACTCTGGGCATTTTGAAAGACTCATTTTTCTATATAAAGGTTACATACTAATACATAGTTATATGAAAATTAATGCAATGCCAGTATGTATGTATAATAGTGACTTCATAAATATCACGTTTCTAACATATCTAACAACTATACAATAAGGTAAAATGACTGTGTTTAGATTAGCTTTCAGTTTTGTAATAATCATCCCTTACTTGTCATTCTTGGGATGGTTTTTCACATAAGAAAACCCAACGAAGGGCAGATCTTTGCCGCTGAAATCTTTCTCGTTCCTGGAATCATCAAATACATGTGGATGCTTGATCTTTTCAAACTCCTCAAAGTTCGAGGTGTCATCTAGACCCTGTAGCTGTGGCACAAACGGCGGCTTCTCTGGAAAATATCAAAAAGACGATTCAGTCACAATAACCCATACCCACAAATTAATGCCTTTTGACACACTACAAGATAAAGGCTTTGGAAAACATTGTGGATAATAAAGAAATTGCTTGTGACAAGCAATTTCTTCATTTCACACAATGTTTTCTAGCCAGAAAAAATAATGTACCATTCCATTCACTTGAAATTGTTGTCGGCACAAATGGCAAAAAGGGCAATTCTGAAAATAAAGATGATTAATGAAGTTAGAAATGGAAGAATGGCTTCATGGCATTTCATGGCTCCCTTTTGCTAAATATCTTCTGCATTAAACTGTATAAAGATCCTATTGTAATCAACATCCCTTTTGACGTCTGCAGCAGCCCTCAAATTGGGCCAGTCTAAAATTTTACTGTTTGGGAAAGAGCTTATGAAGACTTCTTTGGAAAAAAATACAAAATTGTTAATAAAGTTGAGAAGGGAAGATGGGCTTTCATGGCAATTGAGACCAGCATGTGTTTGTATCAAGTTGACATTGGAGGTGCCATCTAGACCCTTAGCTGTGACAAAATTGATGTTAACACAGGTACAAGCAATTGTACAATTTAGCAAAGAAAAGAAAATGTTGACACAAATGGAAGAAAAGCTGGTCATTTCTCCATCATTTCCAAAACAAATATCCACCATTAAACTTTTGCCTTATTTTCCTATTTCAAGTTTCGATGCAACTTCAAACTCTTTTGTGTTCTTAGATATAAGAGAGTATGACAACAGGCTACTAAACTAGTAATTCTGAATTCTGGAGAAAAATTGGCATATAATAGTAAAACGCTAACCTTGTCTAATATTGGTCCATTCACATGCAGAGAAGAACCTGTGAGCTTTGATACCAAAATAGTCCAATCTTTGATCCTTTTCTATCAATAGATTCTTGATCAAATCTTTCCCATCTGATGATATGATTGGGGATGTTGGTATTTTTAGATAGTCCTGGATATTGAAAAAGATAAATGATTGACAAGATAATCAGCATTTTATTTTCTTCATTGGCAAAATAATTATCTTTGTAACTTTGTACTTATTTTAATTTGTAATTAAAATTCATTGGAACAATGAGATACATAGAGTTGCAGAAGTACACAGGACATGATTGTTAGTAAACCTTTCACAAAGCATTTAAGTTACAGACAAGTCCAAGTTCTGATTAGCTAAAAACAAAATAAGAATTGCTTTAACCCTTTCCCAAACAAGACCTGGTTTTGACATCCCTAACAGAATCTGAAAAGGCTTGGGAAAACATTGAAACAAAAAAAGAAACTGCTGATAACCAGCAGTTTCTCCTTTTGTCTCAATATTTTCTGAGTCATTTTACACAAATCCTATCTCTTATAACATCCATTTTGTCATTTGTGGCAGTTTTTGAAGTGGATCACCCTAAAATTTTGCCATTTGGGAAAGAGTTAATCTGAAATTTAGTGTGGCATGGCAGATAATGTTTTCCTGGTTATTAGCTTGTCCTGCTTATACCTGAATTTTCCCAAAGCATTGTACATCATGGATGTGCAATCTAGGAATTGTTTGGAAGAGAAGAGAAAAAACAATATCGTACCTTATAGTTCATGATATTTGAGTAAGTAACCACCATGGATCCTGACTCGTCAGTGAAGGGCGTTTTACCGTACAACATTTCGTACATACAGACCCCAAGCGACCACCAATCTACCTCCACACCGTATTTACTGCTGACATAATTACTGTTCATGGCATCCAGTAACTCCGGAGATACATAGTCAGGTGTACCTACTGGCATCTTCGAGGATACCTGGAAATGGATAGAAACATGTTAACCCTTTCCCAAACAGCAAAATTTTTGACTTGTCTAAATTCAAAGATGATGCAGACAACAATTTCAAGTGAATGAAATTGAAAGATTTTGGATCTTTTGGGGTAGAAAACATTGTGGGAAATGAAGAAATTGCTTGTGACAAGCAATTTCTTCATTTTCCACAATGTTTTCCAACGCCATGATCCTGTAGGGAGTCAAAAAGAGTCATCATGTGGTAATGGGTTAACTTAAGCCTGTATAAGGTAAGCCTGTATGTAAAGGCATTCTAAATTTGTTATTTCACATCCAAATCCTATGTTGTGGGTACTCATTTGAATTTGTCTTTTCCCACAACAGACTTTGTGGATAAGAAATATTGCATTTTGAAAAGCCATCACCCGCTCTTATCTGTATCTCTCTTACTTGTTAAATTTGTGTTAGATTATATGTTACTGTCAAATTATTCTGTTTTCTAATTCTTTATTCATGAGCGAATATCACTTAGCCACACAATTTCATGGTTAGAGCACTGATGTACCTTTTCAAAAGGCATACGCATACAGCCAGTGATACAGACAAAAGAAACATCTATTACAAAACTTTTTGACAGGTGAAAATTAGCAGTCAAACTCCTTAACTACTAACAGTGTTCTCCCCAGCCCAATAAGCTGTATCGGCCCCACTACAGCTTCATGTTAATCAGTGTAATGCCCCTACAGCTTCAAAACTACCCCACAGCTTAATTTCTTCAAAATGGTTACCAAATAGAGGCATTTTGAGGTATTTCATGCCAAACACTGTTTAATAATACATTTTTGTCATTATAAATGTAATAATTATGAGTAAAAATATTATGGGAAAAGAAGAAATTGCTCAAGATGAACAATTTCTTCTTTTTCCATAATGTTTTCACTCACAATTATATGCTTTCAAAGTTTACCAATTCTCATATAATTTGCCACTACAGCTTCCAAATATTCTGCGGAGAACCCTGTACTAATCAAAATTGCAAAATATAGTAAACAATGATATCAATATATGACTTTTTTTTAAAAATTTCCGTAATTGTTGGAGTAAACCATTGTGGAAAATGTAGCAAGTAATCTCTGTATTTTCTATATGCAGGGTTCTCCGCAGAATATTTTAAAGCAGTAGTGGTTTTGGTAAACCTTGAAAATATATTGTGTTCATGCAAGTAATTGTGAATAAAAACATAATGGGAAAAGAAGAAATTGCTCAATTTGAGCAATTTCTTCTTTTCTCATAATGTTTTTATACAAAATTAGTACATTTCAGTTTATAAGAATGCACCATTTATCAGTTTTTGACATGAAATACCTCTAAATATCTCTCTTTGGTGACCATTTTAAAGAAATTAAGGAATGGGGTACTTTTGAAGCTGTAGTGGCAATACACTGATTCTCATGAAGCTGTAGTGGGGCCGATACAGCTTATTGGGCTGGGGAGAACACTGATATGTTTTTTCATGATTATTATTTGAGGAGCCGAGTGAGTCATATTACCTACCAAGCCATCTTTGGATAGTTTAGCAGCGGATCCAAAGTCTGCTAGCTTCACATGTCCATTACAGTCTAGCAACACATTCTCTGGCTTTAGATCTCTGAAGAGAAAGTAAAATACAGAAATATATAAGAAAGGCAAAAGGAGACAGTACAAAATAATTACAATATCTGCTAGCCAAAAATTTATTCTTAAGACAGTGACTTTTGTACAATGCAAGAAAATTTATAGTGTTAGGCTGTACACAAATCAAACAATATCCTTTGTTTGTACCAAATTTTAGATACAAAAACAACTGAATATCACAACTTAAATCTATTTTGTCACAGGGAACTGGAAGTAACAGTGCAAAGCAACTTGTTTTATCTCACCTGTGTACATAACCCATCTTATGTAGATCATGCGTTGCCAGTATAATTTCCGACAGGTAAAATCTGGCCATCTTTTCTTCAAACATGTCATCGTATCTGGACAACAATGACAGCAGGTCACCTCCAGGGTGGAACTCCATCACCAAGTACAAGGTATGGCTGTCTTGAAATGCGTAATGAAGTTTGGTGAGCCATGGACTTGTAGCTTGGGCCATTATGTCTCTCTCTTCCTCATAAAATGATATCTAAATGGGGAAATAAGAAACTAGAAGGTTTTGGAATTATGCACTTGTCAAAATTGTTCAGTTTATACCTGTTGAAAGTGTAATCTTGATTTTTGGCAAAAAAAGGATAGATATAAATTTCATGTTTGCACCCAGAAATAATGGTAGTCAATCCTATACTAAGCCTTTCCCAAACAAGGTCTGGTTTTGACATCCCTGGTTGAAGAGATCATCGAGGCAAAGGAAAAAAATGGTGATAACCATCATTTTCTTTGTTTGCCTCAATATTTTCTGAGTGATTTTGTACACAATTTTAATCTTTACAAACTAAAATTTTGTAGTCTGAGGCAGTTTTCAAATTGGATCATCCAAATACATGTGTATTTTGGTTTTGGGAGAAAAGGTTACAGTAATTGGTAAAGTCATTCAGCTCTATAGCACCAGTTTCAGCTTTACAAGTCCCTCAACTCTCATGAAGTGAGTTCATGGTTGTCTAGTAACAATTTACCTCTGCCTGTGCTAAAGTTTCATGTTTCCTCAGTGTTTTCATGGCATACACTGTCTCTGTATGTTTGTCTCTGACCACCTGTACTTCACCAAAATGACCGCGACCAATTGTGTCCTTGACCTCAAAGTCAGATGACCGTAGTCGGAGCTTCCTCACTTCTTCTATAGTGCTGCTGTCTGTAAAACATAAATTCAATCATGATAAGATGGCAGTCCCTTTTAGATCATAGATGCATCGATTTTTTGACAAATCACGCCCCATTGATGCAAATTCCATCAATGCATTGGCATGCAACCCCTACAAAATAACTTAAGGGTTGAAAGCTGTCAGATCATGTAACTTTCATCAAAATCAAATAGGTAAAATTACTTTCAAATCAAAATCTGGCATAGGTACTTACAATTACTTACTCTCACTTTTCATTATTCGAACTTCTAACTTCTTTGTTTTGGAATTTATAAAGTTATCTAATCTCTAGGTTTTACAGGCAAAATTCACTTAACTTCTAGATTTCTAGATTTGAAATGTTTCAAGTTGATGAACATCACTTCATGCGATCGGAAATGCTAATATCACTCACATTTTTTAACAAAGTCAGCAACATGTTTGTTGCTCATCAGATGTGTATGAGAGCATTCCTCATACAGCACAGTGAGGGCATCTATGAGGCCCTCTCTAGTTAATATTGGTCCGTACAAATCCTCCGACACATCAACTTCAGCGAAACCATCCTGCAGTAGCTTGTCCAGAACACCGACACGGTGCTCAATTGTCTGTGACTGTAGACTCATTGTGTCTGGCAAACTGAAATTGTATGAAGTGAACAATGACAATGCTGAAGCATTTTACATCAATGTTCCACCAAACCAATACATAAAGGGTGAGAAGAAAAGCAAAAAAAAACAAGTATCTGGTGTTGTATGCAACACATAAAGTCCCCTACCGGCTTCACATTGACTCAATATAGTAATCAATAATAGATTAAGATGAACAAGTCATCAAAATAATTGTCAAACATATGAAATGTTATGCCCAACTGGAGGTGATTAATACTGCTGCATCACCACCCTGACTAACATGGCTTATAATTTTTTTTACATTTTAAAACAGGTTTCATCAAGTTAGCTTGCTTAGTTATTAAGTTATTGCAGGATCCATTTTTTGCCATATTTTCACTATTTCCGTTACCATAGCAACCGCACTTTTCGTCAAAGAACAAAGATAAAATGATGTGCATAATCTACACGTTGCCATCTAGTCATATACCAAGTCTCATCAAACTAGCTTGCTTAGTTATTACCGTATAGCACTTTATTTCTGCGGGGACTTTATTTCTGCTATTTCTGCGGTCGTGGACGGCACCGCAGAAATAAAATCAGCAGAATATTAATCCTGAATGTAGAGGTTGTTGTCTATAATTCTAGTCAGTACATGGACAAGTTTAACTGTTACCACCCGATGGAAAGAACAATATCATAACAATGGAGTGCTTTTCTATTCAAAAATGATGTAACTACAGCTTTAACTTATGTGTAGATAAGACATTTTAGTTCATCAATAAACAAAGATTTAACAAGTTTGACTGATTGGTAACAGTTTGACACGTCTTTCTTTTCACACCTATCTGTATACGGACGGCCCTGTTTCCCATAACGCTTTTATAGATACTGGTAAATGAGTGGGATTATCCCTTTACCCTAACGGAGTAATTAGAATATTTGGTAAGCATCGCCTTTCAAACTATGTCTGATACTGACTAAAACTGATATGATAGCCCAAATATAAAATATTTGATTTTGCAAAATGAGATACCGCAAAAATATGTTCCGCAGAAATAAAACCCGCCTGATTTCTGGAAAAACCGCAGAATTTGGACCCCGCAGAAATAAAGTGCTATACGGTATCTTATCGCAGGATCCCATTTTTGGCCATATTTTCACTGTTTCTGTAACCATAGCAACCTCAATTTAAGTCGAAAAACAAAAATAAAATGATGTGCATAATCTACACATTGCCATCTAGTCATATACCAACTTTCATCAAAAACGCTTGCTTAGTTATTAAGTTATCGCGGGATCAAGATTTGAGCGGACAGACGGACGGACAGACGGACGGACAGACGGAGGGCAAACCTATAGTCCCCTCCGGTGTGAACACCGGTAGGGGACTAAAAAAAAGAAAAAGAAATAGAAAAAGAATTTGTCTACCAAATGTAAATGGGTATGTATTCAATAAAGTGCCACCATACTTGGGACATTTCAAGTCATTAAAAAAGTTGAGCATTCAGTCTTTCTGAAATGATATACTGGTAGAAAAATTATTCTAGTTTTTGGATATAATCATTAAAAGATAGTTAAGTGGAAGGAAATTGTCTTTTTTTTTACTGAAAAGAGAGTTGATAACCAGACATGTTGGATGTTTGAGTTTATTGGGGTTTTACGCCGTTTTCAACTACCACATGTTGGATGTAACAGGACATCTTTATTTGCAATTTTTAACCACCCAATATTTTAAAAAAAACTTAATTTTTTACAGTTGATTCTACTACAGGACTAGAAATCTTCAGAAAAATCATGTGATTTAATGGAATAAAACAATGTATTCTTAAAATCTTGGAAAAAACATGATATATGTTGGACGAACATGGACATTTTGAAACAAAATTTTTTCTGGTTACGGCTTCTCTAGCCTAAAAATTGAATATGATACTGATTAAATGGACTATGATACATTTAAAGTCCACATTGTGAAAAGCTAGTTGTGGTTCATTTTTGCACAAAAAAGTATATAAAAACACCCTAATATGTTGGAACGAACAGATGGACACCACCAGGGGCGGATCCAGAATTTTTTTGAAAGGGGTTCGTTTTTAGAACAAGGGGAGTTCGTTTTATATTATTACACAATTTTGACTGAATTTCTGCATGAAAATGAAATAATCAGCTGTATCACTATGGGGGTTTGTTTGAACACCTCCCCACCCCCTGGATCCGCCACTGACCATCCATGAAATGTTGGACAAACATAGGACATCCATGTCGGACGTAACAAATATTCGGACGTAACATGCAGAATAGGGTTGGACAGACAAAACATTACACCCATTTTTTTCGGCTTCGAGACAGAAAATGAAATCATGCATGACTGCATACCAGAAACTGGTCTCGGTTGTCGTAAAATTAAATGTCGTAAAGGTAAGGGAGATAATCTACCCAAATAAAACGAAAATTAATGTCACAGATGTTCGGACGAACAGTTGGACAGACATTCACTCAAGTAATTTTAATTACGACTTTTATTTAAACAACTAATTCATAGATGCATACACCATGCAATTAATTTTACAATGATATTCAGATTCGCCATTAAGTAGTAAGATACAGCAATATACTGACCTAGAATGACATAATCAACTTGTTTTAGAAAAACCTTTAAGAGGACAGACAATGTTACGTCCAACATGCCTGACTTAAAAGTATTTTTTCATCCTTTTGGTCTTGCAATTTTCGTAATTTTGAATTAGTAAACTGTTTATGCAATTTCAATTGAATTCTTTTATTTTGTCTTGCTACAAATTTGTATAAATGTGATAATTAGAATACTTAGAAAAATTATACTCTTTTTTGATAGTAATGGCTTGTCCCAAATTTAACGTGAAAAAAATACAAAAATCAGTTATAATATTTTAAATATTTTATTTAATATTTCAGATTTTACAATAAAACTGTTTATTTTATCCCTTCATTATATTCTTTTCCCATCTAAAACCTGAAAATACATGTAAACTTAAAGCTGTAGTAAAATATGAAACAAGAGCTGTCACTGTAAGATGACAATGCCCCCGACACCGCTTTGATTTTGTTGAAGGTCAAGGTCATCCAGGGGTCAAGGTCACCAAAGTATGTGCCTACAGAAAGGTAATGTACCAAGGAATGTTGTGGTAAAGTATGAAGCGAATATGTTAAGTAATAAGGAAGTTATGGCCAATGTTAAAGTTTTTGGACGGAATGATGGACGGACAGACAGACGGACAGACAGACGGACGGACAAGTCAAATTTATGATGCCTCCCTATCGGGGGCATAAAAAATCATTTTTATGCAACACACAGAAAAGTGGCACCTTACCGAATACATACCCAAATCTAAAATTAAATATAATGGCAGGATTTTTAAAGGGACATTTCATTCCAATTTCATTTTTTTAAAGTATGTCTTGATGCCAAGATTGGTTATTCTAATGAGTATAAATACTATTGGTTTTTTGAAGTTGTTGCCAATAAGCGAGAAACACGCATTTAAAGTTGAGACATAATCGATAAATTGCATATAAATCCGAACTGTTGTCCACAACAAATTGTTCAATTTTAACACAAAAATATAAATTTCTCGTAAACGGCGCAATAATTTGGCTCGAAATTGTCAGAATTTTCATAGGGAAATATGCTCTTTCAGATAAAAATAAAAGTAAAAATTATGACAAAAAATTCTGAAATGTCACTTTAAGACCAAATTAGCAAAGAAACAGCATGCATAAAGACTGACAATGTGTTCAAAACACTTCTTGACTGGGTCAGTAAGACCACTGCCCCGCTGTTTCTTAGTCTTGGGTTCTTAGACTAGTGTTGTATTTATTGAACGGCCCTCGCGCTGTTTACCGTTGCGTCATCGCGCATGCGCACAACGGAGAACGGCGCGTGGATCCGTTCTTCCGGATTTGAGCGTTCGCCTTGACAGTTGGGTCGGCTAACATCGGAAGCAATATTTGGAAGATATTATCACATTATTATGGTCAATAAACATCGTAACCTGTCTGACATCAAGATTGAGTTTGTGAATTGCGGAATACAACAACTGGTGTCTGGAAGCGGGATTTTGAGCTGACGCTGGGAAAATACAGAATTGAAGTTATTTGTTTACAGTCGGTTACTGGGTGGGGAATACGTCACGGTAAGACTGTTCTGATTTTACGCTCTGCCTGCCTGAATTACAAAGCATAACAAGAACTCGTAATGGATAAATTGCATCAAATTTACAAACAAAAAGCTGCCTTGCCTTGCTTCTGTTAAAATTGTTGTGTTCACTGCGAACAGACAACAAACAAATTTTAACAGATCGATTGAAATTGTCATCTGTCATTTTATTTATAAATAACAAATTAGACTGCAGATTTAGACCTATATTATTTATTGAATCAGCATTTATTTGATCAACAATATGGCCAGCACTAACCAAGGAGACAGTCCAAACAACACCGCACAACAAGAGGATTCAGGATACATCACACGGTCAGAATTTTTCAATTGTTTTAGGGAATTAGTTGATTCAATGAAACAACCCCTCCATGATAACACAGTAACACATATTAACCCGTTACACAGCACCCCTACTAGACCGTTCCATGAAGAGCTGAATGTTATTGAGGAGCACGAAAGGAGAGGTTGTGGGGGAGATGCCACCTTGCCTAATTCTGTCAGACAACCAGCTGCTGGTGCATTTTCTCCAAGAAACAGTAGACAAGAGCTAAAGGGTCCTGGGATGAAAATGCCAAATTATGATGGCTCAGGAAATATTGATGTATTCTTTATACCATTTGACAGGTTGGCAGATCGCTTCGGTTGGTCTGACATTGAAAAAGTAGACAGGTTGTTCCAATGTTTACAAGGGCCGGCTTTAAAGTTCCTGTGCGGGCTTCCAGCTGATGTACTAAACAGTTACGCATACATAAAGGTTAGATTAGTCAGAAGATTTACTAACATGGATCAACCAGCTTCATTAAGGCGACAGTTGTCTGACATGCGGCAGAGAGCAGGACAGTCCAATGAAGAATTCGCAGAAGAGGTAAATAAACTGGTGATAAGGGCTTACCCAGGGATATCCATGGAAATGCTGGAACAGTTAGGGGCCGAACACTTTTTGAAGGGCTACAGGAACAGTAAGATAGCATATGAAGTAATGAATCGAGTTCCAAGAACGTTGAATGAGTCTTTATCGTATGTAACGACAGCCGAACAGAACTTCAGAGCCACCATAGGTCGCGATCAAGACAGACGGGAATTCAAAACAACTCGTAGAGTGAACTGGGCTGATATTCAAGATGATTGCCATGCACTGGATGATCCCAATTCAGAGGGAGAAAAGATTAACAGGGTACACACACAGCAAATGAGACCAACCTATGTAACAGTAAGTCAGTTGGATGACAGGTTGAAGAAAATTGAGAATATGTTGGCAAGGCTTAGTACAACTGAAACAGAAAAAGTTTACAGCAACCGTTCACCAAGTCCAAGTCCATCTAGAAGACAAGAAGGCCGCAATGATTGTTTTAACTGTGGTCAAAGAGGTCATTTTGCCAGACAATGTCCTAATAAGAAAGAAATACTTCATACTTCTCCATACAATAAGGTAGAGGAAGAACAGAAAGCTCTTTTTGAAATTACTCATGTAGGTAAAGAAACTAAAGGTATCTCAGTCCCAATAACTTGAATAAGAATAAATGACGTCACTACAAAAGCTGTTGTGGATACTGGAGCCGATGCTACTGTAATCTTTGAGGATGTTGCGAAAGACGCTTGTCTTGATTATAAAGCCATAGCTCCAGATAATTTTTTGAGGCAAGGAGTATTTACCCCTCAGAATTTTTTCCAATGCGTATTTCCAGATATTTGTTGGAGGCAAGGAGTATTAACCCTCTAGTTCGGGAAAGGATTAAATTTAACGTAAGCACCCCACCGGAATGACCCACTTTCCTTTTCGATAGTCGATTTCGAGGACATCTAAGCGCCCTATGTTTCCAACCATCAAGTTTTTTTTCTGAACGAGATTACCATGGTGGGCTATCTTTGTCTGTACTGTAGGGTCTCTTCAGAAATAATATCGGCCAAAATCGCCTCTACGATGTGTTTGAAGGAATGGATTTACTCGTTTCCCAATTTAAAAAGGAAACAAACTTCTTTGAGTTGCAATTTTCGATTTACGAAGTGACGCAATGGCCTGATATTTATCATCCAATCAAAATCGAGTAAACGATTTGCTCCGTATAAAAAAAATTAACGGAGATCAACGATTGACTGAAATTCGAACAGAATGAACCACTCGGCAGCATTCGGTAGATCTACGGAATAGCCGATTGCCATCTGCATTCGCTCGGCTGGTGACGTAATCGGTATTCCCCAGGAATTCCCGCTTTTGATTGGCTGAGACGTATTAGACACTTCGATAAGCTATTTTTACAGACCAAAACGTTATTTTTAATCTTTGGAATTTCCTATTCTATGTGTTTCTTCCGGCGCTCTTCGATCTCGATACGCTAAATGACAATAATCAAATGCGTATTCCTTATTTTGAATGCGTATCTGTACGCATTTTCATGAAAATAAATGCGTATCTAGACCAAATCAATGCGTATTTTACGCAAATACGCATCCTATCTGGAGCTCTGTAAAGCTGGTAAGAAATGTAAGCTTCTGAATGCAGCAAACAATGCAGAAATGGTCGCCTATGAAGGAGTCACTGCGACACTTCAAATCGGCAAACAGACTTGGAATTGGCCAGTGTATGTGGCTCCCATACGAGGTGGTGTAATTTTAGGTATTGATTTCCTACAGGGATCTGATGCAAAAATTTTGACAATACAAGGAGACATTATCTTTGGGGACCAGCTTGTTTTTGGACATGTAAAAACAGATTCAAAGATGAAGGGGTATCTATGTCCTAACCTAGAAACTACCAAAAATGACACATTTGGTGTCACAAAAGCTCATGACCCAGTAATTCATCCTCTACGAAACAATAAGGTAACCCGTGCAGTGTTTATTTTTAATGTTGGGGGAAGGGGGTCAGGGCCCATAGGTGGGGGAAATTTGCGCGTGAACGCTCAAAAAAGGGAAATTCTAATACATGCTTATACTCTTAAATACAGTGTTAAAAATGCATTTTACTTGCTTGTATATCATTTTGGGACATTCAAACAACCATTAGAACTGCTAGAGATAGTTAGAATTAAAAAATGATTTGGATTTGTCTTTACAAAAAAAAAATCATGTTCCAGACGGGGAAAATTTATCTGAAATGGGGGAAAAAAGTATATTCCCAAGAAAGGGGAAAGGGGCCCAATAACGACCGTTTTTTTAGGAAAAAAAATCACTGCCGTGTCATACACAATGATAAGCTGACTCATTACCAGGCAGAAGATGTCCCAAACTGGGTTAATCGCTTACGCGACGAGATACTTGTTACCAGAGAGGATGCGGATGAGGACCTTAATAATCCTATCGAGCCAGGAAGGGATGTATCGATCGGGGACGAAACTAGCATGGAATCGGATGAAGAGATTGTCGATCCAGTCCACCATAGTTGTTCACTGCGAACACCTCTGGTGGACGAGGAATCAACAAATGGTGTTGCGGGCCCAACAAATAGCATGAGTGGGGAAAGAGATCGGGACAGAACCCAACCGTTACCAAAACAATTCACGAGGAGGGGTAGACCAGTGAAGAGACCCACACGACTGGAAGATTGACAAAAACATTCGAGTTTAAAAAAACAAACAAACAACAAAACAAGTAAACTGTCAATAATAGCATTTTGAAATTTTGAAGTGACTATATAATAAGCATCTGTAAAAGTGTAATCAATATGTTTCTGTCATAATTATTGATTAGACTATTTAATTCGCATAGGTTAGGTGAGACCGACAGGATTGTGATGATACAAGACTTTTGGAGTTCAAGAATTTCAGTGTTTCAATTTAATTTAAAGTTCATAAAGATATAGTCAGATAATAACATGTTTACCCGCATACCTCAAAATAATCAAATTAGATATAGATTTAACTCATTCATAATTCACACACAGCATATCATCTTGCCTATCATAATGACATGTAATTTTTTAGCTGTTTTTGTATTGTAAAATGCTTTATTATTTATGCTAAATTAGTATCGTCTCCTCTTTCGAAAAGAGGGGATGATGTTGTATTTATTGAACGGCTCTCGCGCTGTTTACCGTTGCGTCATCGTGCATGCGCACAACGGAGAACGGCGCGTGGATCCGTTCTTCCGGATTTGAGCGTTCGCCTTGACAGTTGGGTCGGCTAACGTCGGAAGCAATATTTGGAAGATATTATCACATTATTATGGTCAATAAACATCGTAACCTGTCAAGATTGAGTTTGTGAATTGCGGAATACAACACTAGTAAAAGTAGTTGTTTCTGTAAAAATTTGCTTAGAGTATAGATCATGAGATACATATTCAATACAATAATTACTAGCCTAACAGCATTATCCGATTAGGCTTTAGCCAGACCACCAGTACAGAAAGATAGATCTCGTACAATTGCTAAAATTAGTTCGAGTGTTATTGGGGACGAATCAATATGTTCTAAAGCGGCATCACCTTTAATTTGATACAAACCCGACACAGCAAATCAAACAAGGATTGCACCTCTCCCTCACAACCGGTCAAAAATGTCTATTTCTGTCTTCATCATTATTTTGTGGTGCAGAAACTTTTCATTGTTGATAATAATCGAAACCTTTTTCAAATCGTCCGCGCTTTGAGTACCGGCCTTGAAATTGATGTATTAGACAAAGCCGGGAACCAATACTTGCAGTATGATTTACTATGCTGTGAAAGATACTCTTCTTCTTCTTCTTCCTGGTTAGACTGGTACCCATTCGTGTAAATAACTGAATTTACGACTGGGAACAGGTACTGCATTCTGTCCTTTGATTGGTCAATCGAAAAAATCGATAGACCAATGAAACGGCTCGGTGTATGGAAAGCGTTACCTGTCTAGTCTGGTTCCCGTACCTGAAATCTACTACGGATTTAAGTACGGTAATAGCTAATATCTGACGGTCACTCAGACGGCCTGGACAGGTGACGCTTTCCATACACCGAGCCGTTTCATTGGCCGTTTCATTGGTCTATCGATTATATCGATTGACCAATCAAAGGACAGAATGCAGTACCTGTTCCCAGTCGTAAATTCAGTTATTTACACGAATGGGTACCAGTCTATTACCTGCCCAGGCCGTCTGATAGTCTGGTTCCCGTACCTGAAATCTACTATGAATATAGATCCGTAGTAGATTTCAGGTACGGGAACCAGACTACTTCCTGGTGTCACTCCTCAACGAAACGGGCCTATTAAATATATAGTAAAATGGGTCAATTTGGCAGCTTCTAGCTCCTCTCAGAAGTCTTTGTGGCACATTTTACTTAGTCTGCCTGATAGACCATTTCTTTGACTTTAATTTACTACCAAGAAAGTGGTATCAATAGCACCATCAGCTAAAATCACGCACCCATGAACACAGCCACCCTTGAAATTTGCCATCTATTTCGGGATCTGCATGTGACACACCCCCATGAAAGGTCACGACCGCGCAAGAAACTAGTTCCCAACAAATTCATTAAAACACATCCTAGCAGTAGACTGATGGTCTGCCAGTATACAGAACCACATTTCATGCATCTGCCTATTCTATAGACACAGAATCAATGCAACAAAAGGAGCGAATCCATTTTTGACGGAACTATGTTTGTATACTACGACCCGGAAGCATTTCCCGTTGTGGAGTGTCTCCTCCTGGTAAAGTGTAGGGTCCACTCTGGGACATCAACACACTTGTGAAACTGTACAAGGTTGTGGTGAAGTGGTGAAAAATATGTGCAGATAAAAACCGATAAAAACATGGTGTTGTTGATGTCTAGGGGGCCTCGATCCCTACACGGAAGGCATCCAGGGTCTGGGCTGTGAAAAAATCGATAGACCAATGAAACGGCTCGGTGTATGGAAAGCGTTACCTGTCCAGGCCGTCTGAGTGACCGTCAGATATTAGCTATTACCGTACTGAAATCCGTAGTAGATTTCAGGTACGGGAACCAGACTAGGCTGTGGCTTGGCTTTCGGGAAGTTGGTTCCACAGGCGTATTCCAGATGGGAAGAAGCTGTGTTTATAAACGTCTGTCCGGCTATGTTTCTGCATGAATCTAACAGAGTTGCCCCTAGTAGTGGATGTCAGTGGTTGTAGGTACTGGGATGATGGAATGTCTACCAGACCATAGGTGATTCTGTACATCATCGTGACTTTGGCATTCTTTCGGCGGTGTTCCAGTGTGTTCCATTTAAGGTTTTCCATCATATGACTTGTGCTGCTTGTTCTGTTGTAGTTACCTGTTGTGAATCGAGCTGCTCTCCGTTGTACAGATTCAAGTTGTTTAATATTCTTGGTCGAATAGGGATCCCAGACAGGTGAGGCATACTCAAGGATTGGTCGTACCAGAGATTTATAACACTGAGCCTTGATGTTAGTTGGGCAGTTGAATATATTTCTACGCAGGAAGGCTAGGCTGTTGTTAGCTTTTTTGGTGGTGGTATCTATGTGGCTATTCCAGGACATTTTCTCATTTATGGTGACACCAAGATATTTCCCATTCGGAACTGTATTAAGTGGAATGCCATGGATGGAATATTGGCTGTCTATTGGTTTTCGTTTTCTGGTTACTCTAATGACTTCACATTTGAGCTCCCCCGGATGTTCAATGGATGAAAGATGCGTTTTCGCTGACCCCGACCAATCATTTGGAGGGGGGGGGGGGGTGCATGTGGATAATTTTTATTGGGTTTTGAAAAAATAGTCAGAAGAGAAAAAAATTTAAAAAAAAAAAAAAAAAAAAAAAAAAGATTATGTCCTACCGACCAAAATTATTTAGGCACGATAGCGGAAACTGAGCTCTAGAGCATAATAAGCCTACGCCTAACAATAAATATTTTTCGGGCCAACAATACCGAACTTGCTTCAGTAATTTGAATGCCTAACATTCCGCTTTTCTTTAAATCTTCAGGGAAATTACCGAATTCCTATCTATCTATCTTTAATCCAAAATCCAAAGTTGAAAATTACCGCCCAATAAGCCTTACATCAGTACCAGGAAAAATCTTAGAAAGAATATTGAGAGATGAGATAGTTGAGCACATGTCTGTCAATAGTCTTTTTTCAGATGAACAACATGGTTTTATCAAGGGCAGATCTTGCACTACAAATCTCCTAGAATTCCTCGAGGACATCACAAAATTTGTAGATGAAGACAAGAGCGTAGACATCATATACTTAGACTTTAGTAAGGCGTTCGATAAAGTTCCACACAAAAGGCTACTAAAGAAGATCTGGGCATATGGTATAAGAGGTAAAGTGCACAAATGGATTTCGGACTTTTTATCAAACAGAACGCAACAAGTGGTAGTCAACGGTGCCAAGTCAACCAAATCTTTAATAACAAGTGGGATACCTCAAGGAAGTGTCCTTGGCCCAATACTCTTTCTAATATTCATTAATGACTTGCCAGATGTTCTAACAGTGTACAAAAAGTTATTTGCAGACGACTCAAAATTGTATAACTGCATCAGTTCAGACCAAGATACATATGATCTTCAGAGGGGAATAGATGGAACGGCTAACAGCCCGTGCACGATACGATAGAGCATGCACAGGCGGGCATCCGCTCTCCGCTGTTCTAGAGATCTCCAGCCTAATTTCTCCAGCATGGCTGTGACACTTGATTGTCTGGAGTAGTTACACAAGGCCAACGTGCAGCATGACGCTGCACCATCTCGACTATGTCGATGTTGGACCTCGTGTGAGGATCCCAGACGCTACCCGCATATTCCAGCTGAGGACGAACCAGGGTCTTGTAGGCACAGTCTCTAATTCGGGGGGGGGGGGGACTTACTCTTTATGTTGCGCTTTAGAAACCCTAGCGTCCTGTTTTCCTGTACTTATTCTGTCAATATGGGTGTTCCATGAGAGGCTGCCAGATATGTCCACGCCAAGATATCGAGCACTACTGACGGGGTCTAGCGTCTGTCGGTGTAGTGTGTAAGTAGTCGGAAGTGGGACTTTTGACTTGGTGACTTTAATAATTTGGCACTTGGAAGGGTTAAAGCTCATATCCCACTTTACTGACCATTTTTGTAACTTGTCCAAGTCAGTCTGTAAAGTGACACCATCCTTGTTCTTGTCTGTAATAGTCAAGTATGCAGCAGTGTCGTCCGCAAAAAGTCTAACCTGTGATGTTATGCTGTCCGGTAAGTCGTTGATATATACCAGAAACAGGATCGGCCCAAGGACCGATCTCTGGCCCTGGGGTACCCTAGATGTAACTGGTATAGTATCAGAGCTCTCCCCATCCAACACCACTGTCTGTGTCCGACCGCCGAGGAATGCTCGAATCCAGGATAGGACTGGACCTCGGACTCCATAGGTATGTAGCTTGTATAGCAGCTCCTCATGTGACACCATGTCGAAGGCCTTACTAAAATCAAGTAGGATTAAGTCTGTCTGTTTACCTTTGCTGGCAGCTCTAGTAAGCTCTTCTACTAGCATCAGTAGCTGAGTTTCGGTGGACCTCTTTTCCCTGAAACCATGCTGAAGATCGTACAGCAGGTTGTTTCTGTCGAGGAACCTGACAAGTATGGACGCAATTATGTGCTCCATGAGCTTCCACGCAATACACGTCAGGGATATTGGGCGGTAATTGGCAGCAACAGATTTGTCTCCTTTCTTGTATAGCGGAGCTACATTAACTGACGTCCAATCCTCCGGTACCTGGCCAGTTTCTAAAGAGACTGTAAAAATTACCTGAAGGATGGGCGCGATTTCTTCATGTAGCTCCTTAAGCACCAGTGGCTTTATCTTGTCAGGACCCGCTGCTTTATCCGGCTTGAGATTTTTGAGTAACCTTTTTATACCGTTTGTAGAAATAGTGAGATCTGAAAATATATCTTCCCTTGGATTTTCGGTCGTTTGATTGTCTGTCTTGTCATTTACCTTCATTTGGCATAATTGGGCTTAAAGTGGCATTTCAGAATTATTTTAAAATAAATTTTACTTTTATTCTATCTGAAAGAGCTTGTTTTCTTATGATAATTCTGAAAATTTCGAGCCAAAATATCGAACCGTTAACGAGAAATATTTATTTTTGTGCTAAAATTAAACAAATTGTTGTGGACAACAGTTCAGATTTATATAGAATTTGTCATTTCTGTCTCAACTCTGAAGGCTATTTTTTCGCTTATAAACAACAACTTAAAAAAACTGATAGCATTTTTTAGCATTAGAATAAATAATCTTTGCATCAAGACATACTTTTAAATAATGAAATAAATGTGAAATGTCACTTTAAGCTTAGTGGTGATTTTGGGGTGAAGACCGACTGGAATTGCTTGTTAAGAACATTTGCTTTTTCTTTAGTGTCCGAAACCAGATTTCCATTGGACAAGAGGAGAGCAATTCCTTGATTATCTTGTCTACTGTGTTTCAGAAAACAGAAAAGTTTTTAGGGTTAACCGACTTCGAGCATGTACTATTATCTTGACCTGCACCAATTATGCGATCCAAATAATCTTCATAATTATGCTAACTTGATCTTTTTCCTGCATGCATGTCTTAGCTTTAGATATTTATTCTTATCATTTGAGATGTTTGACTTTTTATGCCTGCAGTACTGTTTATTTCGTCGTCTGGCTGTTCGTTTAATGTCTAGCGTAATCCAGGGAAGGGAAGATTTACCTGTAATGACTTTCCTAGGTATGCATTCCTTTATGTATTGGTCAAGAGCAGATTTGAATTCCTTCCATAACGTATGCACCGACTTGTTTGCATGATTTTCTAGAAAAGAAGTTGTGAAAGATACCATTTTCTGTTTCAAGAGATTCCAGTTGGCTCTGCGGTAGATAAATACCTCGCTGGTTTGGTTCTGGATAGTTTTGGTTTCAAAGCTTCAATACATAACGCTTCGTGATCACTGAGGCCAGGCATGGTGTAGACCCTATTAATCAGAGTTTCATTTGTTGCTTGGAAAAGGTTGAACACATTTTTGCCTCTGGTTGGTTGCCTCTGTTTTTGTAATGGTGACCGTGAATGTCTTGAAAACGAAGTAAGCATTGTGTCGGTTATCTTTGTCTAGGCTACATGTAGACAATCTAAACAATTAAAGATAAAACACAGGATGGATTGGGTAAGATACAGTTGCAACTGTTTTATTTTTACGGAATGATATGGACCTCGGATTGCTTAATCTCTCTCAGAGACATAGATAAACATATTATTATATGTCTCTGATCTCTCTACATGTCGCTAGGAACAGGGAGTGGGCTAGGGGGATAAACCCTCACCCAATCTCAAATTGGCAACAAAAGCCAAATTTTCCATATTTTACGCTGAAAATGTATGGAAAATTCATTTTAGCCCCTCCAATATTCAGACACTAGCCCCTTTGAGCCCCCTCACCCCTATCGCCATATAAAATTGCTTTATAAGGGCCTGCTCTAATCGTTGTCATTGGGTTTGAACGAGAGGCAAAGTTGCTAAAAGTGCTCTTTTTCAACTTCAAAAATCATTCCTTCTCCAGAAATTGTATTCAAACATAGGCTCACCAATAGTTTTGTACTCTATTCAAGACAATTTGATATATAGATCTTAAACTTTCTGACACAAGGCTAATACTCTCGAAATAAATGGACCTTCCGAAGTTCCGAGTTGATATCCTGAGAAGACTCGGGCTGGTAAGCCTATTCACCAACCAGTTTAATTCAAAGTTTACTTTTAGAATTACACAACAGCACATCCGATTGGCCGAGGCATACGTCTCGTCCAACCAAATGGCTTGTAATGTGATTTTGCTTTAGACTGTGGATTTTAACCTATTACCAAACCACAAAATTTAAGCCTAGTCCAAACTCATAGGTGTTGCAGATGACAATCTCCATTGAACAAATTTTGACATTGTTTGGTCTTTCTTAGTAGAAAACATTGTGGGAAATGAAGAAATTGCTTGTAACAAGCAATTTCTTCATTTTCCACAATGTTTTCAAAAGCCATCATTTTGTGGGGCGTCCAAAAGCGTCAATGTGTGGGAAAGGGTTAAAATGTTGGTGAATACGTTCCCCGTTCTCACGGTGTATAATCACGTGACTCAGAATTTCTGATAATCTTCGATATCTGTTTAATACTTGACCAATTTGAATTCGGTTTGAAGCAGAGAAGGTGGGAAAATGCCAGGAATAAGCTGGACGTGTTGGATTTTTTAAAAATCAACTGATAAAAAAGTTATTGAAGATAAACCAAAATTTTGGTTTGGTTTATCTTCAATAACTTTTTAATTAGTTGATTCTTCAAAAATTAACTACGTCCATCTAATGCGTGACGTCTGTCCACCTTCTCTGCCTCAAACCGAATTCAAATCGGTCCAGTATTTACAAAATTATTGAAAATTTTCTGAAAATATTGTATCACGTGATTATCCACCGTGGTTCTTGCGTTACTACCCGTATCTAGTGACTTGACTATGGAACTTACCTCTTTCTCAAACAATGGCACTTTTCGTGTCAAAAAGGGTAGAATACCCCTAATGAGATTCGCGCGACGTAGGATTATTCGGGCGACGTCGAAAACATTCGGCGGTGGAACTTTCCATCGCCGAATGTTTACGACCGCGCCCGAATATGTTCGGATACTTATCAGCGCCGCTCGAAAAAAAACAAAAAAAACTGATGTTTTATGAATCTCAAAATGCAATTTCTTCATTTTCCAAAATGTTTTCTACCCCCAAAAGACTTCAAAAAAATAATAATTTCATTCATTTGAAATTGTCGCCTGCAACATTTTTGAATTTGGATCAACCTAAAATTTTGTCGTTTGGTAATGGGTTGAAAAAGTCGAGCTTAATGTCATAAACACATGGCTGGGTGCATCAGTCAGTGTCATTTACTAGATAATTCATGTTGGCGTACAAAACCATCGAACACCTCTTATTACGATTACGAAAACTTTCGTCAACTCAGACGTTAAGAAACTGTGAAGCATTGCCATGATCGAGACCTTCACTGTCTCGAAGATATTTCTTTCGTGGCGGTTATCGAATTCATGTACAATCGACACTCGTTATCTCCACATCGGACGAGTCTAATTTCCGCTTAAATCGAAGCGAATGTCTGGATCCGTCTTCACAGATGGTTCTCAAAATGTTTAAACAAAACAATTTCAAAATTAAGGTAGCCTTTGAAATTTAGTAGGAAAAAGATAGAAATTGCTGGTTTCGAGCAATTTCCTTCCCTTTCTTACTATAGCTCAATTACGAATGCACCTGATGAGCTACAAAAGCGGTCAATTGTAATTTGAATAGAAACTGAACAAAATCGTACGAGCTAAACTCCGAATATGTCGATGTTTTTACGGCCCTTCTGACTTCGATACAACGAGTGTCGACGCTATCATATTTTTTGTACTACGAGGGACGGTCGAAAAGTAGTTCGACTTTTGACTAGTTCTCTAAAACCATTTAACTTTTTAACATAATTCTTTCTACACTGTTTAAACAAATTGTCCATCTGTGTCTATGCATTTTTGCCATGTTAGTAGGAGCTTTACTTTTCCCGCTATCAACCATGACGTAGACCCACTGTATTAGGTACTGTGTAACCACCGGTATCAAAGGCGCCCTGGTCTCAAATTTCTTCCCAGCAAGCATTTTCATCAGTTCTAGACACAAATAAAAGTCATATGTGGTAGGGTCTGGGCTATAAGAAGAGTAAAATAACTTTTGTCATGGGTAATAGTTGATAATCTCCACTGTAGATGCGGTGGTATGGGAGCGTGCGTAATCGTGAAGTGGAAAACATTTTTCTTTGCTAATCTGGGACGCGTTTACTTCAGCATTTATTCTTTGTTTTTTTATGAATTACTTCAGAATTGTACTTGACAACGACAGTTTTTACCATTTGACATGAAATGACTAACTATCAATCCTCGTGAATCCGCAAAAGCAACAAACATGACTACCAGCCGAAGGTAACATCTTAATCTTTTCCTGGATGGGGAACCAGCTCGTTTTCATGGCTGCTTTGACTGAGTTTTTATCCCAAGTTCGGAATTACTAACCCACATTTAATCTTTGAACAGTGATAATGCAGTTCAAAAACTTAACTTCTTCGCGATTAAAATGACTAGAATGTTCGTTTGTTTTGGTTACCCTTGTTGTTCCTCTAACAAATTGCCTATGATACAGTAAACCCCTATCACATATACGTGGGCAGAATATTGTGTATATACAATACGTGGGCAGAATATTGTGTATATACAACTGTCTTTGAAAATAAACTGACCACGTTATTGGCAAATGGATGTAGATTCCGCCAATATATAATGTGTTTATACAGTTGCAAATGGAGAGACAGCAGCACGAAAAGTCCAACTACTTTCCGACCGTCCCTCGTATAGAGGGTATGCGACCTTTCTATCAAAAGTTATCCTAAACATGAGAAAATCTTTTTAAAAAAATCACTGACACTAAGAAGCAGATCCCATAGACACGCATTTTCTCCTTTTCCCAAATTTCTTTTGTTCTGTAATTTTCACAATAACCATATTCATTAATGTCCACATTCTCCTCTAGGTAGCTGCTTCAAAATGACGCAATTTCGGTCAGTGTTCTAAAAATCGTAACTACAGCTTGATTGAAGCCGTAGTTACGAGATTTTACAACAACACCGACAGTTCATCAAAACATGGTAAACAATAAGCTTAACTCATTCTGTTTCTAGCCCAAAATTCATTGCTATTGAACTTGTCTAAAAATTATTTGAGAGAAGACAAGAACGAAAATGATGAGTGTCAGTATCAATCAAACAAGTTAAAATATTTAAATATATTTTATTCATTATAAATACAAAATGACAACTATCTATACATATGACACATGTAGAATACTACAAAACAATAACAAAGCGAAGCACTAACAGAAAACAAACAAGACAATGTTAACCATTTCCCAAACAGCAAAATTTGGACTGTTTTAATTTGGAAGCTGCTGAAGACTAATAAATGGATGTCGTTAACGTTATAATTCATTTACAATATAGCACAGAAAATATTGAGACAAAAGGAGAAAATGCTGATTATCAGCATTTTCTTCTTTTGTCTCAACGTTTTCCCAAAACCAATTATTTTAGGGACATCAAAACCAGCTCTTGTTTGGGAAAGGGGTAAATAGAATTGCAGGATTATTCTCGTTCTTAGATAATGAGTTAGTCCTTCAATACCTAATAAAACAAGAAATAGTTTTAATGTTCCGGGTAAGGCTTTGGAAAACATTGAGACAAAAGATAATCAGCATTTTCTTCTTTTGTTTCAATATTTCCTGTGATATATTGGACACTGCACAGACTCAATCAAAATCAACACCAATTTAAAATTGCACACTATAAGAGGGTTAAGATAATTAATTCTCTTTCACCTAACATTTACACTGCTTTTTCTGTCGCCAAAAATTACGTTTTTATCTTTTATCTATCTTTTTTCTTGCTTTTATTTCATTTAGATGAGCGGAGTGAATTACAGAAAAGTTCCTTGTTATCTTCAATTTTTCAGAGAGACCGGTCATGACTCTCCTTAAAGCAGGCATAACAAAAGAATTACAACACGGTTACAACAAATCCTGTGAACAGTTTTAGGATTTCAAAGCTGAGTATATGCAAGTCATTGCATAACTCGCTGGTATAGATTGTCTTTAACAGAAACCAAGAAGAGATCTCCTAATAGGACATTTATAAAATAAATATTTATTAATAGTTATGTAGAAAAACGTTTCGAAAAATATGTTCTTAAAGTGAACAGTCTCGCACAGACCGACTAAATTTGATTGCTCGTATTTCCCAGATAGTCCATTTCGGGAGATAGGTCAAATTGGCGGAAATAATAAACGTAGGCCTAGTAATTTGTTCATTCGACGGAGCATGGCTACTGGTGAATATTGGATCTCCAGTTTGCGAGTTGGACGATAAAGTGGATTCTGAAACTTGATACAAATATACTTTCCGGCGATTCTTGCATGGTTTGCCTAATACGAGTATAAGTTTCTATCAATCAAGGTAAATGCATTGGAAACATGCTCACTCCTGCTGTGAATCGTACTGATTTAGCCTACACGAAGTCATTGTATTCCTATAATTATAATGTCGCCTACATAACCTCTCACCATCGTGTCCCCCATGTTTCTCTATTTTATCTATCAATAATTACATTTTCTAAAAAATTTTGAAAGGAAACCAAGACGACGGTACTACATATAATCGAAAACGTTTGAACAAATGCTCCTAATGATTGCTTAACCCTTTCCAAAACAAGCATGGTTTTCACATCCCTATCAGAAAAGACTTGGGAACATAATGAGACAAAAGAAGAAAGTGGTGATAGACCTAATTAGCATTAATTTTTGCTATCTTGTACATATATCTTTTTTAAATACCAGGTTTGACATCGACATTTGCCATTTCTTTCCCGTTCGGGAAAAGGTCAAAACAACAAAGATATGCTGCCAATCTTTACCACATCTGGCAAAATGCTTTTCGTGCAACTAACGTCGCTGTTTTTCTAAGAAAATCATGTATCAACAGCTTGTTTAAAGCTGTATTTACGAGGCCTTCGAAGAAAGGCGACACTTTATTCTTCATATTTCAGTTTCCGCATCTTCGACTAATTCATAATCCAGTAAATGTGCAAATATTGAACTCTCTTTACCGGCCGTAAAACGGGCGATCACCTTTAACAGAACACCCGCGTTTCCGGTTGGTATGTTACCCTCCCACGTAAATCCTAATTTCCGTTTTAGATGGTGCCAGAGATCCCCGATCACAACAAACACTTCAGATGCCCCCGGAATGTCCAGCCTGAACGTGTAACGTTTGTTTGTCATGAGATCGCCGGACACAGGTTCGTGTAGCGTACATCGCTGCCAGCGGTGATAGGTTTTCGGGAATGGCACAACCGCCGGGTTCGGTTCCTGGCATATTATGAGATATCTGTACGCGCAGTCATAATCGTCACTATCGCCGCCCGTGGCGTAGAGTGAGAAGATATAAAAACCTTCCTTCGGACACCGTATCATGTATGTCGAGCCGATCTCGTTGCGTGACTTCAGAAATACATATCTGTCTATCTCATTAACTGCACCTTCCTCCGCGTCGTAATATTGGAACGTATGTGTCACCTTAATGTCTTTACCCATCTTAAACACAATATCTAGATAATCACTCTCTGAGACAATGAGCGGATCTAGCTGATTTTCTGGCACGATTCCGAGTTTCTCTAACACGGGTGTGGGTCCGAAGAACGGTACCGGTGGATAAGGCGGGGCAGGGGCGCCCATGTTTTGTGTACAGTTTACCATAAATGAGCACGCGCTCTCGAGACAATCACTCTGCCAGTAATCCCCGGTATATATAGAGAAATAGTACAGACCAGGACGCGGGAGATTCACAGTAAATATTGCCTCGTTTTTAACGTAACGTAACAACGTCCGTCCGTCCAGATTACTCGTACTCATTGATTTATCATACGGTTCTAACAGAGACCCGAACCCCAGCACTTTAGGTGTGATGATTCTAACTTCCACCATGCCAGTGTCCGTGGTTAAACTCGCACCATAGTTAGAATAGAAACGCAAACCGTAGTTAAAGAATGGCGATTTAACCACGGGTAAGTTCAAGAACTCCGAGAAGGGTAGAGGGATTTCAAGTAGCTGCCATGCGGACTCATCCGGATAATGTTGATAGATATAATCCTCGGGATCGGTGAGGAAATAAAACTCGTCGTATTTGTGGAAGATGTCCGGTAGATCGTCCATGAGGCCGGTGACCTGGCGCGAGGCCCACGTGCAGTTAATGAGCCTCCAGCTGCCGTCAATAGCCACGGCTGTCCACGAGTTACGGAACATGTTACCGGATATGGTCATCCCGGGCTTGTACCCGGTACCTTTAGAGTAGCCCAGGATCACCTCGCAGTGGAGACCAGCATAGCTGAAAAGAACGAAACGAATAGCATTGGATTTTGTGCGTGCTAAAATAGACTGTGTTTCCCGTTATGTATCAATAAACAGCCTGTGTTGCTATAAAATCTCGTAACCACGGCTTGAATCAACCCGTAGATACGAGATTTCATAACAACGCATGTGGAAATACTATTGTTTGTCCTAAATTACGTAGCGGTAAATTGGATAAAATTGTTCCCTATACAGAAAACTGTAATGCACTTATAATTGAGAATTGTTTCGAAAAAGTTTTATAAATACAAGTAATGTATATGTACATGCCGATCCAATCAATGATTTGTCTAAGAGCTCACTATTTCCAAAAATAACGGAAAATAGGCCTATGTGAAGGCATTGTGATATTATAGACTTATTAAGCACTTGGTTTGTGTTTCCCCAAATATTTGAAATCATGATAATGACAAAAGAACCCCAACACAAAAAATACCGTAAAAGGCAAAGTAACCATTAAAATGGTTTCTTAACCATTGTCCTACTGACTTAAATTTTGTTTTAAAAAAATACCAATGTAAGAGAATTCCAATAAATTTGTCTCAGGTTTTTGTTAAAATGGCAGAATAGGAAGCAGGCAGCGTAGGCTAAGATCTGAACGTCTGTACAGACTGATCTTAGTCTATACTTCCTACTCAAGCTTTGTTCACAACAAGAATAGGACACAAACAGCATGAGAAGAGTTAAAAAGATTTCCTTTCATACCTGCATAAGCGTTTAAATAACTGATGATATGTTTCACGACCACTCTTTACACCTTTCAGTATAGCGAATGATGAGTTGGACCTGACTATATCTGTGGTACTACTCTTGTTGAGATCTTTAGCGATTATCCATCGAAATATGGTCCTGAAATGATGAATTTGCGGCGGTGAAAAAATATCTAGTTAGCAACAAAATAATCGTGATGTTTCTATTAATGCAGGATTTGGTTTGTCCCACGAGTTGACACTCGTTATAATGTTGACAGTGGAATTCGTTTGTGTTGAAGTAAAATCTCGACCAGTCATTGTCAAAGACAATTAAGAGTGATTTAAGGTATCATTCAAAATGTTTTTTTTTTTTTTTTTTTTTTTTTTTTTTTCTGAAACAAAGAAGAAAAGGAATATAAACTACTCGTATAGTCAGTAATATTTTTTTTTAAATCAAACATGTTACATATCTACTTTTCACGTTCTAATAACATATCGGATATGTTGTTATATCGTGAGAACTCGATGTTCTGTGTTTTCGAGATAACTACATTTGTATAAGATTTTCTATTTTGAAGCACAAACTATCTAACCTGACTTTTTCCAGTTCTGTCATACATTCTCGCGTGAGATCTCGAACTAAATCTGTGTATGAATTGTAGTCCCGCTTGGCTAACTGCAATATAGAAACAACCAACATACCTTCAAGAACAAATGACGACGCATCCTGCTTAACCCATTACCACACAGTGACTCTTTTTGACTCCTCACAAGAAACTGGCTATGGAAAAAATGCGGAAAATGAAGAAAATGAAGAAATTGCTTGCGACAAGCAATTTCTTCATTATCCACAATATTTTCCATACAAATTGTTTAAAAATTGAAATGTACCTTTTCATTCAATTGTAATTGTCGTCTGCAACATCTTTGAATTCAGACGAGTTCAATTTTTCCGTTTGGTAATGGGTTAAAGATGCCATTTGGGAACTTTGGGGAAGGAAGAGAAGTATAGATTCCAGTCAATCTCCGCATAATTCGAAAGCTGACTAGGATTAAACATTTAAAATCTATGATAATTTTCTGAGTATTTTTTTTTCTTTTCTTTTCTAAATATGACATCTTGTTGACCTCTGCCGAGTCTGGTCCATTTCTCATTTATTGGTTCCATGGACGTCCTGGATGCCTTAAGCCTGATGGGTCACATAATAATAATAATAATAAATAATTACTCCTTATTCCCATTTTCATTTGACTTCGCTTTACACACAGGTATCGAATGCTTTTGCTCTTTGAAAATCGAACACATCCATATTAGCATTTCTTGAAATTTAAATAAATATAGTCGATAAAAATTTTGCTTTCATTATATAGTATTTTTGTCATAAAAACGTCAAACAATAATTGAGATAAATACCTCTATAGCCCTTCTGTCAATTTTCTCGAACATGGCTGGTGACTTATAGAGTTGAGATTTCTTGGTTTCTGGCGGTAGTACTGCAGGTCTCATGGAATGATCATACAGGGCGTTACCGTCAACCTGCCGGTCCTGAGGTGGAAAAGGGCAATAATTAACAAGGGGAAATTTTAGAAATGTGAAAAAAGCTGTTCAAAATAAAAAAAAAAGATATTAGTTCGATATAGCAATGTTGCTGGTTTCTTTTTTAAAACTGCTGGTCTCATGAAATGGTCATACTAGCAGCGCGTTACAATCCATCTGTCGGCCCTCAATGGGAAAAACCAGAGTTATAGACAAGATGGAAGTAATCGTCTATAAAAATGAAAATAAGATCATTAATTGTACATCAAACCCTATGTTGTGTGAACTCGTTGGATTCCTTTGGCGATACGATTCTAATGAGTAACCACAATGTAGGATTTGGAATTAAGTTTCAAGTTTTCTATTCAATCGTGTCTTATATTCTGGAAAATTGCAAGGGATCGGCTAATTTACGGGATAAAAAAAGATTTATACACTGTAACTATACTATTAAGAAATATTATGGTTCGCATAAGAGGCTTCTTGTGGCATTTGAGGCCATGCAATTTTCTAGTCAGCCTGTGTCTACGCACATTCTGATCAAGATCAGTAATGTTTCCAATAGTTTCATCAAGCCCAAAAGAATCTAGGAGGGCGGCATCGATACACAGCCTTTAAAGCAGGATCCATGTTGGTCTCAAATAAATTTCCATGTACTATTTTCTTTCATCCTCGGATACCCCGGGATTCCTTATTCGCTATGCTACATGATATGTAGCATTACAAATAGAGAGACACCGGAATATAGGACGATTTTCTATACATAAAATGTATCAAAATGAATTAAAAGTTTCGGGTTAAAGGGTGCATATCTGCGCAGGATAAGATCAAGATAATTACATTAAAATGACCTTCAACCATATTCTACAGACTTGCACTTTAACCCAATATTTAAAGATCTCACACATACCTTTTCAGCGATCAGTATCAACATTTCCTGACACTGTCTATCCAACATTCGAGCAGACCTCGCCTTCTCCTCCGCCGCTACCTTGTCCATGGCACCCTTCAATCTATCATCCCTCAATTTACGGAAATGATCCTCCAGACGTTCACGTTCAGCCACAAGATTTCTCTGCTGACCCATCGGCATGTTCTCCAGACTGGCAATGAGGTCCGCCGCGGCCCTGTCACGCTCTACGTCCAGATTGTTGTCGAGTCGCTTCATCTCTTTTTCTCGCTCCTCTGACAGAAATCTCTGTAGTCGCTCCTCTTGTTCATGATGACGGTTTTCTAATATCCACTGAGCATCGAATACCCCGTTCTTCTCGAAATCCTGCAATTAGTAGGGTGTGTTACTTTATATTGATTGCAAATCATACACATGTATACTTCTCGTCCAACCACATTGTGTTTCATTTTATTTAATTCTGAATAAGATTAAGAACAGGTTTGTCATTTAGTTGTTATAATGTCTATATAATAACAACAATAATTGGACCTACTTCATAATTCATAAGCACTCTCGTTGCATTCTATGTAAGTTCATATATTTTATGCTATATATGACAACAATGTGCTTCTATTAATGCTGCGGGCGGACCAAAATAATGCCATATTGAATCACGTGGTCACTAAATTTTCATGTTAAATATAAATATGAATGGTCGAAACATGTGCCTTCATATCAAAATGCTGTTTATGTAATTATGAAAAAATAAATGTGGAATCTATGTATTCGTTTAATCTTATAGTTCGGTATATTATCATAGTACAGAATTGGATATTCGTCAGACCTACCTCGTTGCTAGCAAGAACTGGGCGTGACGGCCTACTGTAAGCCCCGCCCGTCATGATACTATATTCTAAATTAGTTGGCGTTTGCGACAACCACGTGTGACGCAACATGCAATTACAAGGTCACTTTAAAATCTACACAAATACCAGTCTGATTGGCCGAGACAAGCGTCTCGTCCAATCAGATTGCTCTTTATGTAATTTTGAATAAAATAAAACGTGAAATATGACTGTGTACTTTTTTTCAAATCGTATTAAATCTTGATCGAGTTCATTAGAATTGAGTATTTCTACCTACCTCGTAACTAGTAAGAACTGGGCGTGGCCTACTATAAGCTCCGCCCGTCATGATGCTATATTCTAGATGGTTTGGTGTTTGTGTCAGCCACGTGCTTCCGTTCATACTTCTCGGCGTCACACTGACCATACTGGAGCCCATGCTCGTATCGTGCAGGTTCTGTTTCGAACCCGGAGTGACCGACCCATGAGGACTGCCTTTGGGGCTCCCTCGAGGGCTGGCTTTGGGGCTGAAGCCTGGAGCCGCTGGTAACGCAGCTTGCTTCGGTCTGCCAGTTGGCTGCAAGTTAAAATTAACACGTTTAATTCCATGCTTTATTCCATGATTTGTATCCATTCTTGATCATAATTTGAACATAACAATACTCGTACCAGTATATGAACAACATTTTACGCATTTTACCTTCACGAAAGTAAACATTCCAACCCTTTCACATAAGTGTTCCTACGAAAGAATAGAACAAATGAGAACAACAAAAAGAAAGCAGTATGTAATTGACTCTATTGGCGATTTATAGGACCTTTATCACTTTGATCTGGTAACGGTCTTTGGGGAGTTTTTGTGATATACGCACATTCGCAGAGAATTTGTTCAAAACATATCAATTTAGAGGTACCTATCATAGGGATAGTGTTGTATACAAACTAAACGTTACTGTCATGTCAAGTGATTAATACATTCGTATGCAGTTCACATCCCCAGGTTAAAACATAGGCCTACTATTCATTTTATGTATAAATGACAAATTACTAGTATGTCGTCTTATGGGGGAGTTTCTACTTTGGATTTCACTTTTAATAATTCTTTTTTGTACATATGGGCCCACACATACAGGTCTTGTTTGAGAAAGGGCTGAAAGATATTTTCCATTTCATGTACGAGGGTTGTCCCCATAAATCGTAGACAATGTCGATAAATCAAAAACCTCTGGATGGATATTTCTAATTTTTCCATAGCTTAAGCTCACACCTTTTGATGCCACTTTGACAAAAAATTAAGTTAAATGCTTACAGTATACTAAATATATAGATTTTTTTGCAAAGGCATGCACCGACCCGCGGCGCACGTCACAACGTCATGATTTAACAACGTCACATTTTAACGGGAAACCGAACGGCATTTTCTTGTCTTATGATTGAACTTAGTAGCTTTATCGCAGATACTCTTGATTTCTTTAGTAATTCTGAAATCAATGATTGATAAATTAATTCAACCAAATGTATTTTTCATCTTAAAGTCCGTTTTATTCGCCATACTCTTGTGCATTTTCCGTTAATCGTAATCAGTGACTTCTTTTTACTATTTAACGCCCGCTTTTCTAAACAATCTCGGCCTTCTCCGGGGGCAATATTGAAACGTCGTTTTGAGACTTTCAAAAAAGTGTCCATACATGTGCTATAAACACGTGGCTGTGTATTTTGATTAGTTTCATCTTCATTAAAGATTCAATGTGTTATACTGCTCTCCACACCGAAGTACGGACAATTTTACGGTGCGCCGCAATTTTCAGCAACGTCGTCTTTTTACGTCAACGACATTGTTATTCATTTTCTTTTAAAACATATTAGTTGGAAAACGAATAACGTCAACGCTTTGAAATTTTGCACAATTACAAAACATAATTTACTCGATGCGGCTGTGTAACTTTTTTGACTGAAAATATAAACCATTTTTTTTTATTACGACAGTTACTCAGGAACGACAAGCGGGAAAGGCATTATTTTTACGTGCGCCGCACGACCATTATGCGCTTAAAATAATTTGGTAAAACTGGATATAAAGGAAATATATAGAAAGCTAATGAATGAAAATCAAGTCAAAAATGGACAAACAATGGTCATACGGAAAATAAACATTGTGCAACGTTAATAAAACAAGTTATCGAATGTGTCTACGATTTATTGGGACAACCCTCGTATAAATGACCATAGCCACAGATAAGAGAGTGTAATGGCTTCAAAACGCAAGAATTCAGTTATTGTTCATTCAGCCTATGTTGTGGTTTTTCATTGTAATCGCCTCACGGAGGCGATTCAAATGAGTACCGCAACACGTGGTTTGGAATCGAAACAACAAAGTTAGAATGGCTTCACTCCATCTTATCTTTTGCTCTGAATGACAACATATCGGTACGTGGTCTAATGGGGAGACTGAACTCTGAAACGACCAGTAAGAATTTGGAACAAGGGTGCTTGTCAAACTTCCATTCCTTCAAACAAGGTCGCTGCAAAACCTAGTGTATATCTCCCAATTCAAGTACATATTTGGGTATAACTAGTACTTGCAGCCTTGTCTTACCCCAGAACATACGTTGTGTATGTATTTATGCTGTGAACGGGATTCAAATCAATGACCATAGAAATTCCACAACGATTCCATTCCGAGATCTACAAAACGGTTCTTTAACCCTTTCCCAAACAAGACCTGGTTTTCACGCTCCTAACAGAAAAGGCTGGGGAAACATAGAAACAAAAGAAGAAACTGCTGATAATCAGCAGTTTCTTCTTTTGTCTCAATATTTTCTATGCTATATTTAACAAAAATTCTATCTTTAATAACTACCATTTTGTCATTTGTGGCAGTTTTTGAAGTGGAGCATCCTAAAATTTTGTCGTTTGGGAAAGGGTTAATACCCTTATAGCATTTGAAACTATGAGCAGACTGATCTGAATCCATATTGGTGTTAAATATTATTAGGACCCATACCAAAATTCAAGATTCATTTCTAGTATTGACCAATAGGCTGAGTCTCTTCTAATTTTGACCATAATTAGCGTACATTCGCCCAGCCACTAATGTTGCATGTTTTCCTGCACTAACCTGTTCCAAAAGCGACATTCCTTTTTATTCAACTAGGATAATTTGTTTCAAAATAACAAAGATCGTTTTGTTTGTTCACATTGTTTACATTTTTAACTGATTGATGTGAGATAACGACTACATTATAGGTTTTCTAAAGGTACAATGTAATGTTAATCCTTTCAAAATTCATATTGTGAAAGCTGCTGCAGACGACAAAATGGAAAACGTAGGATGATGAAAAATGGTAACAAGAGGACCATGATTGTCCTATATCGCTCACCTGAACCAAAATGACATGAGCCACTGTTTTGTTCAATTCAATTGATATTTAAGACTTTAAAGCTACTATTTCCCAGATTTGGACCCAAAAATTGTCAAATACAAACGAAATGTACACTTTTTAAGCTTTATATGACCTGATTAAATGATTACGACAAACTATTGAAGCAACGACTCATTTTTTCGCAATTTGATATCAAATTCATGAAGCGAAATCGAAAGTAGGTCAAAACAGTAGGACATGCGACTTTCTTAAATTACGTCACAACATACATGATGACGTCATATTGAAATTCAAGTATGAATCTCGTTTGAATCATGGTCCGCGCTGTATGCGCATGTGCAACAATTTCAAAATAATTCTAACCCCATCAGTGATGGGGTTGAATTTAGGTTTGGATTCTCCCTAAATTCAGCTATCTGTCTTGTAATTTCGGCTCATTCTCTGTCTGAATCGCATATTATTAACCTTCCCGAGGTTGTCAACACAAAAGTTTTGCATATTTTTTCAAAAAAAATTCATTTTTTGCAATTAGACCATCTGTTACCGTCGCCCTTTAAGACTGAAAACAAACTTATGGTCAATAATATTGTGTCAAGTTTTGTCTTGATAAGTCACTATTTGAGGTTTTAAGAGAAAAATTTGAAAGGCAGATAACTGAGCAAATTCTATTCTGATTATTCTAAAATTCATTTAACCAAGATCTTATCGTTATTAACATCATAAACTTGATTGTCCAAACAGCAATTTTGTAAGGTTCAAGGACACATGCATGACTGACCACTTTCTCATTTGATTGCAGTAAAATTCAGCTCATGCAAGGTCTTATAATCAGCAGCATAGTGTCAAAGTTTTGTCTTGGTTGATCAATAATTGTAGATTCTAGAGTGTAAACAGGGTCGAAAACAGTCAAAACGGCAATTTTGTCAAATTCAAGGGCGCATAACTCTCGACTTTCTGGTTCAATCAGACCATAAATCAAACTCATTTGAGATCTTATGGTCTCCAACATTGTGTCCAAGTTTTGTCTTGATTGGGCAATAGTTGTAGATTCTTGAGTGTAAACAAGGTCGAAAACAGTCAAAAACAGCAACTTTGTCAAATTCAAGGGCACATAACTCTCGAATTTCTAAACAGATCGGACTGATAATCAAACTCATCAGAAATTTTATAGTCCCCAACAATTTGTCTAAGTTTTGTCTTGCCTGATCAATAATTGTAGATTCTAGAGTGTAAACAAGGTCGAAAACAACCGAAAACGGCAATTTTGTCAAATTCAAGGGCACATAACTCTCGTCTTTCTGGTCAGTTCAGACTGAAAATCAAACTTATTTGAAAACTAATGGTATCCAACATTGTGTCCAAGTTTTGTCTTGATTGGTCAATAATTGTAGATTCTAGAGTGTAAACAAGGTCGAAAACAGTCAAAAACGACAATTTTGTCAACTTCAAGGGCATATAATTCTCGGTGTTCTATGCAGATCAGACTGAAAATCGAACTCATCCGAAATCTTATGGCCGCCGTCAATGTGTCCAAGTTTTGTCTTGCTTGATCAATAATTGTAGATTCTAGAGTGTAAACAAGGTCGAAAACAGCCGAAACGGCAATTTCAAATTCAAGGGCACATAACTCTTGTCTTTCTTGTCAGATCATACTGAAAATTGAAGTCATCCGAGATCTTATGGTCTCCAACATTATATCCAAGTTTTGTCATGATTGATCAATAATTGTAGATGCTAGAGTGTAAACAAAGTTAATAACAGCATTTTTTGAGATTCAAGGGCAGATAACTCAGCACATTCTGGTCCAATCAGGCCCATAATCAAACTCATCCGAGAACTTATGCCCATACTTGCTTTGACCAAGTTTGATCATGATTGGCCAACTTTTGTGGATGCTAGAGTGTAAACACCAAATTGTTGACAGACGGACAGACGGACAGACAGACAGACGGACGGACGGACGACGGACATTGAGTGACCACAATAGCTCACCTTGAGCACTTTGTGCTCAGGTGAGCTAAAAATAAAACCCAGACAATGTGAAATGAGAAAATGCCTATTACGGACACTTTCTCATCTGTCCAAATGTTTTCATGACCTTTTTATTATGGTCGTCAAATGCATAATCTTGTTTAGGACATGTTTCAATGTACATGTTCATTTGTTCTATACAAATTCCTCATTGTAGCCTACCAAACATGTTATATTGCCTACTCATTCAATTAAAAAGATATTTATGCACTTAAAATTAGAAAGCAAAGTAGGACCACGTGATCATATAGCAATAGTGATCGATGTGTTTGAGGAGAGAAGTAACACATTGTAGAGCGCAACAGGCAAGATGAGGTAATGACATTCTAACTTTTTAAGTTTTAAATTCCTAATCTTATGTTGAGGGTACTCGATGGAATCTACTCGATGATAGATGAAAAATGAATAATTTTGCATGTTTGGAAAATCCATATCCCCATCTTATATGTAGCTCTGCCGTATACGCATGATGTTGGTTCTCGTTATTCTTATACGATTTGTAAAACAGTAATGTTGTTCTCGTTATTCTGGCACGGTTTGTAAAACAGTAATGTTATTATAAGGTCTTATTTTGTCGAAGTTCGATCTTATTTTAGGAGGATGATAAAATAAAGTTCTCGTTATTGTCCACCCAAATTAAACAGGGACAACTTAATGTTCGTGCGCTAAGTCCGTTAGTTGAGCGTCTTAACAAAATTAACATTGCCGAGGTAGGGTAATTACATATGCAGATGTCCCGGGTTAATCTTGCTGGACAATAACATTCTGAGTATAGCGCACGATACATGACATGGCAGAACATCTCTAGTTAATATATATTCTATGGAGATGCTCTGTCAGGTCATTTATCGTGAGTATAACTTTTTCTGATAACACACATGTATATTTGTATAAAGGTTGCGTGCGAGACTGAATTAATTAAAAACAAAATGCCACAAGAATGATCTTTATATCATTTCAAAGAAGAAAGTTACCCAACATTGATCTCGTGAAGACAGTGAAGTTTCTTTCGCCTCAATGTGTTCTCAATGTTGGAGCTATATCGTCAACCGTTGGGACAGACGCCCCTACACTAACCCTTTCCCAAAACAAGACCTGGTTTTGACGTCCCTAATAGAAAAGGCTCGGGAAAACATTGAAACAAAAGAAGAAACTGCTGATAACCAGCAGTTCCTCCTTTTGTCTCAATATTTTCTGTGCCATATTTTACACATATCCTATCTTTATTAGCATCACTCTTGTCATTTATAGCAGTTTTTGAAGTGGATCACCCTAAAATTTTGTTGTTTGGGAAAGGGTTAAGCCATCTAGGCTATGATGTGTCTCAGCTATCAACAGATGTTTTGATTCATTTTGAAATGAATGGGATCGCAGGCTTTTTGTTTTAGATTTTAGTTAAAACGATCTCTTAATTCATTCTCATAATTATAATGCCACTTTTTGACACCCTACAAAATGGATATACGGAAAATATCATGGAGACTGAAGAAATTGCTCGTGAAAACCAGTCTCCTCATTTTCGACGATGTTTTCTACCAAAAGAGAACAAAATATGTAAAAAAATCGATTGAAATTGTCGTTTGAAATGTCTTGATTTCGGACCAATCTAAACTAACTTTTGCTGTCTGGTAATGGGGTAGGATGTGTTGGTATGAGGACCGTTTCTAAAATAGCACGATTTTTGACTGGAATGCTGTTGGGGAAGACATAAGAAAGTGTATACAATCTAGCATAAAAATCGTTCAGAGAAAGGAAAATTAAGATCGTCGGCATTTTCTTTTTCCACTGATTTTTTCTAACTACTGAAATGTATAGGGTCGTCAAATGACCAAATGGGCTTTGTGTGTGTGTTGGGGGGGGGGGGGGGGGGGGGAGAGAGGCGGTGATAGTAATAGAAATATGCGATATTTTCTCAATGAATCAATATCTTTGAAGCTGCTCGCACGAATTTAAAGATTAAGATCTAGCATCCCACATTTTTATGACCTATTCGCATGGTCTTTGTATTCAGGTGTATAATTATTCAGTCAACCATCGTGAGAAAGTTACGACTAAATTATAGATGAATAAAACTGTCTATGGCTTAATTTGAAAGAAATTGTCCCCAAACCACCAACAAATTGACTTTCGGCCGCACTTATTTCGACTCGTAGGCCAATGTATTGGGGATAAGGAAGATGGAACCGATATTTTTTCATGGGTTTCATTAAGAGATCAGGCGCTGCTTTTATCCTTATTTTGGGATATAATCTCTCTGATGCCTTTGGAAATACATGTATTGTAATTGGGTTTATCCACCAGACAACAAAAATAGACTCGTACAAATTCAAAGGTGTTGCAGAAGACAATTTCAAGTGAATGCAAGTTTAGATTGTTTAATCTTTTAGCATAAAAAACACTGCAAGCAATTTCTTCATTTTCCACTATGTTTTCCAAAGCCACAATCTTGTAGAGAGTCGAAAAGAATCACTATGTGGTAAGGGGTTAATTAACACTATCTTCTTTGTCATGGGATCCGGGTGGTCAAACAGAGACGACTGTGTTGTTGATTTTAACCTTTTTAATCACTGGAAAGATTTATTTTGGTGCTCATTGTCTTTCGCATATCTCAATACAATAGTTCCACACAGAAATATACTAAATTGGGAATAAGTCGTTGTAAAGATGCCGTAACTACAGTTATACATCTGCCATTTTAAGCTATTCTGGCCACCCATTGAGTCGACGCTTCTATCCATTTGATATTGGTTACAAAAACTTTATTTGGGGTTAATGACCTGCCTCTATCTTTCTGTTTCAGCTAAAAAGGTCATGTATGTGAAATCGCTGTATTTCGGTGGTCATACCGGAAATGACGTCACGTCGCATAACAAGTTTTAATATGGCGGACCGTTAAAGAAATAAATTTAATTAATATTTCGGCGTCAAATGAACGAACAAAGAAGAAAATACAGTTTAAAGCGGTGAAGACAGAAATTCTGCACATGATGATATGACATTCGTGGTGATCGATTGAAGATTTCAACAAAAATGAGCGGAGACGATCTGGCGACGGTGACCGCATTATTCAACGATGCCGGAGAATTACCAAAGGAAAACGTTGAGGTAAAGCATTACGATTTAAACAAGAAGAAATCATTGCGGAAAAAGCTTAATTCAACAGAGAAAAAAGACGTTACTATAATTCAAACAGGTGGCGGCATCAAATTTGACTTCAACACTGGCATGTACGAACTGTTGAAAATTTCTTCAGATGAATTTTACGCAGAAAAGAATGACCAATTCAGTTGTGAAAAAATACCAGTGTTTAATATAAATGGACATCTCGTAGAAACAAAATATAAAATTACAGCCAGTGGTAAAAAAGAATACACAATGAATATGTACCATACAACGAGCAGATGCTTAGTGAATGGAAAACAAGTACAATTATTCATTCAGAGAGATCTACCAAGAATTCTAGAAGTAATTGAATCTAAACTACAAAACAACGCTACATCAACCACAGAAATAAATAACGCGTTCAGAAAAATGCTGTTATCTTGTTCAACAGAGTCTACTGGGGCGCAGACAGATATTTGCGATAGGGCCGAACTAGAATCACTGCGTACGACGGTGGAAAATGTGCGCGAACAGAGGCGAGTTAAAAACAAAGTGAATCAAGAAAACGTAAACAATGTAACAAAGTGTGAATGCCTTTCGATGGTATTTGATAAGATTGATAAATTAACAAGAACTGTGGAGGTGCTTGGAAATCAATTGCGAGAACACGTCACGGTTTCGTCTGCTCGTTATGGAGAAATAAAAGACTGCATTACTTCACTAAATAGACAATACAAGGTACACACGGAAGGTTTGAATGATGAAATTGGAACTGTGAAAGAGAACACTGACAGGTTAGACAAGCAGATTCAAACCGTAAACACGGGACTTACGCGCAAACTGCAGTCTATATCTGACACGATGAAGAGCCAAAAGGAACTACTCGCGGAACAAAAAATCTTGAACGAGTCAAAGACGGAAAAAATACACAGCCATACATCAGTTGATTCCAGGACCATTACGCCGAATAAGGCGACTTATCATCATAACAACAACAACAACAAAAACAACGACGATGACAACAACAACAACAAGTCGAGCAGTCAAAATTACCAACAATCAATTAAACCCATTGAATGTGAAACGCCTCAAGCTCAAACAGAGAAACAGACCCCGTCCCAGAAACGAAGCATAGAAAAACAGACCCCGACCCGTAAACGCAGAATAGGAAAACAGTCCCCATTCCTTAACCAACCCAGACTGACCAGTACCGAAAGACACTTCGGATTATCGCAATCTGCTTCAGAACGTAGTGACAAGTCGACAATATTTCCTCGAAAGAGCGATGCTGATAATACAGCCAACAAATCTGCGAGAATCAACACCGGCGCATGCAGCCCTGAAAATGACCCTGGAAAAACCCTCCTAATAGGAGACTCGATTTTACAAAGAATCGATTTAAGGGGAACCAATGAAAACGTGTATGTGAAAACTTGCAAGGGGCGCAAAATATCGGACATATCGAGAATTTTACAATCAATGCAGTTAAACCGATATAGAACTATCATTGTCTACGCTGGAGGAAATGACTCGTCAAGTAAAACAGATAGTGAAGAAATAGAAAGAGAGCTCAAACAACTAGCCCGGTTCCTTTCCTCAAAATGCGAGCTATATTTATGTACTTCCTGTCCGAGAAGAGACACCGATGTTACCCATTTGAACAACATTATTCGACAAGTTTGTGAATCTACCAAGGCCAAGCTCATTGACTGTTTGCCATCATTTGTTTACGGTGATGGAAGTATAGTTTTAGAAAACTACTATCGCGATGGGATTCATCTTTCTGACAGAGGAACGAGCAGTTTACTATCTGTTATAAACAAGTCAGTTTCTGTCATTAAAACGAAGAATGAGACCCGATCAAACAGATTGCAGTCTAAACGGTTCGACGACCATTATAGCAGAAGAGCAAATAGAATGCAGGCTCCGTATATGTACTATGACAATTACAGACAGTATTGTTTTAAATGTCAAAGCAACACACACCGAGCTCATGAATGTAGATATAGACAAAATTTTGATATGTATGTTCCATCGTTTGAGTATTACTGGCATTAGGATAAATCTGACAGATTCCTCGTAAATGACAAAAAACACACCCTTTCAAATACATGTAAATATACCGACCCCAATCAAACGTTAAATATAGGTCCAAATGAAATGTATGTCGACTGTAAAAATAAATTTTGTATATTAAATACAGTTTGCGAATCTTGCGATGAATTTCCGTGTAGTTGCACCATTTTCACAAATCAAGAAGAATCAGATAAAAATAAATCTGAAAACACACCATTTAGTCACCAGAAAAAAGATCTAAATGCGTCATTTAATTGTAAGAAGTATGGTAATTCAACCTCAAACGATTATCAGGCATCAAATAAACCACCATGTGAAAAAACAGACAGCAATGAATTTGCATTTGAATTTAAAAAACGGGGTACACATATCTCTAATCTGAACATCCGTCATCTTTTACCGAAATTAGAAGAAATCAAATACCACTTAAGTTTAAATAACTCGCCTGATATTCTTGGATTGTGCGAAACTTTCCTGCACGAACAAATTGAAAACGATATATTGACTATACTAAATTACGTCTTTGAAAGGCGGGATAGGGAAAACAAGTCCGGAGGAGGCATCATCGTTTATCTTTCGGATGAAATACAATTCAAGAGACGTCGTGATCTTGAATCTGGACAAATTGAATCTCTTTGGATTGAAATTAAACGGACAAAATCTCAATCTTTTTTGTTAAATTTCGTTTATCGCCCACCAAATTCAAATCAAACATGGATAGACTTATACAGTGATCAGATTGAACAGGCAGATTTACTCAATTTAGAGTACCATATATTGGGCGACTTCAACATTAGATACGACGCAAAAAACGAAACATATGAAAATATCAAATGGTCAAATCTTGTGTCAAACTTTGACCTGCGTCAAATAATACAAAGTCCAACTCGGGTGACGAAACAAAGCGCTAGTATTATAGATCATATTTACACAAATTCATTTCAAAATATTTGTGAAGTTTTCGTTTCTACATTATCAATAAGTGATCATTTTCCTGTATGTTTTACCCGTCTTTCAACCAGTACACATTCCAATAAAACGAATCATAAAGTCATAGAATATAGATGTTTTAAAAACTTTGATATTGAAAAGTTTCAAAATGACTTAATGCTTTCTGGTTTAGAATCGGTAGAAACATTTACGGACCCAAACAAAGCTCTTTCAGAATTTTATACGATTTTTAACTCTATTCTTTCTCGTCACGCACCAATAAAACAAAAGCGAGTTAAGAGATCTCACCAACCTTGTTGGTTCAACAGAAACATAACGGAAAAGATGCTGGCTAGAGATAAAGCTCATAAAGAAGGAAATCATGACCACTATAAAATTCTTCGAAACAATGTGACATGTATGATTAAGCAGAACAAGAAAAAATATTTCAATGAAGCTGTACAAAATAATAAAGATTCTAAGGTGCTATGGAAAAACCTGAAATGCATAGCAAAAGTAAATCAATCAGATGAATTAATTTTACCAAAAACAATTACAAAATCCGAAACGATTATTCAGGGTAATCTTAACATAATCAATGAATTAAATTCACATTTTGTTAGTGTATCAGATATCGTGACAAAGACATCTTTTTGTGAATCAAATTTCGAATTTCTTAAAAGAATTCTAGACAAGAATTTGATTAATAATGAGTTCAATATTCCATTCATTACCACGCTTGAAGTTTACACTTATATAAGCAAACTTGATTCGAATAAAGCTATAGGATTAGACGGTTTGGGTCCAAAAATTATTAAACAATGTGGGGCTATTATAACCCCTTCTATTACATCAATTATTAACAATAGTATTGCTTCAGGTGTGTATCCAGATGCGATGAAACTGGCTCGAGTTATACCAATTTTAAAAAGTGGTGATAAAGATGATCCCTTCAATTATAGACCCATATCAATTTTGCCTACAATATCAAAAATTTTTGAAAGACACATTGCCAACTACTTACATAAATTCTTTAAAGATACAAATATCATCAACCATTCTCAATCTGGCTTTAGGGCAAATCATTCGTGTACTACAGCTCTGGTTAAAATGATAGACGCTTGGTTAAAAGATATTGATGAGGGTAAACTAATCGGAACAGTTTTCTTAGACTTACGTAAAGCCTTTGATCTTGTTGATCACGAAATACTATTACATAAACTTAAGCTGTACCATTTTTCAAACAAAGCGCATGGCCTTATGAAGTCATACTTATCACAGAGGAGACAGCTTGTACAGCTAGGCAATTTAAAGTCTAACTCACTTGAAATTAAATCTGGAGTTCCTCAAGGCTCAATTTTAGGTCCGCTTTTATTTCTGATTTATATAAATGATATATCATTTTCATCTTCTGGAGTTGATATTGATTTGTACGCTGATGATTCTACCATGTATAAATCAGGATATGATGTGATCTCAATAGAAAACACTCTTCAAGACAATCTAATTCACGTTCAAAATTGGTGTATTCTCAATAACATGGCTCTACATCCATCTAAAACGACATGCATGTTAATTGGTTCGAGGCATGCACTTACTGACGATAAAAAACTAAGTTTGAATCTAAATGGTAATGCACTGGAAAACGTGAAGGTGCAGAAAGTATTAGGCGTTTACATTGACAACCATTTAAATTGGAAGTTTCATATTGATTCTGTCTGTAAAGCAGTGAATAAGAAAATAGCTCTGTTCAAACATATAACTTTTTATTTAACAGACGAAATGAAAATGCTTTTCTATAACTCATACATACTACCAATAATGGATTATTGTTGTGTAATTTGGGGCAAACCTGAGCAAGGTTATGTAAACAAAATATTTGTTTTGCAAAAACGTATCGGCAAATTAATTCTTGGTAAGTCTAAAAGATTTCCTACAGAAACGTTATTTAAAGAGCTATATTGGTTGACTTTTCAAAATAGATGCAAGTATCATACTGCGGTCCTTATCCATAAAACAATCGGCAACAATGCGCCAAGTTACATGTCAGACTTAGTACGAGTATCGGTCAATGAAAATTATCATTTACGCTCAGAGACAAAAAACGATCTAATCCTGACTAAAAGACCTCGAACGAATATATACAAAAGTAGCTTTAGTTATTTCAGCGTTAATGTATGGAATTCAATTCCAATCCAAATAAGAAACGAACCAAAGCTGACCAATTTCAAAAGAAAAATCAAACACTATTTAATCGATAACATGCAATAATTTAGATCCTACGAGTATCTGTCAGATAACTGACTATTATTATTGATAATTTTGTGTGATTGTCAATACTGACTTTTGTATGAATGTTGTTTGAAGGCCTTATTGTAAATAAGTTAATCATTATGATATTGTGTATTGTAGTGATGTCTTAATAAGTCACCTTCGTTAAATAAAGATATTATTATTATTATTATTATTGCCTCGATAAAAGGATAAAAGGACCAAGTCGGGGCGCTCATTTTTTCCATTGGTGACAACAAAATTTCCCTAAAACTACTGCTTACATTTGCTTTATACAAGCAGTTTCTTCTTTAAGATGCATTTTGTATAAATTACTTCTAGTTTTCTCACTGATATGGCGTTCAATTAGTTAAGCCTATTTATCAATAAGACACTGTGATGTATGCAAGAGTTCTTACTGTATTTTTTAAAATACAATGTATGTTCCCCAATTGTTCCGATTAGCACGCTAATATTTCCTAAAGTGAACAGGCTTTTCCCAAATGTTTGAAGCAATAAAAGCCTAGCTGCGATATCGTAGCCACAAACTTGATGATGGGTATTGGTTTGTAGATCAAAAATCAAAAAGGTTTCGATTACGTTATTGCAACTAATTAAGTAAAAGCCCATGTAGTATTTGTGACCAGTAGGCTATGTACAGAGTGTCCCAATAAAAACGGAACCCATTTTTGAAAGTGAATTGCTCATGTATAAAGTCATATGTCTCCACCAAATTTGAATATGCAATAGAAACGACAATTTTTTATCAGCAGTTAAAATTTGGTTGAAAAATGTCAATTAGTTTCGAAAATATTGGCATTCAAATGAATGCACCCGGAAAACCATTTTAACACGATATCGATCTTTCCGTTCGCAGAGCGCGCATACACTTGACTCTTCACAATTGTTTAATACAATACAAAAGTGATATTGAAACATTTTACTTACAATATGCATGTCATATTCGTTTCATTTTTACCGCAAACAAATAAACTGTTAAAGTAGAGCTTTGGTGTAATGAATACAAACAAAATATAAAAGTGTATCAAAGATTTATAATGTAATCATATGCAGTTTTTTTATTACTCTACAACATGCCGGTCAGCGCTCAAATGCCAAGTACTTTAACCCTTTCCCAAACAAGACCTGGTTTTGACATCCATGAGAGAATTAGCTTGAGAAAGTATTTAGACAAAAGAAGAAAATAATGGTCACCAGCGTTTTCTCCTTTTGCCTCTATATTTTCTGTGCAGTATTTTACGCAAATTCTGTCTTTATCAGCGTCAATTTTGTCATCAGCAACAGCTTTCAATCCAGTCCACCTTAACTTTTTTGGTATGGGAAAGTGTTAAAATTATTTCAAACAACCACCTAACGGACTCAATTTGCACATGCGGCACTTTTATATTAATAAATTTTGAGAAAATTGGTACGTACTTGTACAACGGTAAAGAACTCAACAGGTGACCGTCAGTGCGCTTTTACGAGCAAAAATCGATTTCGTGTTAAAACGGTTTTTTAGTGTCTTTATTAAATTTCATATAACTTTTGAACCAATACATATTTTGAAGTGAAATTTAGAACACATATGCAAAAATAATGTATCTTTAGTACTGCAAATTCAAAAATTAGAATCTATGCTGTCGCTTTAAAATATTTGACTTTGAAATAGGGTTCCGTTTTTTTTTGGGACACTCTGTATTTTCATTTGTAACTGTTGTATTTAAGTATTATACGGTATGGTACGGATGTTTAGTTGTCATCCCCCCATCGGAACAAACACTTTTTATAGGGTTATGCGATGCTTTCTAATGAAATAAAAAACCGACGATCGACAAGAGGCAAGTGATGCTGCATGGAGTTTTGTCTAAAGTAAGCCATTCATCAATACCATGAATCTATATTGTTGTTGTAAATGTACAAGCGAATTTGTTCCTATACTATTTTCGTTTAATGCTTCTTATCAATGTAGACAATTCCCATAAACAAACAAAAATAAATAGAAAATAAAATATTCCAAGAAAAATCGAACAAAAGCATCAATACACTTTGACAGAACACCGATTAAGACATCATGAAACGACAAATTGACATTTTGACAGGTACATGATTTCTTAATTCTACCCTGAAGCTACCTAGAACGAAAATGAGCAATCGAATACATGACTGCTCTGTAACCATAGATTGAACATTAATTGGGTACTTTAACCCTTTTCCAAGTAATTACGTCTTTTGACACACCTCTAGACAAATGGGTCTGTAATTTGATCCTTGACTCCTTCTAGTCATTTCTTTTATCAATTGATACAGGTAATGACTAGGTGTCAAGGATCAAATTACAGACCCCTATGCCACTAGAGAGGTCTGTACTTTGGAGAACATTGAGACAAAAGAAGAAAATGCCGATAAATTCATAACAAGTATTTCGCTGCTTTTCAACAAAAAATCTCGTAACTGCAGCTTGTCTTAAGCTGCAGTTACGAGTTTTTTTGTTGAAAAGCGACGATTTTTTGCTTTTGCATCAAGATTTAATGAATGTGTTTTTGATATTTTTGATAACCAAGTAACCCCCCCCCCCTCTCTTTTCTATAGCTCTGACCACCACAGAGTCCCAGAGTCCCATGTTCGATACTCACCGTGTCAGCTTGTCGCCCTGTATCGTAGGCACCCTCCAAGCCGTGTATCGGAGCCCGCTCATTCTGAATTTGATTCAGTGATTTTCCGACGTGCGTCCGACAGTACACCTCCTTATCCTGCGATCCATTCGCGTCATTTCGATAAAACGTCTGCATTGTGAGGGGAATTCCACATATCCGACAACGAAAACATGCCTTATGGAACAAAACTCCGACATTTATCAATTGCTCCTTATCCCAGATTCGGCGGTAGCAGCGGTAACAAGGGTCTACGGGATCTGGGTGGGGTTTACGTTCGTATTTGAACTCGTACAACGTCGCACGTTCATAACTGAACGCGTATTTGTACGTGCCGTCGTCTGCACGTAGTTCAGAAACTTGAATATCTAACTCAGGGTCCTCCATATTGATTTGTTTATGTTGACATCAGACTAGATAAAATAGAAATTTAATAGCCCAACTTTGATATTTCTGATCCAAACCCTATGTTGTGGGTACTCATTCGAATCGTCTCGACGAGACGATTCAAATGAGTACCCACAACATAGGGTTTGAAGAAATATTTTGTATTTTTTACAAATTCGGCATGACATCACCCTTTCTTACCTGTAGCTATTTTTGATATTTTTCAGTAGGAAGTCAACATGTTATTCAATGATTCACAATTTTACATCTTTCACTAGTAACCACAAACCACAAAGAAATCACGAAAAAGTATTACGAGAAAAGGAACACAAAAACAAGATAATCCTGTACAAAAAACATTCAACTGTCAATTTTGATTAAAGGTATAATCCTTGTAATTTAAGAACGATGTCAAAAGTGTCATGAAACACAAAAATAGTAAATAATTTCGCGACATCGACTTTGACCTACATACCTTGACGCGTCATAGCGGCCCTGGAATGAGCGTAATTAATTTTACCTGTCCTTACCTGTATAAAAGGGAAATAACTGTACTATTAATCGATTTCAATTTACAGTGTATTAGTTCCCCTGAATATTAAGGAGGAATGCTCCAGTTTCCTATTTTTTTCCACAATAATAGAATTTATTTATATTTTGTATGTTGAAATTACATGTTATTACCAATTGAAAAATAAAATAACAATGGATGGTCATCGATCTTGTTTGAAATTTATGGGCATTCGTATCACATACCCCTACAGCGAAAAAATGCACAATTTTTTGCACCTGTCCAAGGTCACTAAAATGCTAATAAAATGCTGTATATTCATTGTTTAGTCCCGAAAACGGATTTAAAGTAACGTCTTCCATTAAATAAGAACAGAAAAGCAAAAATATGTGCTATTATATACGCGTAAATGTATAAAACAGCATGCTCAAGTGTTCGGTCAGATCAACGAAGCGGGAGTATTTTATGTCAAATTTTGCATATTTTTGGAAATATTTCAAGTTCTACATAATAGAATTTGATAAAAACTCCCTCATTGTATTAAGCAACATGTCCTGGTAATAAATCAAAAAAGAAAAAGTATAGGTCAGCGCACTTATTAATGAATTACAGCAATTTTCATCAGCTATGATGAATAAAATGACGCAAAAACAGTGGAACCTGCATACACACTTACGACTGTCTTGCTCTAGATTATCGATTTCCATCTTGAGGAAATAAGTTTCGAATAATAAATACACTTTTACCGTCGAAAATGGCAAATTGTAATGATGTGTTATATTATTGAAAATATGGTAGCGAAACATATTGGTACGAAACATTTAATTTACTACAGTAATGACCGAGTGTTCCGAAAAACTGGAGCATTCCCCCTTAATACTGTCGGACCATGTCACGACGGAGTAACCTGTGAAATAGACGCGACATCACAGTGGGAAATCACTTAACACAATAATTATACAAATTCTTAAATGATCATGTCAATATGTGACCGAATTGAAAATGACGTGAAGAAGTGAAGGCTTAAATACGTCAGAAGACGGATATGGTGGGCACATATCTTTTACGAACCAACCAATTAAAAAAAGTTATTAACGACCAACCACAATATCAGTTAAGGGGGAATGCTCCAGTTTCCTAAATTTTTTCCCAATAATAGAAATTTATTTATATTTTGTATGTTGAAATTACATGTTATTACCAATTGAAAAATAAAATAAAAATGGATGGTCAGCGATCTTGTTTGAATTTTATAGGCATTCGTATCACATACCCCTACAGCGAAAAAATGCACAATTTCTTGCACCTGTCCAAGGTAACTAAAATGCTAATAAAATGCTACATATATTCATCGTTTAGTCCCGAAAACGGATTTAAAGTAACGTCTTACTTTTAATAAGAACAGAAAACCAAAAATATGTGCTTGTATAAACGCGCAAATGTATAAAACAGCATGCTCAAGTGTTCGGTTAGATCCACGAAGCTGGAGTGTTTTATGTCAAAATTTGCACATTCTTGGAAATATTTCAAGTTCTACATAATAGAATTTGATAAAACTCCCACATTGTATTAAGCAACATGTCCTGGTAATAATTCAAAGAGAAAATGTATAGGTCAGCGCACTTATTTGTGAATTACAGCAATTTTTATCAGCCACACATGAAATAAAATGACACAAAACAGTGGTAACTGCATACACACTTACGACTATCTTGCTCTAATAATCGATTTCCATCTTGAGGAAATCAGTTTCGCATAATAATTACACTTATACCGTCGAAAACGGTAAATTGTAATGATGTGTTATATTATTGAAAATATGGTAGCGAAACATATTGGTACGAAACATTTAATTTTCTACAGTAATGACCGAGTGTTCGGAAAAACTGGAGCATTCCCCCTTAATTTTCAAAAAAAGATCTACCGCATCCATCTGATTCCTGGCATTTTTCACATTTCTTTGCTTCTAGGCGAATTTGAATTGATTGAGTATTGAAGTCATTAACGATTTTCTGAAATCGATGTGACACGTGGTTTTCCTGTCGTAGATATGGTCGTGACGGGACGCGGAATTGAATCGGAAACTTCTGCTTTTGTTATTGCAGACCTCGTAAATCCAGCGCTTGATAAAAGTTGGAGTACAGATATTTTGCAATAACACCGACGATATTGTGAACATGAGGAGAGGGTGTTATCAATGGTCGAAATATCTATCATTTAACACCGATAACTATATAATTTAACAGTTAAATGATATCGCCCATTGTTAACTATAGACAGGTGCACTATTCTTATATCGTCGCCTTTCTTTAAAAAACCCATAACGACACTTTATATTAGTATGCTGTTACGAGGTTTAGGGAGAAAAGCTGCAATATAGGTCTACTAGTTCGGGTCATCGGTTAGCTGAACATTATCAAAGTGCTGAAGGCACTGAACATTTCTGTATATTTCTGATGATTCTCAATACGACAAAGTCTAGTTATGCTATGCTCTCATAACTATTGTTGAAGAAACGTGGTTCAAGGCGGTCACTACATGTGTTACTTGCATTTCTCTTGAAGTAGGCTATATGCTCCATTACAAGGTTATGTGAAAATTGTGTCCATGTCGTGCCACAAATTCCAAGCTTTTAGAATATTTGGTGACTGTCCGAGAATCTGTCATGAAGTAAAAATATTGTAAAATGTAATCTGACATTTTCTTATGTGGCTTTCCACGACAAATAGTTTTTTTGTCATATCTTGATTGAATTTTAATCTACATATGTCAAAATGGTATCAAATGAAAGCTTATGACTTGCTCTTTAATTTGTAGTTATTTTATGCAAATTAGCTTTTTTTCCACACCTTTATTTATATCTATTTATATACATGTATACAGACATATATTAAATAATGGCATAATTCAAATTACATAAATATAATGGTTGCATGCACAATGTATATGGCTTCGATGATTTCAAAAGAAAGGATTTTGAGAGAGAAATAACTACTAGATCGGGAAAAAGAAAAAGAAACATTGGTGATGCACAGCAGTGTTTCTCCTTTCTTTTTCTCTAATTTGCATTTTGTCATATGTTGTGAAAAATAAATAAAAAATGGCGCATGACGCTTTTTTCTTTTCTGCATATGCTTTTAAAATGCAACCAGTCACAATTCTTTTCCATAGATATTTGAATGTGTATCATGCAAAAGAAAGAATCTTGTTTCATTTAAACAGATTATCGAACAGCATAGTTAAATAAAGGGTGTGAGAAAGAAAGAGTGTAATAAATTCACGAAAGGTGGGAATACCAAAAACAACAAAAACATATAAAACAAATAGGTGATTCTTCACTAAAATGTGATGTCGCCATGACGTAGTTTTCGAAGTTGACCCCCAAAATGATGCCGGTAGGCTAGTACTGAAAAGTCACAATTATATAATCAGATTGGCATTTAATTAGCACTAGCATTATGTCGTCGCTTTTCACCTAAAATCCTGTAACTACAGCTTAAAACAAACTGCACCTTCGAGTTTTTTGTTGAAAAGCATCAATGTATGTCGCCTCTTTCTATTTTTATCATGTATCTTAAATATAGGACCTACCTAGCACGGGGTTATCATCGAATACTGATATATATTTAGATATACGAAAAATGTTATCTTTCAAACAATACTGTTTCTAAATAAATACATGTACAATAGTTATCATAAACAAAGGTGGATATATTTATTTCATGTTGTCATCCTTGTGATCATATTTATGTTTTCTCATAATAATGACGAAATATCACGTGATGATAATTGGTTCCCGTGTACATTGTTTAACTTGACGATTGCTCGATGTTTTCTGGGTCCGTTTTGTAACATGTGACAGTATTGTATATATTCATAACAAAACCTAATCATTTATAGATTAGACAAAAAAGATATTTGTGTCAAACCGGATAATTTAAAACGACAAGAAGGCAAAAATGGATAACTATAATATAGGCTTGGAATCCATGTCGGACCCAAGCAGTGTTTATGACAATCAGACCTACAAGGAGGCTAAAAACACAAGACGATCTCTGCTTCTGAATCTGACGTGGATATGTCTGATCTGGGTGTTTACTTTCACGGCGTATTCAGGTACGTTGGTTAAACGCGTGACTCAGAATTTCAGGAAATCATAATTATTTTTGTTAATACTTAACTTCGGTTTGAAACAGAGAAGGTGGGGAAATGCCAGGAATAAACTGGAAAACTGGACGTTGTATATTCTTGAAAATCAGCTGATAAAAAAGTTATAGGAGATCAGCCAAAAATTTTGGTTGATCTTCAATAACTTTTTTATCAGCTGATTTTTAAGAATCCACCTCGTCCATCTATTGTATGACATCTGTCGACATTCTCTTCTTCAAACCAAATTCAAATCGATCCTGTATTAACAAAATAATTGAAGAATTTCTGAAAATGTTGAATCACGTGATTATTTATCGTTTACAGGGTTACAGAACCTGGAAGCGGCGCTACATCCGGATATAGGCGTGTACTCTCTAGCCGCCATTACCGGGGGAGGATTCATCTCCTGTATAGTCGCTCCAGCACTCATTGGCAAGATCGGCGCTAAAGGGGCTCTCATAGCATCATGGGTGTGTCTGGCGATATTTGTGGGATCGAACTATTACCCGAAACATTATATATTGTTACCTGGCTCCGCTATTGAAGGCTTGTCTACAGGACTGATGTGGACGGCGCAGGGAGCCTTCCTTACAACGATCGCGATGGAGTATTCCGAAATCATCGGGGAGGGGCTTGAATCGGTGCTTAGCAGATTTTTCGGAATATTCTGCATGGCTTTCCAGAGCACTCAAATCTGGGGTAACGTTATTTCGTCAGCTGTGTTCACGGAATCTGGAGGTAGTGGGTCCGAACCAAACACCACACATCAACCTCCCTCTTTCTGTGGTGCCAGCGACTGTCCCTGGGACAATAACGCGACCAGTCACGCCAAACCACCAGAAAAATGGCGCGTAGATCTACTCATCAGTATCTATATGGGGTTTACTGTGATCGGGATGCTGATCACAATATTTTTGCTTAAGCCCATCAAATCTAGCGGCCCGTCAGATGTTTCTATAGGTAAACAACTGGGAGCCACACTCCGACTGTTGTTTACAGATCTCAAAATGGCGCTACTGGTACCCATGAGTATATGGACGGGAATGGAACAAGTTATACTGTTTGCGGAGTTTACAAGGGTAAGAATTCTATACAATTTTCACAAGCCGTGGAGTCTACTACAACTTTGTTCTTTACTTTCATAAATAATAAACTGAGCTAGGTAAGGATAGAATCCTTGTCGCGCACTGCTCTATAGCTTTTCTTCTAAAAAAACTTGTAAGTTTATTGGTTAAACCAGACCTAGTTATGATGTCCCTTCTAGGAATAGGCTTGGGAAACATTGAGTGTGAATCTTTATAAAAAAATGCTTATACTAGTAATAAGAATGTTTTCTTTTCTCCCAATATTTTCTATGCTATGATATACACGTTTTCTTCCATTTAAAAGACAGTACATTCCATTTCATCTTTTTAAAAATGTATTCTTTGATGCCAAGATTGGCTATTCTAATGTGTTGAGTTTTTTGAAATTGTTGCTGATAAGCAGAAACCGCTTTCAATTTTGAGACGAAAATGACAAATTCCATTTACATGTGAAGTTCTGCAGTTAACCACAATTAATTAAATTTTAAGAAAAAAGTATATTCCTCGTAAACGGCGCAATGCTTTGGCTTGAAATCAAATATGCTCTTTCCAGATAAAATTGAAATTATAATTCATGAGAAAATATCTATGGAATGTCTCTTTAATATCAATATTTTTGTTAATGTATTGGAAAGCGGTACCAGTGAACTCAATTTGGAATTCTCATTTTTTCTACAGGGAATTCTGGCTAATTAGGATATCATTTTTCGAGTTTCAACATATCTTCTTTAGTTTTAACCCAAAACAAGACATGCCTAAATGATGTCTCTGATAGACAGATATTGGAAAATTATTGAGACGAAAGACATACATGCTGATTACCAGCAATTTGTCCTTTTGTCGAAAATACAACGTATATTCTGTGCTACATTGTTCGCAAATCCTATCTTTATCAATATCAATTTTGTCGTCTTCCAGTTTTTGTCGTTTGGGCTAAATATAGCGGGTTAGATATAACGTGACCAGTGAAAATTAATGCTGATATCAATCTAATTATTATTAATAATTGTGAGTCGTCTCGCAAAAAGGACATTCTGCGAAGTGGGAAAACAGCAGAACATTCTTTATTACGGCACTACGCACATAGGCTCATAGTCACAACATAATAATGAACATGAATGAAAAGGAAATGACAATCATGATGCACTGCAGAACAACGAAATTACTCCAATGTCTAAAACGAACAACTTTATGTTAGATAAGAAATACAAAAAGTAGAAAAAATACGTGAGAGCACTGACTATAAAGAATGCGTGGCATTATGACATTAGGTAATTATTTTGTCTCGGTTAGAAAGCATTTTTCAAAAAAAAAGAGGGAGAGAATGGCAGTTTGAGTAATAATTATTATTGTTAATTTTTTTTGCATTAAGGAGCTTGATAAATTTGAACATGCTATGGTTTTTGTAGTAATATTTGGGTAAAAAATGTGTTCAAATTTCAGAATTAAAGATACGTTGTGGCGTAAATGAAACTCTTCTTCTATTTCGTTGAAAAGTATCGAACCTATACAATCTGTGCAGACTTCACTGACTGACTACGGTTGAAACTTTTTGCTCTATGATAATTTAAGAGTCTAGAGTATTTTTGTACCTATCTGTTGGTTCATTTTCGGAATGTGATATTAGGCTGACCTACGGTTGGATACGGTCTTTTTTTAAATATCGAAAATAAGTAGCGGTTACGAGGTAGATCTATTCGTTGACGATATATTCGTTGATTGGATTTAACTGATGTCATGGTCCTTTTTCGCGTGACAAGTCACATTTCATTGTTTGTAGTTATCAGTGACCCACCCACATAACGATTGTTGTAAGTTCAGGTGAACTTAGGCCTAATCCTTTCCAAAATGACAAAATAATAGTCTTTGTAAGCCGTTGTAGGTGAGAAAATGGACAAATGCACAATAGCTTTTTGACATTATAGCATACAAACTATCAAAAAGTAGATAAAATGTTGGCGATCACCTACAGTCTGATTGTCACTTATGCTTTCCAGTTTGATCTTAATTCCAGACGTATGCAGGCTGCGAGCTAGGCGTCAGGTACATCGGATTCACTATATGTTTCGGGGTGGTCAACACCCTGGGTTCACCGCTATCTGGCGTGTTGTCTAAATACACACAAACATGCAGTCTGATGTTAGTCTATCTAAATTTCCCGTGTATTTTCAGACGTATGCAGGATGCGAGCTTGGCGTCAGTTACATTGGCTTCACTATGATATGTTTCGGTGTAGTCAACACACTGGGTTCACCCCTATCCGGCGTGTTGTCTAAATACATCGGCCGTATGACACTATGTTGGATAGCCACGTGTCTAAATGTTGGAATACTGGCGCTCATGAGGTTCTGGACGCCGGATAAGAACGAGATTTACGTGTTCTTTATCATACCCGGGGTCTGGGGCCTCGGTGACGCGATATGGCAGACTCAAAGTGGTGGTGAGTACTAGCATACCATTATAAACAAGTACAAAATTGCTGCAGGAGGCAGCATCAGATGAAGCACGGCCTAAATGAACTTTTAACAATGACTTTTCGCATATGTATCTATCTATCTGCATCTACAACAACTCTTGTGATAGGCAAAGAGAAAACTCAAAATTACCTCATTGCCACTCATTTAACCACCTACGAAAAGAGAGGCAGTGACAAACTCGAAATTACATCACTGTCACCCATTCAACCACCTACGAGAAGAGAGGCAGTAAGAAACTAGAAATTAACTCGCTGCTACCCTTTCAGACAGCTGGGTAGACTGTGGCGGTGATTAGTAAGTGTCTTTCCCGAAGACACACCTCTCCTGATTTCAAGTTGAATGAGCTATCCACTGCGCCATCAAAGGTGTCAACATTTAACACTGTTTGAATAATAGAATTTAAGACAAAAATACAATCAATCGTGCTTTAACCGCTTCTAAATCCGAATTGGTAATCGCATAGTAGACTATTAGATTCTGCCCATTGTCTAAGACGTTTCTCTAAAATGATAGAAAATACCTTAGAGAAAATACTAGTAAGAGTAATTCCTCTATAATTATTTACGTCAGATTTATCGCCCTTTTTCGGTATTGGAACTATACCTATAACTATACCTATAACTATATAATATACTATAACACCTAACGACCAATTAGATGGATATATACTGTTATTATGCTCCCCAAAAAATTTCGGGAAAGCATATAGTCGCCATGCTGTCCGTCCGTCCGTCCGTCCGTGTGTCCGTCTGTCCGTCCGTCCACAGCCAGATCTCAGCAACCCTTGGACCAAATTCAATGAAACTTCACATGTGAACTCCTTGGCATAATCCCTAGGGACCCTTTTCTCTGTTTTTTTTTTTTAATTTGAGGCTGCGTCATTGAAAAAGGGACCTTAATGTAAAAATTAGTTTTTCTCTAATTTCTCTTCATCTAATGGACAGAACTTAATGAAATTGTGTACTTATGTGATAAGTGAGATGTTTTAGACCATATTCTATAAATAATGTGTGTACGAAAAATCCGTCATGGAAAAAGGGGGCTTAATGTATGATATTTTTTTTATTTTGTGACAAGCACTTATTCGGGAAGCATAATCCGTCTATGACGGCTCTTGTTAAACATATAGTTAAAAAGTTTGCATAAATATGGTGACAACAGAGTTTTACAATCTTTAAACATATCTGGTTTGAGAAGATCTGAGCCACCACTTTTATTACGGATATGAAGAGAATGAATTGCCTTCTCAACTTCTGTAATCTCAATGTTTCGGTCTAATGCCTCTACATACTGATTTTGTGAAACATGATTACGTAACTCTTCTTCAATGGAATCATCATAAAATGTGTTTTCTCCAGTAAAAATCGATTTAAAATATTCAAAGAAGTTTTTATTCTTAATGTTACAATTTTTATCACGACTTTTTCTATTATTGTTTATTATTTTCCAGAATTTTTTTCTGGTCATTTTATGCATATAATAGTTGATATAAATAACAAAGTTAACAACATTTTTAAGTATTTCCGATAAGAACATTGAAAATTGAGAAAGTAAGAAAATGAGATGAATACACAGTGAAGATTTGCAATAACTACTAGATAGTATTTAGACCTAGAGATGGACTGGTTCATTTTCGCTTTTTTTCTCTTGAAAAACTGAACATCTTTGCATTCCCAATTTACCAACTTGACAAACAAAAAAACATACATATCTAAAAGATATACTTAGAAGCATCACATACTGACTGTTTGACCGGTATGTTCTGTTGTAAAATATCTAATGCGGAATGTTGCTAATAAAGTGCATTATGAACATTGATTTTAATTGGTCATCTAAATTCTGCCTTTGATTAAAAAGCTGTTCACGAATTCACAGGTAAGTTTTCTTACATTTAATAGGTGTTGACTGGAACAAAATTGAATTTAGAAAGACATTTAGAAATCAATGACAGATGGAATCGCAATCAGGTTTTCTTTTTTTCAAAATAACGTATACTGGCGTCCAAAAGAAATGCCTTAGTCATAATAAATGTCCGATTATTTAGTAAATCTGATTTGAAATTACAAATACTTATTTGCATCCTTAAATTTGATTATCTGTACTTGAAAAATGGTGATAAAAAATTATCAAACTGTCACAGTTTCGAATAAAACGGCACATTTAAATAGAGTGGTATCAGAATTTCCGTTTGAAAAACAGTAGCACATGGTTCAAACTTCACTTGCGACGACAAAAGATACTGTAAAACGTCTTATTTGATGACCACAGTTAGTGAATACTAAACGCAAAGTCGATTTCAGCGTCTCAAACCTGAAACGCATATGACGTTAACGTAAGACAACTTCTTGTATAACAGGCGTTTTATGAGATCTATCTGATTTTGGCCGATTGGCAAATGTTTCTGTAACTCTAATTCGTCGATCAAGATGCCTAATCGTGCAATGCAAGACGTCAAAACGTCAGGCGGCATGTTTTTGATTTTCCCGCATTTGAAAATGGCTAATCTACGAGCTCTATTTTTCGAGCAGTGTGTCTGTTTCAAACATTACTTGCAACAACAACAGTTACCAGAAAAACACTTTTTTGGCCACCACATTAACCAACTATTCGACAACACGTCGATCCCAACGTCACAAACCTTAAATGTACATGCGTAAAATGAGGTCTTCTTTAAAGAGCGTGGCCGATCAATAAACGTTGGCGGAACTCTAACGCGTCGATCAAGACACCGAATCGAGAAACACAAGCTGTTAAAGTGTCTTGCGACTTGTTTGTGCATTTGTCGCATTCAAAAATGGCCATATTAAGGGATCCCTTTTTCAGAATTAAGTCTTGGTATCCTTCAATTCGGATGTTTCATAAGAAAATCTTTAAATTCGTGGTTGCCTATCCTAAAACACATGTTACTGTATAAAATGTGACGAATATCATCACGTGGTATACATACACGAAGCGCACATAGAAAACGTGACCAGTCACCGGAAATGGACATGTTAATGCATAGAAATGCCTATTTTTTCATTTGCCGTAATTGTCGGCAAAAATAATAATATACAGTATACATTTCAATAACATTGTAATAGGCATAAGGAAAATAACGACAAATTTCACTGGAACGTTTCTTTTGGACGTCAGTTTAGAATTGTTTTTGAGTAAAGAATTACAACAATTGAATTTGCAAAAAAACTGAAATTCAAAATAACGTAGAATTGTTTTTGGGTAAGGAATTACAACAATTGAATTTGCAAAAACTAATACAGAAATTACCTGCAAATATTACCAGTTATACGGTATTATGTTAACCCATTACCAACCATTGAGTCTTTCTCACTTCCCAAGTTAAAAGAGTTTTGGAAAACATTGCGGCAAAAGACGAAATAGCTTGCGACAAGCATTTTCTTCATTTTCCTCAATGTTTCTACACAAGGAAACCATTTTTGTGACAAGCAATTTATTCATTTCCCATTTTCTTTCACCCAAGGAAACCATTTTTTGTTGTTTGCAACATCTGTCAATTTGGACCACTCTTGAATCTTGCAGTTTGGTGATGGGTTAGACAGTTCCATTAACATATCAAAATTAACAGTTTCAAAATGCAAATACAAGCTATACATACATGTACAATACAAAAGCATTGCATGTGTATAAGTTTTCTTGTGGAAATACAGGGATTGTATGACTGGTTTCATTTGACATGGCATTACTTCTACGAAAGATATGTTTATATTTTGCAAGTAGTGTGCAGGTAGTGACATCACAGACTTGAATCATAGTACACAGATATAAAAAGAATGATAGAAAATACAATTTAACTTTATCATTAAGGAAAAAGCACTAAGTCTTACTTTATGATAAAGAAAGCTAATGTTGTGGCATGTCAATTGAAATTAGCAATACGCTCTTCTTCATCAGTTCGTTGTCTTTTTATGAAGACAGTAACTGTTGTTAATTAGTAACTTTAGCCTAGAATACTGATAATCTTGATAAACATAGATTCTCGATGTCTGGACAACAATGAAATATTTTATGGCGTAGATAAATTCATGACCAGTCATTTCCTTCATGATAAAATGTAACAATGTTTTTAAGATGCTTTCAACAAAAACATATATATTGGAATATTACAGTAAAAGAGGTTTTGCTCAAAAAGGAGAGGAAATGTAGTGTATGAAGTAAAAGAATAAATATCATATTATTCATATTTAAAGCATTACTGTTGTTATAGTAGAGAGTGAAAGTAGTATCTAAAATACGGTCATTGTTCTTATAAGCCCTTGCGACATAACAAAAAAAATAAAATAACAAGAGGGCCAAGATGGCCTTGCATCGCTCACCTGAGAGGACTTTGAAACAAACAGCTTGCATACTTCAAACTCCCATGACCCACTTTTTACATGATCTAGACATCATCAAGATAAACTTTCAGAACAATTTTCACAATTATGAGTAAATATTTTAGTTCTTAGAGCAAAAACAAGATTTGACCTCTTTGACCTAACATTAGCTACTTTCTACATGACCCATTTATCATCAAGATAAGCAATTCTGAACTATTTTCACAATGATGAATAAATATTTTGATTTTTGGGGGGGCAAAAACAAAATTTGACCTAGGTTTTGACCGCCCATGACCCACTTTATACATGCCCCAGATATTGTGAAAATAAACTATCTGAACAATTTTCACAATGATAAAGTAAATATTTTGGTTCTTAGAGCAAAACCAAAATTTGGCCTACTGACCTAGTTTTAGACCTCCCATGACCCACTTTTCACATCACCAAGATATCATCAGGATAAACATTCTGGAAATTTTCACAATGATAAAGTAAATGTTTTTGGTTCTTAGAGCAAAATCAAAATTTGACCTAGTGACCTAGTTTTTGACCTCACATAGCCTCCTTTTAACATTGACCAGATATCATCAAGATAAATATTCTGAACAATTTTCACAACGAAAAAGTAAATATTTTGGTTCCTAGAGCAAAAACAAGATTTGTCCTAGTGACCTAATTTTAGACCTCGCATGACCCACTTTTCATATCACCAAGATATCATCAGGATAAACATTCTGAACAATTTTCACAATGATTGAGTAAATATTTTGGTTCTTAGAGGAAAAACAAAATTTGACCTAGTGACCTAGTTTCTGACCTCACATGACCCACTTTAAAAATGACCCAGATTTCGTCAAGATAAACATTCTGAACAATTTTCACAATGATAAAGTAAATATTTTGGTTCTTAGAGCATAAACAAAATTCGACCTAGTGACCTAGTTTCTGACCTCACATGACCCACTTTTAAAATGACCTAAATTTCGTCAAGATAAACATTCTGAACAATTTTCAAAATGATAAAGTAAATATTTTGGTTCTAAGAGCAAAAACAAAATTTGACCTGGTGACCTAGTTTCTGACCTCACATGACCCACTTTTAAAAATGAGTTAGATTTCATCAAGATAAACATTCTGAACAATTTTCACAATGATAAAGTAAATATTTTGGTTCTTATAGCATAAACAAAATTTGACCTAGTAACCTAGTTTCTGACCTCACATGACCCACTTTTAGAATGACCTAAATTTTGTCAAGATAAACATTCTGAACAATTTTCACAATGATTAAGTAAATATTTTGGTTCTTAGAGCAAAAACAAAATTTGACCTAGTGACCTAGTTTTAGACCTCGCATGACCCACTTTTCACATCACCAATAAATCATCAGGATAAACATTCTGGAAATTTTCACAATGATATAGTAAATATTTTGGTTCTTAGAGAAAAATCAAAATTTGACCTAGTGACCTAGTTTTTAACCTCAATTGACCTGCTATTCATATCACCAAGATATCAGCAAGATAAACATTCTGAATTTTCAGAATGATTGAGTAAATATTTTGGTCCTTAGAGGAAAAACAAAATTTGACCTATTGACCTAGTTTCTGACCTCACATGACCCACTTTTAAAATGACTCAGAGTTCGTCAAGATAAACATTCTGAACAATTTCACAATGATTGAATAAATATTTTGGTTCTTACAGGAAAAACAAGATTTGACCTAGTGACCTAGTTTCTGACCTCACATGACCCACTTTTCAAATGACCCAGATTTCGTCAAGATAAACATTCTGAACAATTTTCACAATGTTTAAGTATATATTTCTGTTCTTAAAGCAAAACCAAGATCTCGACCCAATGACCTAGTTTTTGACCTTACATGACCCACACTTTGTACATAACTTGGATATCAAGATAAGTATTTAGGATATATTTGACAAAGTTTTGGGGCAAAATTAGCATCTGTAGAGCAAAAGGAAGGATCTGTAATATTTGACCTTGTGACATAGTTTTTTACCTTGCATGACCCTCCTTTGATCATGACACAGATATCATAACGATAAACATTTAGAACAATTTTGACAAAGTTTGGACCAAAATTGCCACTTCCAGATCAAAAGGAAGGATTTAACAAAATTTGACCTCATGACCTAGTTAATAACCTGGAATGACCCACTTCTTGACATAGCCTAGATATCATCAAGATAAACATTCAGGACAATTTTGACAAAGTTTGTGCCAAAATTGGCACTTATAGAGTAAAAAGATGGATTTTACAATACTTGACCCAGTGATCTAGTTTTTGACCTGGCTTGAATTATTTGTTATCATGACCTAGATATTATCAAGACAAATATTCTGAATAACTTTCATAACAATTGAGCAACAAATGTGGCCCCTAGAGCAAAAAGAAGATTTGACCTAGTGACCTACTTTTTGACCCCATTATGGCCCCGATTCAAATTCTTTGAAGTATTTTGAAAAAGCATGACCCATAGATCATATGTGTGAAATATGATTGAATTCTGCCTTGTACTTTAGGAGGAGAAGATTTTTTTCTGAAAAGTTGACGGATGGACAGATGGACAGATGGACAGATAGACAGATAGACAGATGGACAGATGGGCAGATAGACGCCAGACAACAGACAGATCACAATACCTCACCTCGAGCACTACGTGCTCAGGTGAGCTAAAAAATCCGTGCACTACGAACATTCGCTGATAATTGAAAACTGTGGTAATGGTTTTCGATGTCTAATGATATTTAGAACATCCCTCAAAGTTATCTGAGGAATTTGCTTAACCCCTGACCTTTAACACATGTTGTAAAGGATTGTCGGCTTTCAAAACAGCACAGTGAAAATCCAAAAATCTTTGAAAAAATATGATTTAAGACTCTTTTTCAGTTACCCCTTTCTTAATTTTCAACAAATGATAAACAAAAAGTAATTTGTAATGCTTGTTTGTGAGAAATATGAATAAATTGAGCATTGAAAGGAACATTTCCTTTCATTTCCGAGCCCACTCACATGTCAAAAATAACCTTAATATGCCCGGCCTGAGGGCCGTGCAATAACGTTGGTGGGATGTCAAAACCACGTAACTACAGCTTAAAAAGCTGTAGTTAAAAGGTTTTAATCTCCTACCGACGATAAGTTGATTAAACATCTCCCAAACGAATATTAAAGGGCGACGGTAACAGATGGTCTAATTGCAAAAAATGAAATTTTTTGAAAAAATATGCAAAACTTTTGTGTTGACCACCTCGGGATGGTTAATAATATGCGATTCAGACAGAGAATGAGCCGAAATTACAAGACAGATAGCTGTATTTAGGGAGAATCCAAGCCTAAATTCAACCCCATCACTGATGGGGTTAGAATTATTTTCAAATTGTTGCGCATGCGCATACAGCGCGGACCATGATTCAAACGAGATTCATACTTTAATTTCAATATGACGTCATCATGTATGTTGTGACGTCATTTAAGAAAGTCGCATGTCCTACTGTTTTGACCTACTTTCGACATCGCTTCATGAATTTGGTATCAAATTGCGAAAAAATGAGTCGTTGCTTCAATAGTTTCTCGTAATCATTTCATCAGGTCATATAAAGCTTAAAAAGTGTACATTTCGTTTGTATTTGACAATTTTTGGGTCCAAATCTGGGAAATAGTAGCTTTAAGGCAATGCAATACCCGGGGTCTGGGGCCTGCGTGATGCGATATGGCAGAATCAAAGTGGCGGTATGTATGATAGGTGTACCCCTTTCCCAGGATCGTCCTTTTTCATAGATATTTTTAGCACACTCAAGATACAGTCAGTTTCTGAAGTGTCACATTTTCCGTTATTTGCCGAATCTACCAGCTAAATTATGTCGGTATTATCACGGTGACAGTTTCTTGGGCATTTGCGTCTCACATCTACACATCATGTTTAAATTACATTACACTCATGTTATTCTGATAATTTTATTGTAGCTACATACTATGACGACGCTATTTTGGAGAACAACATGTTTCCTGATCAACCTGCGTGTACTGCGTGTATACACAGGCTGATCTGGAACCAGGTTGGGCTCAAAAGCTTTAAAGAACCAATTCCAGATCCTGGCTCAATTGTATCAATTTCTCGTTTCAGCAATGGTGGGTTCCATATTTTCAAGCAACCAAGAACCAGCGTACGCCAATCTACGTTTATTTCAGGCTCTAGGTTTCACCATGGCTTATTTATATAGTAACTCTTTATGTATGTACATTAAACTGTATATTGCCGCGGGTTTTGTGGTGTTCGCGGTAATTTTACAGACGATTGTGGATTTGATGGTTAGAAACAGTAATATTGTGACAGTGGACGAGAAAAATATTCAGTATTAGTGATTCTTTTGTCTTAACTCTATGTCGAAAAGAGAATTTCTTATACTGGTTCAATTTTAAAGGAGTTAAAGGTGACAATATAACCGAAACCAGAAGTTAAAAATGTGTATGTTATAACATCGAAAATACTGAGGGGAATGAAGAAATTGCTGATCATCGACAATTTCTTCTTGTCTCTCACAGGGATATCTAAACCAGGAATTGTTAGTGCAGTATTTAACCCATTAGCAAACTTTAGTCGCCACAAAATTCAAATATGTTACAGACAACGATCTCTACTGAACACATTTTTACATTTTTTACATCTCCCTTGGTAGAAAACAACGTGGGAAATAAAGAAATTGCTGGTCACAAGCAATTTCTTTATTTTAAGCAATATTTACCAAATATTTTGTTTTGTTGGTCGTCAAAAAGCCTAAGTGTCTGGTAATGTGTTTAATAAGTGTAGAACTGTTCAAAGTGATACAACTGTTCAAAGTGATACAAAATAAAGATACGTTTCATAAAATTTTAATATGTTTCAAAATACGTGTTTCTGATAGGCATGCAATATTTATACAAATGATTCAAACGAGAGTGATAAATGTAGGAAACCGTTCTTCGACATGCAGCGTTCTGCCCAGCGCAAATAATTATACGAGTACTGACACATACGCATTAAAAAATGATGTAGTCCTTCCACCTTCAAAAGAACTCTCACATCTCTATGTCTACCCTTGTTACCAAAAACATGTATCTTCATTTTGCAATTTCAAAATATTTCGTTTTTGAACAACTGAGTAAATAAACATTTAGAGAAAACATCAAAAGATTTTAATTTTTCTTCTTTATTCTTCGGAGAATAATGGTCAGCATGGACCAATGAAACTTATTTACAGGAAACACATGGAAATACATAATAACTTCAGCTACATTGAAATGTTTGGCCCCTTTTGCATGTGACATGGGGTAGTATTCACCAAACAGTCTAATTGACCAAACGCCAAGTTTACCTTAAAATACACAACAACCCATCTAATTGACCGAGACAAACGTCTCGTCCATACAGATAACTTGTAATGCAATTTGCAATTAGACAATCAATTTATAAACGTTGGTGAATACGGTCCCTGGTTTTTAAGAATTTTGATTTAAAAGATTGAGAAAGTATTGAGGCATTTCACGGCGCTGGCATAACTTTTCACCAATTGTTCCTATCTGAAGTAACCAATCAGAAAGGCCAATACAATCAGTCCAATCACGGCGTTCACATTCAAGAAGCGTCTCCATAACTTGGTCTCCTTCAAAAACTCTTGTTTCAACACTGTTTCTTCCTCTAAACTGACAGGTGAACCAGATTCTTTAGGAATACCACACACAAAGTCGAACCATCGTCGACATCTATCTGCGTTCGTGGTTGTATCATCGTTTGTCTTGGTATCTGATATTTGCATCTCTGAAAGTGATAAGTAAGAATAGGTTTTAGTCAGGAACGGGAACAAGTGCCGTTAACACACTTGAGACAAACATGGATCTAGATCAGTCTCTGAATACGTACAGTCTGATCCATGTTGTTATCTAAAGGTTTCCCCTCAAACTGACAGTGGTGCCAGATACTTTAGGAATACCACACACAAAGTCAAAGCATCAACGACATTTTTCTGTGGTCGTGAAAGACAAAAATAAGACACCGAATGCCAGATTTTTTAAATGTTTTCTAAAAATGTCTAAATATGACTTTTAAAAACACAGAGAATAGCACTTTTGGAATCGTACACTTCATCAACATAATTACATAGTATGACTTAAAAGTCAAACTAAGAAACATGTGTTGCAAAAAGTTTTTGATTCTTTTGGCACATAGGCCTACAAGCTACAAGGCGTTTTGAAAACCCTTTCCAAGTTGACGAATGTTACAAAGGATTTCCAAATGCATGCATATAATCATGTCGCTGCTTTTCTGCAAAAACCACGTATCTGCAGCTTAGAACAAGCTGCAGATACGAGGTTTTCGCAGAAAAGCGACGATGTGTCGTTTCACGTGTAACAACTATAATCTCACCAGATATACCGTTCATCTGTTTCTCATCAACGTCCGCATCACTATCATCATTGGTATGTTTATCGGTAGTCTCACCAGCAGGACCCTTTTGTTGTTTATCATCTATAACCTCGATCATTGTTGCATTCTCTTGTCGTGGTCTGTATCGGGTCCACCATGTCAAGTGGGTATCCTGGGTAGAAAAGATAACTTAGGAATTGATTTTGTTCTAAAATCAGGGTAGGTTTGCCGTTATACATTGATAAACCGTCTGTGTTGTTACAAAATCTCGTAACTACGGCTTGAATCAAGCCGTAGTTTCGAGATTTTATAACAACGCATACGAGATATAGTCCGCCAACATTGACTCAACAGAAGAGCCTTTTTGTTGTTTATCGTCTATAACCTCGATCATGGTGGCGTTCTCTTGTCGTGGTCTGTATCGGGTCCACCATGTCAAGTGGGTATCCTGAATGAAAAGATAACTTAGGAATTGATTTTGTTCTAAAATCAGGGTAGGTTTGCCGTTATATATTGATAAACCGTCTGTGTTGTTACAAAATCTCGTAACTACGGCTTGAATCAAGCCGTAGTTTCGAGATTTTATAACAACGCATACGAGATACCGTCAGCCAACATTGACTCAACAGAAGAACCATTTTGTTGTGTATCATTTATAACCTCGATCATTGTTGCGTTCTCTTGTCGTGGTCTGTATCGGGTCCACCATGTCAAGTGGGTATCCTGAATGAAATAAAAATGACAGTAATCGAGACACACATTCATCACTATCATCTATGGTGTGTTTATCGCTAACATCACCAGTATGACGAGTTTGTTGTTTATCATCTATAACCTCGATCATTGTGGCGTTCTCTTGTCGTGGTCTGTATCGGGTCCACCATGTCAAGTGGGTATCCTGAATGAAATAAAAATGACAGTAATCGAGACACACATTCATCACTATCATCTATGGTGTGTTTATCGCTAACATCACCAGTATGACGAGTTTGTTGTTTATCATCTATAACCTCGATCATGGTGGCGTTCTCTTGTCGTGGTCTGTATCGGGTCCACCATGTCAAGTGGGTATCCTGAATGAAATAAAAATGACAGTAATCGAGACACACATTCATCACTATCATCTATGGTGTGTTTATCGCTAACATCACCAGTATGACGAGTTTGTTGTTTATCATCTATAACCTCGATCATGGTGGCGTTCTCTTGTCGTGGTCTGTATCGGGTCCACCATGTCAAGTGGGTATCCTGAATGAAATAAAAATGACAGTAATCGAGACACACATTCATCACTATCATCTATGGTGTGTTTATCGCTAACATCACCAGTATGACGAGTTTGTTGTTTATCATCTATAACCTCGATCATGGTGGCGTTCTCTTGTCGTGGTCTGTACCGGGTCCACCATGTCAAGTGGGTATCCTAAAGGAAATAACAATGACAGTGATTGATAGAACATACCTATTCCAAATAAACATGAGAGGGAAGTTAGAAATATTACTCTGTAGGGGCCTACATCTGTCTTTCTTATGAAAAGAGAATATCATTTAATTCTGTAGTTTCCTGAATATTCTCAATGTTAGGCCTATACCACCAGCTTTATTATAATATCACTATACATGCATAGATGTTGAATTTTAATTGTTTTTGTGAAATGTACTTTTTGTCATTATTTGTGCAAAGACTAAATGTAAACGTGTTCATGTAGGTCTAGTTGAAAAAGCTGGAGGTTGATATTCAACAAAACATTTGATCTCAAATATGCATTTGTTAAACACAGCCGCTGAAACCCAGCCTTCAGAATTCACTTACCGATTTTCTGTCTGGAGCCTTGGTTATCAAGCTGATAATGACAATAGCGAGTGATGTAATGACGATGGACATCTGTCCGAAGTACGTGTAGTGCACTTTAGACACTACCGCAGGCCTGGTGTCCGGTTCGTCACATCCGGGTGCAGGGTACACAAAGTCGAGAACCATCCGGGTCACTCCACACACGTGACCTATCACAATACCCCAGAATGCACCCTGAAAGGAAGAATCTTCAGGTTATTAGCAATGCAGGCATATGCTAATACGGTGCGACTTTGTAATATCCGTTTGTAGATTCTTCAAGACTCCTGAAACTCTCACAATATCGAATATAGGTTTTATAATCATGAAAATTATTAGTATGTATCCATTATTCAGCAGATGATAATCTCCCTTGAAACATCTTCCCTTCTGAAATTGCTGTATCATAGGTTTTTTTGTTTATTTTTTGTTTTAGATCTATTTTTAACGGAACTATTATTGTCATTGGACCAAGTATCTTGCCAAATGGGTGCCAAGCCGATCTTGTGAAAAGCCGTGTAGTAGCCAGTTATCTGTTATCTTTTTAACAATGATAAAATAAATGAAAACATAAATAAAGACTGAGCTTGCGCAATGTATTTTTTCAATCAAAGAGTACGAGAAGTAAATCATTCTAAAAGGACCAGGGACCCGTATGCAGATAACTTCTTAGATTCATACTTAATTTCTAGTTTGATAAGAAATGTATTAGTGACAATTTTTAACCTAGGTTTAAATTTGAGACAGATCTAAGAAAAACTTAAAAACTTAGTCGGGATTGGATATCTAAGTCTAATTTTTGTCTAAGAAATTTAGTGCATGCCAGACCAGGTGTTCCGTCATTTAACAGAAAAGGTACCACATACTGTGCAGAATTTTCGTATGAGTACCAATATAGTAGGATATATCTTACTTTATGTTTCCATCTGGACGTACGTTTTATGGAATGTCTGATAAGCTGATTAGCATTTATCTCTACTTACGTGTTCGTTCATGCGTCTCCAGAGTATAGCCAACATAAACAGCGCTCCTATCGGCGTGCCGAAGTACCCCTGAACTGCCTGAATATACACAAATAACTGGCCACCTTGCGAAGACTTTACGAGGGGAATCCAGAGGATGCTTAGGCCGCAAAGTACAGCGATAAATACTCTAAAATGGATAAAACATAAATGAAAAGTAACAAAATATTGAACCCCTCCTACAAAAAGACCTAGTCTTGACGACCCTATTGAATATTGAATTAGATATCTCCGAGGTAAAAAGAAAAAAAAATGCTGACTATTTTTAAAATCTTTTGATGGTATCACTTTAGGATTGACATAGGCTCAGACAATATAGATGTAGGCCTTACTTTCAAATGAAAATATAAGCAAATCATCTCTAGAATGAAGAGGTTGCTCAGGTTCAAATGTTGGCGTCAGCAATGCTTTGTCTGAAGAAGCTGTAGGGCTATATCTTTGTTCTTCAATTCTCTGTAGAGTGAACTGAATGATTATGTTTGATTTATGCTTAATATATGACGAGATTGCTATGTTTGAATGTGGTATATAATGAAAATATAATATCACTGCGTTTCAACGAAAACCTCGTACCTGCATCATAAATTAAGCTGCAGATACTAGGATTTTGTTGAAAAGCGATGATGTAATATTTTGCACCAGAAAAATTGACAAGTACCTTCCAACGATCAGCAGTTCCCTTTCTGAAGCCCTTGTTCGCATTTTTCTCCACAGGTCCATGGTAAATAAAGTACTTGCTGAGTTAAAGATGGATGTTAATGAACTCATGATCGCTGATAACATCACAGCCATTAGTAACCCTTTCAGACCTGTTAAACAACAATGGTACATATCACATCGTCGGTGTTGTTGCAAAACCTCGTAACTTTTGAAAATCATCCCACGATATGTATCACAGTAACACATTATACGCTAAAATGGAAATTCTTGAAGTGTGAAAAGTATCGACCTCACAGTCAGTCCTTTTAGCGTGACGAGTCACATATGTTGAAAACAACAGAAACTTAAGTATCGGGTAGTTCAGAGTAAGATCAAACTGTACTAATCTGCAGCCTTGTCTTTGTCAGCTATACTTTCGAAAACATTCTTCTGAATGAATTATAATGAGATTTGAAATTTTAAGTTTTGTTCTCTTTTCGTCCAAACAGATACAAAGTTTGTACAGACAACCCTAACAAGAACAAGTTTCATCGCAACTTTTAAGTAGCGTTATAATGTTATAATTTAATATAATTTGATTTTCATTAAAATCCCAGGGTTCTGATTGGTTAAAAATTATTTTTCATACCTCCATGAAAAAAAAATTGCCGGAACTACTTTTTCCCTTCAAACATTGTATTACGCCGCATTATTAAACAGCCATTTATGTTGAAAATTAATAATGAAAAGTTGTGTTTTTATTGTTTTTTAAATCGCAGAATATTAAAGGGCGACGGTAACAGATGGTCTAATTGCAAAAAATGAATTTTTTTGAAAAAATATGCAAAACTTTTGTGTTGACCACCTCGGGATGGTTAATAATATGCGATTCAGACAGAGAATGAGCCGAAATTACAAGACAGATAGCTGTATTTAGGGAGAATCCTAACCTAAATTCAACCCCGTCTCAGATGGGGTTAGAATTATTTTTAAATTGTTTCGCATGCGCATACAGCGCGGACCATGATTCAAACGAGATTCATACTTGAATTTCAATATGACGTCATCATGTATGTTGTGACGTCATTTAAGAAAGTCGCATGTCCTACTGTTTTGACCTACTTTCGACATCGCTTCATGAATTTGGTATCAAATTGCGAAAAAATGAGTGATTGCTTCAATAGTTTGTCGTAATCATTTAATCAGGTCATATAAAGCTTAAAAAGTGTACATTTCGTTTGTATTTGACAATTTGTGGGTCCAAATCTGGGAAATAGTAGCTTTAAATTATAAGAAATGAATGTAATTCTATTTTTTTTTCATGCAGGTATGAAAAATAAAATCTAATCACACTTTTGTATGAACCGCTTCGCGGATTCATACAGTGTGATTAGATTTTATTTTTCATACCTGCATGAAAAAAATAAAATTGCATTCATTCCTTAAATAAAATGACCAACCATTAGGCATCAGCTCCAGAACCAATTTGGGATAAGCAATGTTAGAACATCCTACTCTGTTACCACAATGTTCTTCACATTTTACAGGGTCAACACACGCAACCACATCTGAAAGGAGAAATAGGTTAGGATTTGAATTGCCTTCTTCACAGTCCTCGTACCCTAAGATGAACTTCGACATGATATCGTCGCTTTTCAACGAAAACCTCGTAACTGCAGCTTGTTTAAAGCTGCAATTACGAGGTTTTCGTTGAGAAGCAGTGATATCTAACAGGTCAATGGGCATATATCATCTTTGAAATACTCTCTTATTTGAAAACATATCGAAAAACATACAATTATTTTAATGGAAACAACGTTTTTTTTCTTGTTTTATCTTTGAATAAGAATAGTAAATGAAAGTGAACCAGTAACAATCTGTTAGAGACTGCACAAAATACCGACGTCGTTCATATAAAACATACTACGTTACCAGGGTATAGAGCTCGACTGATCATTCCTGGCCAGATCATGATAAACAGGGGAATGATCTTGAGATACCCGGCCAATATAGCTCCTCCTTTAGCGTGGGACAGGTTCTTGGCTGCTAGTGTACGCTGAACTATCACCTGAATAGCGTAAGCAAAACAACATTATAAACAAGGGAATGATCTTGAGATACCCGGCCAGTATAGCGCCTCCTTTAGCGTGGAACAAGTTCTTGGCTGCTAGTGTACGCTGTACTATCACCTGTATAGCATAAACAAAACAACATCATAAACAAGGGAATGATCTTGAGGTACCCGGCTAATATAGCACCTCCTTTAGCGTGAGACAAGTTCTTGGCCGCTAGCGTGCGCTGAACTATCACCTGAATAGCGTAAGGAAAACAACATTATAAACAAGGGAATGATCTTGAGATACCCGGCTAATATAGCTCCTCCTTTAGCATGAGACAAGTTCTTGGCCGCTAGCGTGCGCTGAACTATCACCTGAATAGCGTAAGGAAAACAACATTATAAACAAGGGAATGATCTTGAGATACCCGGCTAATATAGCACCTCCTTTAGCATGAGACAAGTTCTTGGCCGCTAGCGTGCGCTGAACTATCACCTGAATAGCGTAAGGAAAACAACATTATAAACAAGGGAATGATCTTGAGATACCCGGCTAATATAGCACCTCCTTTAGCATGAGACAAGTTCTTGGCCGCTAGCGTGCGCTGAACTATCACCTGTATAGCATAAACAAAACAACATCATAAACAAGGGAATGATCTTGAGGTACCCGGCTAATATAGCTCCTCCTTTAGCATGAGACAAGTTCTTGGCCGCTAGCGTGCGCTGAACTATCACCTGAATAGCGTAAGGAAAACAACATTATAAACAAGGGAATGATCTTGAGATACCCGGCTAATATAGCACCTCCTTTAGCATGAGACAAGTTCTTGGCCGCTAGCGTGCGCTGAACTATCACCTGTATAGCATAAACAAAACAACATTATAAACAAGGGAATGATCTTGAGATACCCGGCTAATATAGCTCCTCCTTTAGCATGAGACAAGTTCTTGGCCGCTAGCGTGCGCTGAACTATCACCTGAATAGCGTAAGGAAAACAACATTATAAACAAGGGAATGATCTTGAGATACCCGGCTAATATAGCTCCTCCTTTAGCATGAGACAAGTTCTTGGCCGCTAGGGTACGTTGTACTATCACCTGTTAACAAGACAACATGACACATTATACACTTAAAGACACTTCCAACGCAACACTTACATTTTTCATTATAACTAAATAAACAATGCAGTATATTTCATGAAATTTTCAGCAAATATCAATCAATTACGTTTACATGTTTTCTGTAAGTTTCAAGTAAATCGACTGATCCGAACATAAAAAATATTTAGGATTTTCACTAAGACTCAAATATGAAAAGTAACAAAACCCCAGGCAATTGCAGAATTCAATAGCATCAAAGCAGCGTCAACAAATCATGCTCAAAACTCATATCACTGCTTCATAAGATTTGATAACATGCTATCATGTGCGATGCAATACTAGAATTCAGTCGCACCTATTTTGTTTAATGTTTTGTACGTGTCAGCATTGCACAAAATCATTGAATTTGTTACCAGACATTAGCTTTTCGCCCTTTTGCCCCAAGAAATTTTCAACAACTGCAACAGAAACTAAATAGGGACGAGTTGAGAATGATCCCGCAAAGATTCACCATCAATTATGCTTTATCAATGAGAAGGGTGTGTCTTCGTGTCATTTAGGTTCATGACGGACACACAGAATGTTAGCATAAAGTCATAAACTTTACTGCTGTTACATTAATAACAGGCCCGTAGGAACAGTCGGGGCTAGGGGGGTCTTAGCCTCCATAATGTTGCTCAAAATGCCACATTTTCCTTATTTTACACTGAAAATGTACGGAAAATCCAATTTAGCTCCCCAATATCCAAACACAGGGGCTTCAGCCACCCTAATATGAAATTGCTTCATATGGGCCTGAATAACATGAATTTTCTTTATCAGCTCGCGCAGATTTTTTGCGACTTTTTGTTTTCAAGTCATATTATATGCACTGCAAATTTGATCATTTCTACTCAATGTTTCTTTATGAAAATAACAGATATTATGCAATTATGAATGAATTAAATTTGTTGAAAATTTGATAAAGAATGGTTGGTTAAATATCAAGTTATTACCAAAAAGGTAAGTGTTGCGTTAGAAGTGTCTTTAAGTGTAGATTATCCTCTGACAGCAAGCCTACATAGCTCCTCATTGTATAGCTCACTGTAATGACTTGGCAGATCATCTCTTTCGATTAGTTAGAGATACTCTGCCAGGTCATTTATCGTTAGCTATATTGAGCATAAGACTGGTTTCTGGTACTATTATAGCTCACGATAAATTACATGACATAGCCTGACAGAGTATCCGTAGCTAATAGCTAGGAATGCTCTACAAGGTCATTTAACGTGAGCTATACCTGTGTATAGCCCAAGATAATTGACCTAGTAGAGCAGCCTGTGCAAATCGAATGGGATGCTCTGCCGGGTCATTTATCAAGAGTTATATCGTAAACAAAACATCATGATAAACAATGGAACGTGGCGTTAAACCAATTTATCCACATTCGCTTTTACTCAAATCCAAAATGTCATTTTAGGGTTTCTTTTCATGTTAGAACTGATCTAACGTGGATTATTTAGTGTGCTTTCTGACTAATAACCGTGGTTAAATGAACGATAAATCACAGTAGAACGTGGGGTATTTCTGAAACAATGTACCTGATCACAACACCAGTACCAAAGACATCCGAGTGAAGACTGTAGTATAATACCGGGCCAGGGCTGGTCCGAGTTTACAGGATCACGTAACAGGTTAAAGGCGTCATCTGGCGGATACCCACACTTGCTACTGTTATCATGGAGCGGTGGTACAGCCCTCATGTACGATAACTCCAGTTTATTATAACCGCCGACCTCTTTTAATCCTACAATTGAAAAGCATAAGGATCTTTTTTCACATAAGGAACAGTTAACATTTGTTTTCGTGGCACTGCCTTATCCTATTTCACTTTAATTGAGGTTGTAGCAATATGGATGTCAGCATAGCTGCTCTTACCCGTCCGACGTGTTCATATATATAGTTTGTATTACTCTATGGATTGGATAAAAGACCTCTATGGATAAGGCGAGAAATCACCCTAAAAGGCTCAGCTTGATGGGTCAATTTTCAAAACTATCAAATTGAGAAACAAAATTTGGCTTTATGGTTAGGTAGGCAAATAAATGAAATGAATGCCGATTTCATGTCATTTAAAAAGTTCTGTAGGTGCAGATAACTCTTGAGTTTTGTACCCACCTAAATGGTTTCATTTTTTTACACTACCGGTATTCATAGAGGTAAAATGAAGGTTCTTTTTTTATTTATTTGCCATATATTTTCTACAGATACAAGGATAAATGATGTTGACATCATATGGCAGCTTTGGTTTTGACCGTATTGCGCATGTGCATCACTGAAACAACTTTGAAAACGTACTTTCCCGCTAAAAACCTAGGAATACCTACCTTCCCAAGGCTGACGAACATCGTCCCCTACCCCCTTGACCCAGCTGCCCATTGACATATCTTGTGTTACGAGGGGCGTTCATTAAATAATGAAAACATATCTGCCAGTCTTTTTATACGCAACAAAATTAAGAAATACTTATACATTTACAAAGAACTGCCTATAAGCTTTCATTGTGAAAATCCAAACTGAATGTTCCGTGTGTTACTATGGAAACGCATGACGTGACATTCTCAATTGGTATGACGTCTGACGTTTTTTCGCGTTATTTTCGCTAAAACAGACTTGCATCATGGTATTTATTTAGAATTTGCGTACAGAAAATGTTTATTCAGCATTATTGACTTATGGTGTTATGTTTTTACTTCCAAACTACGTATAAGGTTCTTGTATGTGGCAAAACTGAAATCTTCGGCATTGTGATCAAGGCAATTAGGTAAATACAATGATATGAACGGAGGTGTTTACACGCTTTTTAACCATATATTCCTCTGTGATATGTACTATGCTAATTTCAAACATTGATTTGAAACGTGCATGGAACTTGTGATTGATTAAGCTATGCCCCAACATTAAATTTCTTTTATTCAAAGTGTGATGACGTCACATTGTTGACCCCCCCACACTTTGGATTAGGGGAAAACGTCAAGATTTTCCAGATACAAAGTATTTATAAATGATTTTTTTTCTATTTTTAGATAGCAAAGTGACTTTTACTGCTATTTAATGTTTGTACATGAGACACAAAATTAATCAGTACAAGGTCAGAATGATTCCATTTTGTTTCCTTGGTTTTTGAGAGGAAAAATTGATGGAAATCGCTGGAATTTCAGAGTGGAAACATTTGCAACTTTGTGACAGTGTTGCCATGGCAACGGTTGTCATGCAGGGTTTTTGTTACTTTGAAAAAAAGCTCACATACTTGTTACTTGCATATTAAATTTTAACTATATAATTACACATTCTTAACATTGAGCTGATAGTGTATTTTCATTGTTTAATGAACACCCCTCGTACTTGAGCATAAGCTTCCTTGGTAAAAAGGATTTCCTGGGTCACGGGGGGAACATACTTTTATAATACTCATATACCAATTGCCATGATTTAGGCGGGAAGATTTCGCCTTTAAACTCGTATCAATGATGCGCATGCGCATTTAGGACAAAACTGGTTTATGATTTCAACATCAATTGTCCTTACATTTACAGAAAAAATCTTGCTAATAGAAGCAAAGAAAACTAAATTCTGGTTAAATGAATACCGGTGGGATAAGAAAATGTAATTTTAGTTATCTGTAGGCTACATGTGTAATCGTTTTGATAGTACAATATCAGTTTTCATATAATTTAGGTATATATCTTACAAAACAGCTCCAAATAATCATCAATTTGCATGCTTTGAAAATTGACTTTTCCATTTGAGCCTTTAGGGAGATTTCTCGCCTTATCCATAGAGGTGCTTCACAAATTTTGTTAAGAATTTTATCTTAAATCGCCTTCCTTTCAGATGAAATGCCGTTCTTACAACGTGTAATCTATACAGTAACATTCCAAATAAAAAGATAAATAGTGCTACGTACCAATTCCGACAAGAGCGAATGCACCAAGTGTCATAATGACGGTCTGTAAGGTGTCTGTGTATATCACCGCCGCCAGGCCACCTAGAGTAGATAGAAATAGCTTTTCATATCGTCGCCTTTCAACGAAAACCTCGTAACTTTAGCTTATTTTAAAATGCAGTTATAAGTTTTTTTTTTTTTTTTTTTTTTTTTTTTTTTTTGAAAAGCAGCTATAGATAAAAGAACCATGCATGCAGCACACTGCTTTCCATACATCGCTAAATTGATTGTTCGAAACCCAATCTTATTACAAGAATTTCAAGAATTTTGATGGCCATTGTTGTAACCGTTTACCAAGGTATGTTTACAAGCTCGTGACAACAAGTGAAGCGATATCATTTAAATATATATTTAAAGTAGTTCACCCTAATGAGAATCACGCGACATCGGAATTATTCGTGCGACGTCGTAAACATTCGGCGGTTGAGAGTTTTGTAAACATTCGGCGGTTGAACTCTCCACCGCCGAACGTTTACGAAGTTGTTTGAATAGCTTAGGATATACATGTATACCGAATGTTAAGGACGTTGCACGAAAAAATCCGATGTCGCGTGAATCTCACTAGCAGTAGACAAACATTAAAAAATGTCTTTACCCAGAACAGTGTATATCCCTGTTACCAGCAATAAGGCCACAATGGATATGTACATGTCCCATCCTAGTGAAAGTTGGATGAAAAACGCTCCCGCAAATATCGTCACCTGTATGGACATAAAACATAATGTTTACCCAGAACAGTGTAAATCCCCGTTACTAGTAATAAGGCCACAATGGATATGTACATGTCCCATCCTAGTGAAAGCTGGATGAACAACGCTCCCGCAAATATCGTCACCTGTATATTGAAAACATTAACATAGAATCATTGTTAAGTTAACATGGAAATGTTCTAAAACATTGATTGCATTTTTTCATACCAAATGATTCTAGAAATTACAAAGATGCAATGAAAATACCAATCACCAATTACATGTAAGCTATATTTTATTGCTTTTTACTAAAAATTACTTTATTAAGTCTGAATTTTGAATCTTCTTTTTTTAAATTATATTAACTTTCTTGGATAATTGGAAACAGACACATTGTGCTCATTAATCCAATATAATGACCTTGACCTTACCGCTAACTTTGTGATGATATACAGCACGATCGCCAGTACGCTGAGATATATCCTCAATCGGTTACCCCCAAACCTTTTCTGTAGGTACTCGGGTAGGGTATATACCTGAATAGATTTCAACATAGATATATGTGACCCGTAACGCTAAGAAGGACCTTATCCGAACTCCAAAATCCAAATTTTGACAAACTTGTCAGACCTGGCACAGGCTAACCAGATCATGTATGCGAAAAATGAACATATAGTTAGATATAGAAAACTTCGGATTTAGAAAATTACATAAAAGTGGAAAGTGTCGGCCCTAGTCTGGCTGCGCGGACTGCGCAGACAGACTAGGGTCGATATTTTTCACACTTGGATAAGGTCCCTTTTAGCGTGACGGGTCACATATACATAATATGCACAACTTAAAATGCAAGATTTTGTTTAGCGCTCGTGTGATCATAAGTAAAGATTTAATAATTAAATGGATTCAAATAGATATCCTCTAGGATATATATACTCGACAAAACTGCTAACGCATCACTCAGACCTTTGTTAATATTTTTTTAACGAATGTACAGAATACGTTCAAATTTTGCACATGCCGACTACCACCATTTGATAAGCAGCCTATGAAATTTGTATAGTAAATGCTACTGCCTGTTCTGAAATATTGGAGTTTTAATAAGGGCACCCTTAATTCTTAAATTCATGAAATCTGATATTTGATTACAATGGAAAATTCACGGGTAACTTTCAAACCTTTTGTATTAGCTGAAAGAATCCTTTTGTAGAAATGTTAGCCTTCTTTTAACAAACCGACGGCTTAAACACTTTTGTGGGCGCATAATTTATTCCCGTAGAGGTAATGTTACATCACTAGTATCGTTGGTGTCATTGTTGGCGTCGACGGCGACGTCGGTTACGTAGACAAAAACGTATCGGTCTATATCTTATGAACTGTATGACATGCAGTCTTGATATTTCACACTTAGACAGGTCCCACCAGGACCTTTCACATGAGACCATAAAATTAGACCCTGTGACCTTGACCTTGAAAAATTGACCTTTTCTTTTTAAAAAAATGCGTTTATGCGAGCTACGTTGTCCGCGAACAACCCTTGTTTCGTTAGATAAGGAATTTAATTTTTCAGACTTCAATTTCATAATAAACCAGCTTTCAAAATCAGATCAAGTAAAATTGCTTGAAAAATAGCACAAGTTACACGAGCCGAAAAACTATTTGGTCCCCTTTTCGTATGACGCGGTCACATAAGAGAGAAAACTTAGAAGTAGATTTATGGATGAGTGCAGAATCTTGTGGGATAAAGTCATGCTAAATTATAAATCCAAATCTTTAACAATAAAGAAGTAGTACGATTTTAAAAAGTGATGCGTTAGCTCTTTTGCTGAGTATATAATGAAACAATGTCTGTTTCACCCATTCCCAAAACGAAAATTTTACCGCTTCCATTAGGTTGAATAATAAGATGTGTAGTATGTAAAAGAAAAAAAATAACGAGAGAAAAGTAGAAATGGTTGATGGTCATCCATTTCTTTTTCTTCCATCTTTTTTTTCAATCTTTTTCTGCTAGGTAACCGGACCTTGTTTGAGAAATGGTTAGAAGATGTGCGAAACTTCACTTAGAGTGTGAAATTCATTTTCCAGTCTAAATTAAAGTAAATCTAATTACCAATGGTAATAAACAAAGCATTGCAAACGTTCAGTGATTATATACTCGGCAAAACTGCTAACGCATTACTCAGATCTTTGTTAATATTTTTTTAACGAATGTACAGAATACGTCCAAATTTTGCACATGCCGACTACCACCATTTGATAAGAAGCCTATGAAATTTCATAGTAAATGCTACAGCCTGTTCTGAAATAGTGACGTTTTAATAAGGGCACCCTTAATTCTTAAATTCATAAAGTCTGATAATTGATTAAAATTGGGAAATTCACGCGTAACTTTCAAACCCTTTGTATTGGCTGAAAGAGTCCCTTTGTAGAAATGTTTCCCCCTTAAACAAACCGACGGCTTTAACACTTTTGTTGTCGTGTAATTTATTCCCGCAGAGGTAATGTTACATCACTAGTTTCGTTGGTGTCATTGTTGGCGTCGACGGCGACGTCGGTTACGTAGACAAAAACGTATCGGTCTATATCTTATGGACTGTATGAGATGCAGTCCTGATATTTCACACATAGACAGGTCCCATCATGACCTTTCACATGAGACCATAAAATTTGACCTTGTGACCTTGACCTTGAAAAGTTGACATTTCCTTTTAAAAAGATGCGTCTATGCGAGCTACGTTGTCCACGAACAGCTCTTGTTACGTTAGAAAAGGAATTAATTTTTTCAGACTTCAATTTCACAATAAACCAGCTTTCAAAATCATTTCAAACAAAAATGATTGAAAAATATCACAAGTTACACGAGCCGAAAAAACTGTTTTTGTCCCCTTTTCGTATGACGCGGTCACATAAGAATGACAACTTAGAAGTAGTTTTATGGATGAGTGCAGAATCTTGTGGGATAAGCATATGTCAAATTATAAATCTAAATCTTTAACAATAAAGAAGTTATGCGATTTTACAAAGTGATGCGTTAGCTCTTTTGCTGAGTATATATAACGTTTCATTCCTGATTCTATTAAGTACAAAGCAATTACAAATTAGAACTATTATTGTGATTTTCATATATATATTTCACATTTTCGCCCATATAACCTACACTATTTATTTTTATTTATTTATTTTTTTCAATAATAATTATAGTTCATCAAAATTAACCCGGGACATTTGCATATGTAATGAACCCATTTCGGTAATATCTTGTTAAGACCTCAACTAACAGACTTTCGATCGAAAATTAAGTTGTCCCTGGTTAATTTTGGTGGACTTTACTTCTCTGGATATTAATCATGATTTCATGCATATTGTTTATGACTTTTTTACGATAAATCATAACCAGGGTGTGAATTAATTTCCCCGTACTTACCCCGGCTGATATATAGACTGGAAGGAACAACCAGCTAAGGAGAAGAACCAGGGGCATAGACTGAAATAGGAAACAGAGAAATTAATTCAGCTAATCCCGCCCAAATATATAATTATTACCACATTCAGCAGATTCATGACGTGTTTTATCTTCTCTGCTTCAAACCGAATTCAAATATGGTCAAATATTTAAAAAAAAAATAGTTACGATCACTAGATTCTACGTCGTGATTACATCTTAACCGATTCCAAACAGTGACGCTCTTTGAAGCCTCATTTATAAGATAAAGGCTTTGCAAAACATCGTGGAAAATTAAGAAATTGCTTGTGACAAGCATTTTTTTTCATTTCCCACAATACTTTCTATCCAGAAAGAACAAAAAATCTAAATTTCCTTTCACTTGAAGTTGTCATCTGCAGAATCTTTAAACATTGACAAGCCTAAAATTTTGCCGTCTGGTAATGAGTTAAGAAAAAAAGTCATGGAATACATTGATATGAAAAAGAAAATGCAAAATTCAGCATTTTTCTTATTTTCTCTCAGCAGTTTCTATGCTGTGACACAAACATATTAGTAGTGTCGCCTTTGAAGTTCGACTTGTCTTATTTGCTTATTTGGGATAAGGTTGTAATAGTTGAATACAAGTAGGGCCTAGTTGATCTATATTTCCGACATCACCACTAACGAGCACTTTAAATATGACTGCATTTGTGACAAGGAGACTTTAAATGATACAGGTTTTATAACCTTGACCTTAAACAAACAGTAAAAAGATTTATATATCGAAGATCATGGGACCTATAACAGAATCTTCGAGTTATAGATAGTTCGAGTTAGAGCTATTTACGAATTCTATGGAACATGAGAGATAAAAAAGCTACGTACAAACCACTCATACAGCACAATAGCTATACCACTGGCGGCCCCCGTCCCGGCCAGTCCCACAAAATGCTCGCTACCGATGTTACTCGAGAATAGGGACGCACCAACCTGAAATATTTGTATTAGTTTTATAAAGCCAGATCCACGTACATACATTTTGTATGTAGCACAATATCGCTGCTTTTCAACAAAGATCTCCTAACCACAGCTTGCTTTAAAGGGCGACGGTAACAGATGGTCTAATTGCAAAAAATGAATTTTTTTGAAAAAAATATGCAAAACTTTTGTGTTGACCACCTCGGGATGGTTAATAATATGCGATTCAGACAGAGAATGAGCCGAAATTACAAGACAGATAGCTGAATTTAGGGAGAATCCAAGCCTAAATTCAACCCCATCACTGATGGGGTTAGAATTATTTTTGAATTGTTGCGCATGCGCATACAGCGCGGACCATGATTCAAACGAGATTCATACTTAAATTTCAATATGACGTCATCATGTATGTTGTGACGTCATTTAAGAAAGTCGCATGTCCTACTGTTTTGACCTACTTTCGACATCGCTTCATGAATTTGGTATCAAATTGCGAAAAAATGAGTCGTTGCTTCAATAGTTTCTCGTAATCATTTAATCAGGTCATATAAAGCTTAAAAAGTGTACATTTCGTTTGTATTTGACAATTTTTGGGTCCAAATCTGGGAAAAAGTAGCTTTAAGCTACAGTTACGATGTTTTTGTTGAAAAGTGACGATATCTATACCGCTAGCAGCCCCCGTCCCGGCGAGTCCCACAAAATGTTCACAACCAATGTTACTCGAGAATAGGGACGCCCTAACCTGGAAATATTTGCATCAGTATTATTATAAAGTTAGATCTACGCACAGATCATTCGTACAACACAATATCTAGATAAGGATTTTGATCCCAACATGATTCTAGATCAGCCTGCGTATACATGCAGTCTGATCAGGAAGCATGTCGTTCTCGAATAGCTTTTTGCAAATGAAATATGTATTATACTTTGCTCTCACGCTCGTTTGGTCGACAGAGAAATTGGAAGTTGCAAAACATTATCCTTGGCTAGCACACTGAAATTCCTTTGTCCCAGACAAAAAAGATCTTGTTCACCATATTTTGTGGACTTGGTAAAGTAAAATGGTATTCAAATCCAGGGGCATACCCAGCAATTTTGTAATGTTGAAGCCCAAGGCGTATTATCGAGTCCATATGACGCATTTTGACGCCCAAACACAGAAAAGCTCTGTAACGTATTGTGGAAAGCGAAGAAATTGCTTGTGACAAGCAATTTCTTCATTTCCCACAATGTTTTCTGAATAGAGACCAGAAATGTAAAATTGAATTGGTTGAAATTGTGGTCTGTGTTGTCCGTAAATATTGACCTGATCCTGCTGAATATGCAATGAGAAATTGTTGTCCGGAATAATCACTCTCCAGCATATATTGACACAAGAAACATGGGCAGAATACAAAGTCACAATGCTTATGGAAACTATCGACTCTGTTTGACAGTGTATCATTGCTGGTGAGTATTAACTATTCCATGTCACAATTACTCATTGCATATTTATTGGGTTCGGGTCAATATTTATAGATTATAACATCTTTGAATTTGGAAGAGTAAAAATTTGTGTTACATGGGAATGGGTTGTTGGGGTTTCATGGTATCTAGGGGTCTGTTTTTCACAGTTTTTTTCTTAGAAAGGCCACTGGGCACACTATAAAATAATGATGTTGAGGCCCGGGTTTCCAGGTCTAGCTACGAGCCTGAATTCCAATGGTAATCATACTTACAGGTAGCCATAACATGCTCCTTCCGGCAAGAAAGTAACTTTTCACGCTGCCGCGGTTCGGTCTGCATAGTGACTGAAAACACAAAAATATTATAGAAAGGTAAATAAATTTTAAAATGCCAAACTTCGATTGAACCATTTCAATATAATGACGCATTTTGACGCCCTACACGATACAGGCTTTGGAAAACATTGTGGAAAATGAAGAAATTGCTTGTGACAAGCAATTTCTTCATTTGCTCCAATGTTCCCTATCCAAAAAGAACAAAAACATAAGATTCCGTTAACTTATAATTGTCGTCTGCATCATCTCTGAATTTTTTGGACCCTAAAATTTTGTCGCTAAAAGGAAAGGGATGGTCCTTTCACGAACGACACAGTTTCAGAATGAGTCTACTTGAAAAGAGCTGCAGAGAAAATAATTGACGACAAAAGTACGAAACGTGTATGCTATAGCATAGAAAATATTTAGAGGAAAAATGATAAATCTAAAGCCTTTTTATATGCTCAGGTACGTCAAAACCAGGTCATATTTGGGAAAAGATTTATGATACGGCATATATATAGGCATAAGAGTTTCTCTGAAAACTTCTGTACTTCTATGTAGGCCTAACTTTGTTCCAAACCCTGAATCTGTCTCGATCGTGATTAAGAAATTTACCATCTGAATTAATCAAAGTATGGTTGTGGACAAAATTTTATGGCCGTACTCATGTACTAGAATGTATTCCTTTGAATGTGAAAGAGTATAAAGATGTTCTTAATGGGCTTCCGTAGCTGTATTTTTGTATTATTTACTTCCGATACCAATCTGACGAAGCCCAGAGACCATGCAATTATAAACAGGATGCTGTAAGCCACAAATTCTTTGTAGAATAGGGTCACTAGGTCAATGTATATTTAAGAACTTCAACTTCAAACGACTATAAAATGGACTGCTGCAAAGTCCATGATGTTGCAGACGACATTTTCATATAAATGAAATGCCTCAACTTTGGGGTGTTTTGGGGTAGAAAACTTTGTGGAGATTAAAGAATTTGCTTGTTACAAGCAATTTATTTATTTTCCACAATGTTTTCCTAAGCCGTTATCTTGTGAGAAGTCAAAATGTGTCATTATGTGGGAATGGGTTCAGGGATTTCCACTGGCTTTCAAAGAGGATAAAAGGCTTACAAGTACCACCAGGGCTGTCTAAGAAACAGAAGACTGCTTGCAAAATCTGGGAGTACAATATAATTTTTCATTTTTATTATTTTTTTAATGTGTGTAAAAAAGCCTATACCGTGAGTTAATTTTAAATCTTTTCAATGAGTCAAGGGTCAAGATTTCCACAGGCAAATGTTTATTGTCAGACCACCCACTTGATAAATATTGAGCTCAATCATTAGAAAATATAATAAAACAAAGGAACTTCTTTGATATTGATCAAACGCTGGTTGTGTTTGTACGTCGACTTTATTCTATGGACATAAAGCACTCTTTCAAGATCAGCCCATTCCCACCTCTAAAACTTATTTTGTTCCAAAATTCAAGATGCTCGACACCGAAAAAAATACATGGATATTGATGAAATGGATTTGTTAAAAGGAAAAAAATGCTGGATATCAGCACACTTAAATATTTTATTGTTAACCTTGAAACTTTTAAGACTGCTCGAAGTCCTTGAAAATTCCTAAGGTGACAAAATGGGCTCCAACAAAGATGGCATTTGTGTAAAATATAGCACAGAAAATATTGATCCAGGAGGAGAGAACTTTGGTCTTTGGTGGTGGGGGGGGGGGGGGGCGACATTGAAACACCGAGTCTATCAAATCGACTTGTATTCTGGGGATTCCCGACCGAATCCAGTCACCCGATCAAACGGCTGTAGGGATCGAGAATAAATCGTGTCTGGAGATCGAGTGTGATCGGGTTGATATCTTAAACCCGACATGTACTCGATCACCTCGACTGCAATCGGACTTGTACTCGACCACATTCCGATCAACTCGACATCTTCTAAACCTGCATGTTCATACGATTAAATCGACTCAGTCACTGGACTAGTTCGGGTTTGATCGACTAGAGATCGAGAAAGATTAAATGATAATGAATTTGCGTTTGTCAACAAATTGGTGTGAAATGAAATAGGACCTGTTTGAAAGAAAATCAAATTAGTTAGTTAGAGTCACATTAAAAGTAAATAATTTTCTATATACAATGGATAATGACAGCCCTAACCTTTGGCGTGTCCAATCTTATTGTCCGACGCCCCATGACGTGTTGTTGGCAGTCGAATCAACGTTTTCTCGTTTTTCAAAAGTATCTTAAAGGAGTCGCAGACGACAAAAATTAAATCGGCTCAATTCAGCAAAAAACTTTTGGGAAAGAATAAAAATCTGGTCTTCAGCACCTTTTTTGCTTAATGTTTTCTAACGCTAATACGCCTAAAGACGTCCGAATCGTGCATTTTCGGGAAGGGTTGAGACCTTTCCCAAACGACAAAATTTTAGGGTGATCCAATTTGAAAGCTGCTGCAGACGACAATATGGATGATAATAAAGATATGATTTGTGTAAAATATGGCACAGAAAATATTGAGACAAAAGGAGAAACTGCTGGTTATCAGCAGTTTCTTCTTTTGTTTCAATGTTTTCCCAAGCCTTTTCTGTCAGGGACGTCAAAACCAGGTCTTGTTTGGGAAAGGGTTAAGCATTAGCTCTGTTAACCAATTCCCAAACAAAATATGGTTTTGATGAACCTTGCTTGAGAAAATATTGAGGCCAAAGAATAAATTGCTGATAATTAGCAATTTCTCCTTTTGTCTCAATATGTTCTGTGATATACATGTATCTGTATATCATTCACAATCCTTTATTTATCAACATCGTCGTCTGTCCAGAGCAGATTTGGAATCGGGTCCTCCTCCATTTTTGTCGTTTGGGAAATGGTTGATCAAGTGTCCGTGAGATCTGATATGTAATTCAATCTAGGGCTACCTGAGGTGTTGCCATGGCAATGTTGATACGGCTTATCAGCCATTAATGTGGTTGTCAAATTAAAAGCTAATTTACATAATTATTTTTCCACATTTGCATTTCTGGACGATCGAGTGACCATGCAGATATCAAGTGCAAATTCTCGCCATATGAAAACGTGTCTTCTATGGTCATGAAACAAATCAGGCTTGGTTGAGACAAAATCAAACAACAATTTTGCAGATGATCAGCATTCTATCATTTTGTCCCAATATTTTCTTAGCTATATTTCAAACAAATCATGATTTAATCAATATCCTTGTCATCAGCAGCAGCTTATAAATGGGACCAGATCGAAATTTTGCCGTTTGATATATGGTTTAGTTACTCTAGCGAGCATTTCTCGGTTGTCATTTAGAAACTCCTATCTTGTTTCAAACATAACTTTGTGTCCAAAACATTCGCAATGTAAATTCAAACTGTTTCTGATTTTACTGTTATTAACATGTAGGCCTAAAAACAAATTTAATGTAAGTGTCTTAGCATGGGTTAGAGTTGGTGCATGTCGATCTGGATCGATTTCTGTTACCTTCATGAGACGATTCAAATGTGCACCATAACCCATGTGGTTTGGTGAGCATTGTAAGGTGACATTTTTCAAACAATGCTATAATAATAATAATAATAATAATATCTTTATTTAACGAAGGTGACTTATTAAGACATCACTACAATACACAATATCATAATGATTAACTTATTTACAATAAGGCCTTCAAACAACATTCATACAAAAGTCAGTATTGACAATCACACAAAATTATCAATAATAATAGTCAGTTATCTGACAGATACTCGTAGGATCTAAATTATTGCATGTTATCGATTAAATAGTGTTTGATTTTTCCTTTGAAATTGGTCAGCTTTGGTTCGTTTCTTACTTGGATTGGAATTGAATTCCATACATTAACGCTGAAATAACTAAAGCTACTTTTGTATATATTCGTTCGAGGTCTTTTAGTCAGGATTAGATCGTTTTTCGTCTCTGAGCGTAAATGATAATTTTCATTGACTGATACTCGTACTAAGTCTGACATGTAACTTGGCGCATTGTTGCCGATTGTTTTATGGATAAGGACCGCAGTATGATACTTACATCTATTTTGAAAAGTCAACCAATATAGCTCTTTAAATAACGTTTCTGTAGGAAATCTTTTAGACTTACCAAGAATTAATTTGCCGATACGTTTTTGCAAAACAAATATTTTGTTTACATAACCTTGCTGATTCTAGATAAAAACATTTGCTGATGGCATTTGATAACAAACGATCGAATTTAAAAGTATAAAATTGCTGGACTATATATATCTAGAAAAAAGGTAGGCTATACGTACCCAAAATCCAACAGCTAAAACCAATATAAAATACACAACAACCACTAAAATATCCGCCCAGTGGTTTAGTCCTGCTTTTTTCTCCATCATAAATGTTGTAGCACACGACTCAAAGTAGCAGTAAGCAAGTGGTTCATGTGTTTAAATTTCATTAAGTTTTTTCACTTCGTCTTTCACAATCAAGCAAAACTACGAGAGTTCTTTTAAATGTTTCAAGAATATCTTTATCCTCTACCTAAAGTGGAATTATAGGCCCTACATCGTCGTCTTTCAACGAAAACCTCGTAACTGCAGCTTAAAACAAACTACAGTTACGAGGTTTTTGTTCAAAGGCATCGATATTGTAAAATGTTCTTTTCTTAAATTACTATATATATAGTAATGCGTCTGATGCATTTCAGCCCAACATGGTTCCAGATTAACCTGAGTTTAATCGCAGTCTGATCAAGAACCGTGTTTTTCTCCGATATCTTCTTTATTACCAGCAACAACTGAAGTTTACAGAAAAGTTTATTATCAGACTGCCTTCATCTTCGCAAGCCAAGGGTTCTACCTCCACTTTGTTCCTTGTTCGTAAGGAACAAAGTGGAGGTAGAACCCTTGGCTTGCGAAGATGGACTGCCTTTGACCACAGTCTGATCTTGAAACATGGATGTCCTTTATGAAGGGACTCGTTTCCAGATCCTGTCCAGATCATATACCATCACAGTTAAATCAATGTGGGGTTTCAATAGTATACTTTTCCAAACGACAAGGTTAATAGATATTTAAACATGCATTTTGTCTCATGTCTGCAGCTCCTTAAAACTGACCCGGTCTACAATTTCGCTGTTTGGGAAAATGTTTATCGTAAAAACTGAAAAACACAATGGTTGTTAAAAAACAGCACTAATTCCCATATCGTCGCTTTTCAACAAAAACCTCGTAACTGCAGCTTGTTTTAAGCTGCGGTTACGAGGTTTTTGTTGAAATGCAACGACATGCTGATATCATTCTAAATCCTTCATCGAAACACATAAAAACAAATCCGCGAAATTCACTCTAATTGAAACGTAAACATCCACACCAACCTCAACTTTAAAGATCAACAAGTGGTTAACCAACGCTGGACGCCGAATGAAATAAACACGAAATTTACGAGCTACCCAGGCGTGACGTGCTCCCACTACGTTAATACAACGTTAAAGGAGAACGCTGATAAGGAACAAATGATGCTAATTTTCTTTTTAACCCTTTCTCATATAGCGAAATTATAGGCTGGTAGGCCTACAATTTTAACAGCTGCTGCAGACAAAATAGGTCTTGAGTATCCACCATAAAGCGAAGAAAAAATTGAGACAAAAGAAGAAAATGCTGGTGACCAGCATTTTCTTCTTTTGTCTCAATGTTTTCTCAAATCTTTTCCACCAGGGACGTGAAAACTACGTCTTGTTTGGGAAAAGGGTTAACCCTTTACTATAACCATAGTCATTGAAATATTTCAACTCCTTATTATTAGGCCTATTGGGCTTCATAGGCCTACCATATCAAGTAGCTGCGTTCTATAGAAAACATTTTTAACAATGCAAAATAAAGGTCGCCAATGCGAAATCATTTCCAGAACCATGAGAACGTCGATAGCAAGTTAGCGATGATGATGATGATGATGATGATGATGATGATGATGATGATGATGATGATGATGATGATGATGATGATGATGATGATGATGATGATGATGATGATGATGATGATGATGATGATGATGATGATGATGATGATGATGATGATGATGATGACGATGACGATGACGATGACGATGACGATGATGATGATGATGATGATGATGATGATGATGATGATGATGATGATGATGATGATGATGATGATGATGATGATGATGATGATGATGATGATGATGATGATGATGATGATGATGATGATGATGATGATGATGATGATGATGATGATGATGATGATGATGATGATGATGATGATGATGATGATGATGATGATGATGATGATGATGATGATGATGATGATGATGATGATGATGATGATGATGATGATGATGATGATGATGATGATGATGATGATGATGATGATGATGATGATGATGATATTTGAAGATGATGATGATGATGATGATGATGATGATGATGATGATGATGATGAGGAGGAGGAGGAGGAGGAGGAGGAGGAGGAGGAGGAGAAGGAGGAGGAGGAGGAGGAGGAGGAGAGAAGAAAGAAGTCCTTTCCTTTTATTTATTTCATTTCCGCTTTATTTTCTTAGCCGGCGTATAGGAAAAAAAACAAAAGTAGATTTTAAGCAAAATGAGCACGTCGGAGAAAGACGCTTCTTCCGAGAAGGAAAAGAAGAGAAAAAGAACATTAAAAGTCACGAATGGTGCTGCTGGAGATGCCAAACTCGAAACGAAAAGGATCAAAGTTGAAAGTGGCAAGGTAACGTGCTGGGTTGAAAAGGTGGGTGGGGTAAGATGATGAAAAAATAATTTTGATATTTTTCCATTATGTGATCTAACTAAAAAGCTGTAGTGAATAATGTAGGCTATCTATTTTTTTTTTCTAGCATGTCTGGAGTCAATTATTCATGGTAGATTTCGGGTATTCTATTATCAGAGCTCCAGATAGGATGTGTATACTATTTGCGTAAAATACGCATTGATTTGATCTAAATACGCATTTACTTTCAAAAAAATGCGAACAGATACGCATTCAAAATAAGGAATACGCATTTGATAATCGTCAGGTAGCGTCAGGGCTCGAATTTCCACTAGCATACTGGCAATTTGCTAGTTAAAATTAAAAATTGCTAGTGATTTTATCTGACACTAGATTTTTTGGGCTAGTAGAAAAATATTTCCCACCCTCAATTTTATCATAGCAGCCTGAAATGGCTTACAAAACAACTTCCAAATATTGACTAACTGTACTAGTTTTGTATCTATGCACCTTATGCAGCTTTTATTTTTCAAAATGAAAACCAAATTGCGACTGAATTTGCCTTTTTGCTAGTGGTTTCAAAAGCCACTAGCAAAATATTGCGAGTCATTTTTTGAGGGAAATTCTAGCTCTGAGCGTATCAAGATCGAAGAGCGCCGAATGAAACACATAGAATAGGATATGCCAAAGATTAAAAATAACGTTTTGGTCTGTAAAAATAGCGTATCTAATACCACTCAGCCAATCAAAACTGGGAATTATTGGGAAAACTGATTACGTCTATCAAAGATGTCAAAATCAGGTCATGTTTGGGATAGGATAAGCAAGTAATCGAATGTAATCATCCTGTAATCATGATTACTTTGGCAAAAGTAATCGAATGTATTCAATTACATGTGAAAATTAGAGTAATCGATTATTAATCAATTACATGTTTTTTCCAATGTAATTGATTAATAATCGATTACAGGTGACTGTAATCGAACCCCCACCCTGTTACGTCACCAGCCGAGCGAATGCAGATGACAATCGGCCATTCCGTAGATCTACCGAATGCTGCCGAGTAGTGTATTTTGTTCGAATTTCAGTCAATCGTTGATTTCCATTAATTTTTTTTATACGGAGCATATTGTTTCCTCGATTTTGAATGGATGTCAGGCCATTGCATCACTTCGTAAATCGGAAATTGCAACTCGAAGAAGTTTGTTTTCTTTTTAAATCGGGAAGCGAGTAAATCAACATCTGAGCACATCGTAAAGGCGATTTTGGCCGATATTATTTCTGAAGAGGCCCTACAGTGCAGACAAAGATAGCCCACGATGGTAATCTCGTTCAGAAAAAAACACAATGAAAAGTCTTGATGGTCGGAGGTCGTTCCGGTGGGTAATCCGAGTCTTCTCTGATGTAAATACGCTCTTTGATATTTTGATTTTTCGCTATTTACGTAAATAGCGAAAATCAAAATATCAAAGAGCGTATTTACATCAGAGAAGACTCAGATTATCCGATGGGGTGCTCCTGTTAATTTTAATCCTTTCCCGAACAAGAGGGTAAATACTCATTGCCTCCCAAAAATATCCGGAAATACGCATTGGAAAAAATTTTGAGGGGTAAATACTCCTTGTCTCAAAAAATTATCTAGAGCTCTGTATAATGATGTGTCATTACATTTGACATGCCCTTTTAGGGGAAAACATGTGTGCATCATGGCAAGCATCTTTCTCATTTCTTCGGTGTTGAACACAGTCCGTTGAAAGCTTCACTCAGTCAATTTGTAATTTACCTATATTTCTTTCCTAATTTCAGACTGCAGAGAGTGAAGTCAACATTGGTAGAAAGTTGTTTTATTTAGAAGAGGAGGAGGTTGAAGGGAGAAAAGTTGATGAAGATATGCAGTTGTTCCAGTCTGCCTATGGGGATATACAGAAAACTATCATGGAAATTAAACAACTGAAGGAAGCTAAAGGGAAGAACAGCGTAAGTTTTGGATCATTTGAAATGTTAATTCTTGAAACTGAGTTGAAAAATTCAAAATATTGATGGAATAAGAAAAAATGCTTGTTTTAACTTTATATAAATTTGCCTTCATGTTACATATGAAAGGGGCTGTTGTTTTATTATCGTCTGTCAGTTTGTTAAATCTTAAGCCGCTTATGCTAGCATTTTTTTTGCTTACATAAACACATCTTTTTTCTCAATCTTTTCCAGGCTAAATGTACAACTTCAATATTCAAAGAAAGACTCATCCTGTTGTCTGTAGCTCCTTACATTTTAAACTTGTTTGGAATTGCAATGTTTGGCAAAAGAGATGAATATATGACATGTAAATAAATCAGTGATTTATTCCAGAAAGCAGAAATTGAGGCTAAGAAGGTAGAAGGCATGCTACAGATTTTGATGTTGAAGAAATTAAACAGACTGGCACATATACGCTGTAAAAAAGTCAGAGACTCAACAAATGAAGTAAGTGACCTTAACCCTTTCCCAAACAAGTCCTCTGTTCCCTTATTTTGTTGTCTCTAATTGAAAGACTTGTGAAAACATTGACACAAAAGAAGAAAATGCTGGTGACCAGCATTTTTTCTTTTCGCCTAAATATTTTTGAGCTATCATCAGAGCTTCAGATTGACGGTGCGCCCGCGCCAATCCCGCATATTTTAAAAATATGACGCACGAAATTATGTAGTGGTGTGCCAGCCGGGCGCACAAATTTCAGTAAAAGTATGATCATGAAATAGTAGATTTCAAACAATATTGACCTTCGCATAAAGCACCCGTAATCTACTATACATATTTACATCAAGCTAAGTGACCTATTTGATAAACTTATTTTTAGATTATTATAATGACCTTACTTGATCAACCAATCATATCCCAGATATTTCAAACAGTAAACAAGCAGTCGGCCAATCTCGGGCGATCTCCGTAGCCTTCACCTTTGATTCGTTAACCTTCAACAATTACTTCTTTATTTAATTCGAAAGATAGATTGGCTGTCTAAATGGTCGAGTAAGCACACCAGTTTTATATGTACAAATAACTGTAACAGAATCCTTTGTGTAATCGCGAGTCGGCATGACAGAAAGAGACAACGCGTCAGTGTTAAAACCACCTAACGTCAGGGTATTTACTTCGCAGATAGCGTTTTGTTTTCATAGCATCATCCCATTTTCCTGCGCTAATACCGGCACGCGCGACTTTTATAAACAAATTGAGTAAAACGTAACCTTATTTGGCAGCGGAAAAATCACGTGACTACTGTAAAATCAGATATTTTCGCTGGGCCAAAAGTTTACGAATTTTTAAATTTGAAGTGGTTCGCGAGGGTAAAAGTTTGCGAAAAACAAAACCTGTGAACCATGTGGTTTAATTTTCACGAAAATAAAATCATCAACTATCATGAACTATCGGTTTTGTGTTTTATTTTTACAGCCAGTCTTCATATTAATAACACGATACGTAAAAAATACCAGATGCCCCTACTTGTTTAAAAAGGTCTCGCGTAATCCGTAATCATTTAATCAAGTACGTGAATACATTTTCATACCAAACACTGTTCATCTTCTGTAGATTAATAAAATCATATCACGATAATTCAGATCGAATACATTCAGCAGTCCGTATTTGTTCAATAGACCTTGTTTAAAGTATGGAATTTGCATAACATAACTGTTAATTGCTGACAAACAATGCCTGTCAAAATCGTATGTCGCTCTATTGACCACATTTCACACCTTTTGTTACAGGTGTAACCAAACAGCCCTGGTGATATTTGATGTATTCAAGGCCCATCGCAGCGAAGGTTTATTGGAATTTTTTAAAGAATGCGAACATTAAAGTCGTTTGTTTAGTTTGATTGCATTATTTACTCGATTTACATTGATAAAACCAAAACAATTCCGAAAATCAATGTAATGGCAGACGGACGGTGCGTTCTTGTAGGATCATTGCATTTGGTCCCAGGCAATATGTTCACGTGGCTAAATGTTTACGAATTAATCATTGCATTTGCTCACAGGCAATATGTTCACGTGGTTAAATGTTTACGAATCTATTGGATTCGCGAACATAGCGAAGATTAATCCCTAGCGAACATTTCTGATTTTACAGTATATTGAAACTGGAATGACTACGTCATCAATTGACTGTGTTTGCGGCGTCTTTGATCTCGCTTTACTCATTGCATATGAGTAACACAGATTTACTCTAGTTTCTTTGTTTAGTTTCACTTTCGGGATTACTGGCATCTGCGATCAACATTCAGAAAAATAAAAAATTATTCTGTCGTTTTTTGAGAAATGAATGTTACTAGCGAGTGTGAATTTAGTACAAAGCAGACAGCATGCACATTTCGTTTATCAAAAAGATAAAATTCGAGTCTTCCAATTCGCTACCATAAATGCTCTAAAAATAGGTTGACGGAATTCCCTATCGCAAGAAATATCTGTTTTGGTTGTAAAAATATCTCTTTTCTTGCTTACACCTGAAGATGCTGATCAATTTTTTTGTGTGTGAAATCACCTACGGGATCATAATTTTGTACGTTTCTTTCAATTTGGTGTGAATGGAAACTCTGATTTCTGTTTTTTTTTTTGTTTTTTTTTTTTTCAATCATAAAGTAGACGACGCAAACCGGCAGCATTGACGGCGATATCGCCGGCCACCGGATTTTGAGAACGCTGTTAAAATTAAATGAAGTGAAATATTCTTAATTTTAACAATGTTTATATGCATCCACTCAAATAACAACAATACAATGATGAATTCACAGCAAATAAGTCATTTACCCCAATCCCAAGTTTGGATATGAACGCTTAACTGTGGCCCATTGTTTTGGATAATGACCCCTCAAAATCATGCGTGGTGGGCCCTGTGACCCACAGGTCTCTGAAACAATCTGAAGCTCTGTATCATGTACACAATTAACATCAGAGTAAACACCCAGTTTGTTATCTGCAGCAGCTTTGGAATTAGACCAAACTAAATTTTGTTGGACACAACGTTGGAGACCATGATTATGTTCTTGAAAGACTATGATTTTCAGTTTGATCAGACTAGACATCCTTGAGTAATGTGCCCTTGAATTTGACAAAATGGTCTTTTTCGACTTCATTTTCACTGTAAAAGACACAAGTATTGAAGGATCAAAACAAAACTTGGACAAAATGTTGGTGATCATAAGATTTTAAGAAAATTGATTATAATTTTCTCATCTTGAATTGAGTTACTTGAGTAGCCGTGATTTTCACAAAATTGCTGTTTAGGGGTTTGTTTTCAGTCTTACAGCCACAAATATTGATTGATTCCACAGGGAAAAAGACTGAGGATTTTAACTTAGGGGCCCAGGATAGCCAAATTCAACACTTTACATTAAGGGTATATGCATTTTCTCTAATTATTTAGGGGCCCAGCCCAAAATCTAGGGGCCATGGGCGACTGGGCCCTTGTTAGTCTTTACCCCTGCTCCATGTAAGATCTTGGACAAATTTGATTTTCAACTTTATCAGAACTGAAGGTCCTGAATTATGTTCCAATGAATTTGCCATTTTTGCGTTTGTCATCTTTTTTTTTATGTGAGCTATTTAAGACCATCATGATCCTCTTATCTCTATGTTTTCCAAAATGTTCTTATTGAGAATGTCAAAACCAGGTTTTGTATGGGGAATGTTTTGTATTTGATTCTTGTTATTGTAGGCCAAACAGAGAATAGACACATGTCACTTGCTGGTACAGAATCTACTGTATGAAATCATGCACTTGGAGAAAGAGATCACAAAATGTCTAGAGTTCAAGTAAGTCGTTCTATGAAACAATGGTGCTGCCATCGTGCAGCTGGTAACACATCGCTGCTTTTCTACGAAAACCACATATCTGCAGCTTAAAACAAGCTGCAGATATGAGGTTTTCGAAGAAAAGCGACGACATCAAACATCCAATCATTGGGCCTCAGGTTCAAGTGCAGAAATTTGCACCTTGCCCTTACCAAATATGCAATAAATCTACATGCAATCTTTAACAACTGGAGTTTCATGATTGTCATGTATATCTACAAACCGGAACTTTCATTGTATGGTATATGAGAAAAAAGCTTGGGCCATAAACCAGGATACATGATGTCATCTTTTGCCTCTATATTTTCTGTGTTCACAAATTCTATCTTTATATTTAATTTGATCTTTTGGGAAAGGGCTAATGCAGATTTGTTGAAATCTTATTTTTTTTCACTTGTGCATGGAGAAGCTGTAATAAAAAATTTGCTTGTCCTAAACATGACGCTCTTTGTCCAGGGAAAACACAAAAATTACTGAAAGTATGTTCAACTCAATTATTTGAAACACCTGAATTTTTTTTTTAGAGTTTAGTTTCCTTTTACAAATTAATACTGTAGGGAAGATTTTTCTTTACATATTAGGCCCTAGCCTGATGTCATGCAACTCTCACAATTCATAAAACTAATTCGTACTTGTCCATGGACAAGCTAGAGGAAAATTTACTTGTCCATAGCCTTAAAAAGCCAAGTCGGACAAGTCTGGCATATTCCACACCCCAGGTTAATGTTTGTTTCAACATATTCCAGATCAAAAGATGAAGAGATTGATCTAGTACCTATAGACCAGTTCTACAATGAAGCTCCAGAGGACATCTCTAAACCGGTAAATATTGTCCAATCTATATTGTGCGTAGTTTTTAACAATTTTGATACTGATACCATACCTATCATCTTCTCAAGTCTGTCCCGTTGTGGCCATAGGGCAAGTGGTAGTGCATCATTCTCTCACTCATGAGGTTCAGGGTTTGGTCCCTGGCAGTGGCAAATATCCTTTTAGACATAATAGTTAAAACCAGGTTAACCTATGTGTTCCAGCAGCTTCTGGCTTCGAAAGGATGTTGTATTAGAACTGATTAGAGAAATGACAGGAATTCATGGTTAAGTGCTGCTGATGACAAAGTGGATTGGATTTGTGTTTGATAAAGCATAGAAAATATTGGGGCAATACAAGAAAATGCTGATTATCTTGCCCCGGTTTTGAAAGATTGGAAGCATATTGTTTTACTCATGTCTGTTTGTCTGTCATTTTGAAAATTTGATGTGAAAACTAAACATTAGCATTTTTTGGGGGCATTAGTGTTCCACAAACACATCTTGTTTTCTTTTGCCTCAATGTTTTCCCAAGCCTTTTAGGAGGGACATCAAATTCAGGGTCCTGTTTTACTTACAATCTTATGACCATGTTTTTGTGTAAACCATGTAACAAGACATGTAGGCCGTGGGCCGAGCCAGCAAATTGTGACAAAGTGGTTCAGGCTGGAGGGTGAAGGGGAAAACTTGATTTAGTAATTAAGATATTAATGTATAAAGTCATAATCAGGATTGTTTACCTTAAATTATGTGGTCACTAATTAGAAAAACGCGATTTTAGTGTCTTTGAAGATGCCCATAATTGACCAATCAGATAAGAGTATTTAGCCTAAGAGGCTTCAGCCCGGTCCTGAAAAAATGGCCGCCCCCATAAGGATTGCATCTGTCAACTGTCAGATTTTGATGTAGGAGCACTTAATCCATGCACAGACGTTACATGGACGAAGCTGTACAGTTGCTCAAATGTTTGGGCAACTGCGGATGGTAAAGAAAAAGAAATTGCCTCAGTATTTTGACTGATAGTAACGAAGTTGCACCTGACATTTCGTGAGTGCTACCAGAAGTACACAAACAGTAAGCGAATTGAATGTGGGGCGAAGCGGAGGGACGCTGGACGTCTATGGTCATCTGAGGACCAACAAGTTGAATGTGAGGTGAGTATTGTTTTTAAAGAATTGTGTTTAGCAGGGGTCCATAGAAATACCGGAATGCACAGTAATTACCGGAACATTACTAATATTGTAGATCTATTTGGGGATGGGTTCTATGCTTTTCATGTAATCATGTTCATGCTTCAGAATATGGAGAGTGATAACTAGATAATTTTCCTAAAATATTAAATCAATTAAAGAAGAATAATTTTCCAGTTTTTCCTTGATGTCATTAATAAATGTACTGGTATTCAGGTGTCTTTTTTCCACATAAAGTTTAGCTAAATTGTTCTTACCTTGATTAACCTAAATTTGAAAATGTAATAATGATATTCCCAAACAAGACCTGGTTTTAACGTCCTTGATAGAAAAGGCTTGGGAAAACATTGAGGCTAAAGAAGAAAATGCTGATATCAGCATTTTCACCTTTTCATTTGGCTCAATATTTTCTGTTCTTTATTGTACATGAATCATTTCTTTATCAACATCTCTTTTGTCGTCTGCAGTGGCTTTCAAATTGGAGCACCTTAAAATTTGTCGTTTTGGAAAGGGTTCAAGTTATAAGTTTCTCATTCAATATCTAAATAGGCAAAGGGACAACACATAACACCAATGGAATAATAATCCAGCGGGACACTGGTCAACAGCTAGAACCGTCCACTTCCATGTGTCGAGACCAGAAGCGCACTATTGAGGCACCAGCTGAGCCTGCTATGCATTATCAGGGTCAGAAGCGAAGAGGACCAATTCAGTTTCAAGGTGAGAGAATTTCCCAAACTTTCCCAAACGGCATAGTGTTAGGGTGGTCTAATTGCAAAGAAGCTGCAGAGGACAAAATATATGTCGCTAAAGATTGGATTTGTGTACCATAAAGCCTAGAAATTATTGGGGCAAAAGGAGAAAATGCTGATTCTCAGCATTTCTTCTTTTGTTACAATTTCTTCCCAATCCTTTTCTCTTAGAAACGTAAGAATTAGGTCTTGTTTGGGTAATAATCATATGAAAAATTAATGTCTTTTTCAAAATAAAGGTGAAAAATATAATCTTCTCAAAATCTTCTCAAAATATAATTCTTAAAGATCTAGTATTTATACTTTTATCTTAATGTCATTTAGCAGGTGTTCTTAGGTACTTATTACATATGTATTTTTAATTGCAGGTGAGAATCTGGATCTAAGTCGATGTCCGGAAGTTCATACAGAATCCATTGTCAGGGACAGAGCATACTTCTTGGCAAAGTATTGTCAGGTTTGTGGTTGTCTTGACCCTTTCCCAAACAAGATCTGGTTTTGATGTGTTTATAAGAAAAGGCTTGGGAAAACATTGAGGCAAAAGAAGAAAACACTGACAATCAGCATTTTCTCCTTTTACCTCAATATTTTCTGTGCTATATTATATGTACATCCTTTCATGATCAATATCCGTTTTAACATCTGCATCAGCTTCCAAATTGGACCCCTAATATTTTGTCGTTTGGGAAAGGGTTAAATTCAAAACTCACTTAGGTTCGTACTAAAACTAAAAAAAAATGGTCGAAAACACCGCAGCATGGATAAATCTAACTAAAGTTGTCATCAAGGAGAAATCTCACTATTACAAAGTAATGTAACCATGTTGACTTGTGCTCTCCCACATAGATTTATCCCTTTCCCAAACAAGACCTAGTTTTGATCTCCCTTACAAAAAATGCTGGGGAAACATTGAGACTAAAGAAGAAATCAACATTTTCTCCTTTTGCCTCAAGATTTTCTGTGCTATATTGTACAGAAATGTCCTTTTTAGTTACTTTAACCCTTTCCCAAACAGTAAAGTTTTAGGGTTGTCTGATTTGAAAGGAGTTGCTGACCACAAAATAGATTAAACTAAATGGAGAAAATATGTATGTTGTAGCCCAGAAAATATTGAAGCAAAAAGGGAAAGTGCTGGTGACATCACCAGCACTTTCTTCTTTTGCCTCAATGTTTTCACAAGCCTCACAACTTAGAGACGTCAATACCAAGTCTTGTTTGGGAAAGGGTAATGTTGTCTGGACCACCCTAAAATATTGACGTTTGGAAAAGGGCTAAGAAAGACTGGATGGTGTTTTTTCCCTTTCCCAAACAAGACAGGGTTTTGACGTCACTGATAGAAAAGGCTTGTGAAATTACAAAACATTGAGGTGAAAGAAGAAAATGCTGATGATCAGCATTTGCTTTTTCCTCTGTATTTTCTAAGCTATATTGTACACACATCTAATTTTTATCAATATTCATTTTGTCGACTGGAACAGCTTTTGAATTGGACTTCCATAAAATTTTGCCAAATGGGAAAGAGAGAAATTTTTAATACATGTATATCAGGATATACATGTATCTGTAAGTAATATACATTCGCTTGTGCAGGACATTACCTTTCCTTTCTTTTCTTTTTCAGACTGATGGATTACTTCCAGGATGGACAGGCTGAAATCAAGTTCTCCACAAGGATTCACACCCAATTAACAATGTTGGTTATTTACCCATAATTGACTCAAGTCCAACAGATAAGGCAACAGCACTAACAATTCTTGAGATTGCCCATGCCTTAAATCTTCAATCCATTGTGCTTGTCATGGACCAGGCAAATTATGCCAAAGCCCAGGAGATACAGTGGCAAGGTCCTCTTGCGTTCCGTGATTGAAATATTGTGAGATCGGGAAAATTTCATACTGCCTTGGCATTCCTTGGAGCAGTGGGGAAAAGGTTTCAAGATTCAGGACTTTCTGATATAATTATTGAGTCAGGAATGTGTATTGTATAGCATGAAAAATATTGAGACAAAAGGAGAAAATGCTGATTACCAGTGTTTTCTTCTTTTGTCTCAATGTTTTTCCTAGTGTTACCTATAAATAGAAACATCAAATAGACCATTTTTTACCTTTGATGTAATTTGTTTTGTCGTCTGCAGCAGCTTTCAAATTGGACAACCCTTAATTTTGCTGTTTGGGAAAGGGTTAAAAACAAGTATTTGATGATATAATGTTTCACTAAAATAATGTGAACTGCAGTCATACATGGACGAGACAATTATGTCCCAGTCACCATCATTTTCCTGTCTTTCTGGTGTGTTGAAATATAATTAACAACTATATACATGTATTTTATTTTTCTTAATTTTGAGGATCTAAAATACTTTTGTTATCTTATAAGATTATAAGTAAGCTAACGAGCATCTTCTTTCTGCCTTGTCATTTTCTCCACCTATTTTGGATGAACAGCTGTTGGCTTGGACTTCATGTTTGCGTTCGCACTCCTGCAAGAGATGCTTAATCCTTTCCAAAATAAAAAAAAATGTAGGGTTGCACAATCTGAAAGATGCATCAAACGACAAAACGGATTTTGATGGCACTTTGAGTGTTAAAGCACAGAAAATATTGAGGTAAAAGGAGAAAATGCCGATTATCAGCATTTTTTCTTATGTCTCAATGTTTTCCCAAGGCTTTTTAATGAAAAGTGTCAAATGCATGCCTTTTGGAAATGTGTTAAACTGCTTTTACCCCTTCCCAAACAACAAGTTTTATGTAGCTATGTAGCCTGGCTCCAGGTTCGTGAGAATGAATATAAATGTATGTTTGAGTTTCAAAGGTACTGCACTCTTGCAGGTATATCGAAATTCATTTGACCATAATACCTCCCAGCTAGTTAGAAACTCGCCACTGGTCCACATTTACAGAGCGAATGAGACTATTGAAAAATGACTTTGGTATTGACTATATTATACTTAAAGATCAGACTAGGGGAGCGGCAGCCAGTCTCGTTGCTATGATTCAAAAGCTGCTGCAGTGAAAAATATGGGTTGATAAAGAGTTGGTTTGTGAAATATAAAACCTAGAAAATATTGAGGCAAAAGGAGAAAATGCTGATGATCAGCATTTTCTTCTTTTGTCTCAATGTTTTCCCAAGCCTTTTCTAATAAGGTCGTTAAAACACGGTTTTGTCTGGGAAAGGACTAAAGGAATGTGTAACTAGAAACTTAGGTTGTATGGGTCTCAACCTAAGACCTGTCGATAACAGATAGGGCCTATATTTCATCTAAACGCATCTTTTGTTGCCTTTTTGATTGACATTCTGTTTCATGAATATCAGACTGGTCCAAAATATAAATGTTGCAAAGTAACAAAATAAGTGCACCACAGAGCAGAAGATTTGTGTGCTATAATGTGTAAAATCTTGTTGGCAAAGGAGAAAATGCCTATTAGCCTACAGAAAATAGTTTCGTCATCACGTTTTACTAACCATACTGGGATGTCAAAACCTGGCATTACAGTCAAACAGTAGCTCGTACACCTTTTGGACTACCAAATTCGTGAAAAATATCAGCATTTTGACACATAAAGCCATTTATCCGAATTTATGTTGTATCCGGATATAGGTACACTTTACCTAGTATTTCAAAGTCAAATTACTTTATAGTGACCACATACTTTAGGGTAAACAATGTTGTTTTGTAATCAGGATATGATGGGGATTATTTTGATATATAGTTTATGTATTCACCCTTTAGCCTGAAGCAAACTTTTTTTTAGAAGCCTTTTTTTTGGTTCGGCCCATGGCCTAATGTGATTGCACGAGAAATCAGACTATTGGGTCAATTAGGTTTGTTGTTACAAGTAATTACGCAAACAATTGTTATACATTTGTTGGTAAAATGGACCCAGGTCTTGTTTGGGAAAAGATTAACCCTTTCCCAAACGACAAATTTTAGGGAAGTCCCATTTGAAAGCTGCTACAGGCGACAAAAAGGATGGCAATAAAGATATGATCCATTTGTTATTTAGCCAGGGAAATATTGAGGCAAAAGGAGAAAGTGCTGATTATCAGCACTTTCTTCTTTTGCCTCAATGTTTTCCCAGACCTCTTCTATTAAGGACATCAAAACCAGTTCTAGTTTCCGAAACGGTAAACATGATCATTTCTCAATTATAATTCAGGATGTGACAAAGAAAGATTTTCACCAACAAACATTATGTAGACTGGACTGGGAGCTGGTACAGAGAAAACAGTAAGTCACAGCTGGCATTCTTGTGATGATTAGATAAAAAGTCTCTTGTATACATACTGTAATTATTCTAATAAACACGCATCCCCTGACTATTTCAGGTACAATTTCTGCAATATATGGTGATTCTAAAAAATGCCCATCATCCTGATTAAGGGGAAAATGATAATAATATGAGTCATTAAAAAAGATTATTTTCAATAGCAAAGAAAGAGATATTTCCAGTCCCAAATCCCTGTTAGATAAAGAAAGTTCATCATCTATATCATATTTGGATGTCCTTTATAACAATTCATTTCGAAATTTGACTTGCATGCAACCAGAATATAAATACCTCAAATAAATGCCCACCCTCTTATTTTCCCATTGACCATGTTTCTAATAAACGTTAGGGTGTGTATGAGAATAATTATGATATAATACCATGCTTACAAAATGTGACGGGTTTCTTAACAGAAAATCTGATTTCCAAGAGAATTTCAGTAATATCCAATGGTTGTTCATATTAATCATCATTGGGTAAAAATTTAAATGTTAAACCTCTCCAAATAAGACCTAGTTCCCTTATCAAAAGGCTTTGGAAAACATTGTGACAAAAGAAAAAAATGCTTATAACCAACAAATTTTCCTTTGGCTTGAATACTTTGGCTTTATTGTTCATAAATCATTTCCTTACCCAGATCTATTTTGTCATCTGTAACGGCTTTCAAATTGTTACAGTCTAAATATTTTGCGTTATGGGAAGAGGTTAAAGCCACCTGTACCATTTATGAAAAGACTTTCAATCACTTCTTCATGATTTGTTTATGGAAGCGGTGTGTACCACATTTCAGACTGGCAGAGAAGCTGAAAGAGGCAGAAAAGAAGCGAGATACCATCGAGAGTGACATTAAATCTAAACAAGATGATCTTGAGAGTCTACAGCCTAAACTTAACAACATCCTGCAGGTATAACAATATAGTCATTCAGATAAAGGTAGAAGAGAGATACCATCTAGAGTGACATTAAATCTAAACAAGATGATCTGGAGAGAGTCTACAACTTAAACTTAACAACATCCTACAGGTATAATATTATAATATAGTCATTCAGATAAAGGTATAAAGAGAGATACCATCTAGAGTGACATTAAATCTAAACAAGATGATCTGGAGAGAGTCTACAACTTAAACTTAACAACATTCTGAAGGTATGCTAATATAGGATTAATTCATGTTTCTTAAGTCTTTGATTTAACTTATGAAACGGCCCAAGAAGTATGCTTTAGTATCTTGCAGGCCTCTGCAAAAGTGAATGGCCAAGAAGGGTTTCTCGAACAAGAGCCAAGGCTTGTAACTGTAATTGCTTTGCCATGTTAATTGCATCGGTGCAAACGGAAATGAGCCAGGGGGGAGTTATGATCCTCTCGGGGGTCCGGGGTGCACCCAAAAAGATGGTACAATTTGGTGCATTCAAGACTATTCTTGAACACAATTTCGGATTCATCTTAGTTTCATTGAAGCGACATACCACATCTACAGCTATAATTCATGGTGCTGCCACACATGTTTAAACCCATGCCTCATATCTTTTTGTATCCAATATGGTATACACACACTCAGGCTCTAGACCATACATGTTAGCTACTTCAAACCTCATACAAATACAAATCACTTTTAGAGAAGGACCACTTGCAATTTCAAATTGTAACTCTACCACTCTTACTTTCTGAATTATTTCCCTTTGTTATGATTTAACTTTGAATTTTGCTTCGTAAGACTTTAGGCCTGTGCAATATACGCTCTTCCTCTTCCAGAATATCACGCGATTGAAGAGGTAAGGTCATGTGATAGAAGACGCGTAGAAGTAGGAAGACCAAAAATAAATCAAACATGCCTTGAAAACGGAAATGGCTTCTCTATCAAAAAGCTCTTCAAAAAGTTGGAAATTAGAATGGCCAACTCCAATACGGTAGACTAGGTACCGTTCCTGATACTACTATGTTGTACTGATAAAGGCACTTCTTTTTCAAAAGCACAAATTTTGTTCTCATTTTGATCCCAAAATTAATACAAACTAGCTGTAAACAAGCGATTTTCAGAAATTAAAAAAATCCGCATTTTGTAGCTAAAGACGCTCTCATGTTGCCGATCATGTGACCTCTTCCGGCTTCCATCTTCTGCTCAAAATCGGAAGAGGTAGAAGAGCTTTCAGAAATAGAAGAGGCCCGTTCGATAAAGTCGGAGGTGCTTGTCATGTGACTCTTCTGTTTTAGGAAGAGGTAAAACGAACAGAATTTAAGCGCTACCACTTCTAGAAGAGCTCTACCGGCTTAAATCACATGTGGCTCTTAACAAAGGGCTTAACATGTTGGCCCTTGAGAAACTTTAAGATTTTGAAAAGGCTAACTTAGATTGATCCATGTTTCAGGCCACCAAACCAGTTCAGGATTGCCTCAACATGCCATTTGACAAAACTTTGGAAGAACACCAAATAGCTCGTTACCTACCAGACTCCCTATATGTACTGTATATGCAGACTAGTGCTTATGGAGAGGCGTGTGGTAAGATATAACTCTGACCAGAAACGTGTAATGAAATTGAAAATACAATATAGCACTGGAAATATTATGACAAAAGGAGAAAATGTTGGTATGCATAAAATGCATTTTGTTTTGTCTTTATCCGCTTTTCAGTATTAAATCTTACAACATTTTCAATCTTTACTGTTTTCAGACACAATGTTCATTCATTGCTCATAGTTACAAATCATTAGTGTGCATCTTCTTTTATCATTCAATGATATTTATCAAGGCCAATGTCATTTATCACATTACACAGAGATGATGGTATTTTTTTGGGATTTGTGTGTCAGACTCAATCATGGTGTTAGAGATCAAGCCCCAGCCATTGCAAATATATTTTCTAATATTTTTTTATTCCACTCAAGGGCATATGATAATAAACTAAGCGGGGTGAGGCTTCAAAAGGATTTTGAGTATTAGTGAGAAAATGATTGGAATTTGTGGTAAGTGGTTCCAGCTGCCATGATATGAATGAAATACTATTTGAGCCAGGATCTGGAAAAACGTCCTTTAAGGCTTTTGAGCCCAACATAGATCCAGATCAGCCTGTGCATATGCACAGTCTGATCAGGATCCATGTTGTTCTCTAATAGCTACTTTATGACCTGTAGTAACTTAAAGAGAGCAGCATGGATGCATATTGGACTGCATTTGACAACAGGCTGATGCTGAAACTCGATTTCTAAAAATGCTTTAAGGTATATGACCCATCATTAAAAACACCACTTTCTAGTAATGGGACATGCACCAAATTACACACACTTGTACATAATTTTCCAATTAGTTGATTCACCGTGCCGGATTTCAAGATTTTGCTTTAAGAAGAAAATAATTAACAAATATCTTCTTACTATATATTCATATGCAAGGGAGGTAATTTATAACATTTTTGTCAAATATCTCCATAATTATGCACTTATTCAAAATTCTAAACCTTTCAAAATGCTTATGCTTGTATTTGGAATGGAAATATAACACAGTTTAGGATTTACTGGCACTTTTCAAATTTCGCCTCTGGCACTTTGGTGCTAATGATGGGTTGTATATGTTAAGGGACGTTTTTCCAGATCCCGGCTCATTTGTAATTGTGTTAACCCTTTCCCAAACACAAAATTTTAGGGTGATCCACTTCAAGAACTGCCACAAATGACAAAATAGATGGTATTAAATATGGGATTTTTGTAAAATATGGCATAGAAAATATTGAGACAAAAGGAGAAACTGCTGGCCATCAGCAGTTTCTTCTTTTGTTTCAATGTTTTCCCAAGCCTTTTCTTTTAGGGACGTCAAAACCAGGTCTTGTTTAGGAAAGGGTTAAACTCCATTCAATAAATCAATCTAGTTTATTATGCTCCCCGAAAAAATTTCGGGGGAGCATATAGTCGCCACGCTGTCCGTCCGTCCGTGTGTCCGTCCGTCCGTCCTTCCGTCCGTCCGTCCGTCCGTCCACAGCCAGATCTCAGCAACCCTTGGACCAAATTCAATGAAACTTCACATGTGAACTCCCTGGGATAATCCCCAGGGACCTTTTTCTCCGTTTTGTAATTTGAGGCTGCGTCATGGAAAAAGGGGCCTTAATGTCAAAATTAGTTTTTCTCTAATTTCTCTTCATCTAATGGACAGAATTTAATGAAATTTTGTGACTATGTGATAAATGAGATGTCCTAGATCATATTCTATAAATAATGTGTGTACAAAAAATCTGTCATGGGAAAAGGGGGCTTAATGTATGATAGTTTTTATTTTGTGACAAACACTTATTCGGGGAGCATAATCCGTCTATGACGGCTCTTGTTAATATATTCAGACAGTGGACTGAAGGTGATGTTAGAAGGAGACATGAATGCTGCCAAGTCAACAGATGTTAATGCTCCATTTATACTAGGTAATAATGGCTGATCACATTTGCTTACAAAATACAGATATTTTACAGTAACAATCCATCATTGCACTCTTTGTATATATCAGAATAGCCAAAATGAACCGTCGAATTTTATCAAAATCTCGGGTCAACCAATATCTTTTCTGACTTACTGTAAGTTCAACATTTGTCTCTCAGCAATGGAGGATTTATGATAGCAACATCTTTCGATGGTTTTTTTGTGCCACAAATACCGATACATTTTGTAATGTTCAAATAGTTTGATGCTGGAGTTATTATTATATGACATAATAGACATTTTTCTGTCAGATGTACATGTTTCCTACTCTTTTTGAAGTAAAAAAATGTTTGCAATTATATGTTTGAAGAAGCCATGGTGTTTGGTCTAGAGTGAGGTAGAAATGGAAATCCTGTGCACTTTATTTCATTAAAATCTGTAGAGTATAAGCTGAGAAATAAGAAAAAAAAAACTATCTTGAAATGAAGCAAGCAAGCAATGTCACGTAGGATAGCCACCAAGGTGATAAAGTCTATAGAAAAGTCTTGCATTTCAACTTTCTTTTAGTATATGGTCACTGTACTTCAAAAATATTATAACTGCAGCTTTATAGAAGCTGCAGTTATGAGGCTTTTGTTGAAAAGCAGCGATATTAACTTTTTTAAACCTTTTAAAAATCATTTACAGGAATATGTTTATCTCAGATTTGTATTTGTTATTACAGAGGAAGATAGTGACAGTGACCAAGAAGAACAAGAACACAAGAAAACTTCTGTAAGTTTGTAAATGTGCCGAGATCTGGAAAAAGGGCTTATGGCATTTGTGACCAGCATGGTACCTCCTGATCTCACTGTATATCGTCACTTTTCAATGAAAACCTCGTATCTGCAGCTTAACCCTTTCCCAAACAACAAAATTTTAGTCCAAGCTCAAAGGTGTTGCATACAACAATTTCCATTGAACAAAATCTAACATTTTTTGGTCTTATTTGGTAGAAAACATTGTGGGAAATGAAGAACTTGCTTGTGACAAGCAATTTATTCATTTTCCACAAAGTTTCCCAAAGCCTTTTTAGCTCACCTGAGCGCAACATGCTCAAGTGAGCTATTGTGATCACCTTTTGTCCGTGCGTCGTCCGTCGTGCGTCGTCCGTCGTCCGTCAACAATTTCTTTAAATGAAATCTCCTCCTAAACTACTTGGCCAATTTCAACCAAACTTGGTAGAAATGTTCCTTAGGTGATCCCCTTCAAGAATTGCTAAAAGAATTGAAATCCATTAAAAACTCTGGTTGGCATGGCAACAAAAAAGGGGCAATATGACTGAATCTCAATAACATCTTTGAACGACATCTCCTCCTAAACTACTTGGCCAATTTTAACCAAACTTGGCAGAAATGTTTCTTAGGCGATCCCCTTTAAGAATTGCTAAAAGAATTGAAATCCATTAAAAACTTTGGTTGCCATGGCAACAAAAAATGGGCAATATGGCTAAATCTCAATAACATCTTTGAACGACATCTCCTCCTAAACTACTCTTCCAATTTTAACCAAACTTGGCAGAAATGTTTCTTAGGTGATCCCCTTCAAGAATTGCTAAAAGAATTGAAATCCATAAAAAACTCAGGTTGCCATGGCAACAAAAAAGGGGCAATATGACTGAATTTCAATAACATTGTTGAACGACATCTACTCCTAAAGTACTTGGCCAATTTGAACCAAACTTGGCAGAAATGTTCGTTAGGTGATCCCATTTAAGAATTGCTAAAACAATTGAAATCCATTAAAAACTCTGGTTGCCATGGCAACAAAAAAGGGGCAATATGACTAAATCTCAATACTATTTTTGAATGACATCTCCTCCTAAAGTACTTGGCCAATTTTAACCAAACTTGGCAGAAATGTTCCTTAGGTGATCCCCTTCAAGAATTGCTAAAAGAAAGCTGTTACAGATGACAAAATAGATCTGGGTAAGGAAATGATTTATGAACAATAAAGCCAAAGTATTCAAGCCAATGAAAATTTGTTGGTTATAAGCATTTTCTTCTTTTGTCACAATGTTTTCCAAATCCTTTTGATAAGAGAACTAGGTCTTATTTGGAGAGGTTTAACATTTAAATTTTTGCCAAATGATGATTAATATTAACAACCATTGGATGATACTGAAATTCCCTTGGAAATCAGATTTTCTGTTAAGAAACCCGTCACATTTTCTAAGCATGGTATTATATCATAATCAATCTAATACACACCCTAACGTTTATTAGAAACATGGTCAATGGGAAAAAGTGAGGGTGGGCGTTTATTTGAGGTATTTTGATTCTGGTTGCATGCAAGTCAAATTTTGAAATGAATTGTTATAAAGGACATCCAAATATGATATGGGTGATGAACTTTCTTTATCTAACATGGATTTGGGACTGGAAATATCTCTTTCTTTGCTATTGAAAATAATCTTTTTTAATGACTCATATTATTATCATTTTTCCCTTAATCATGAGGATGGGCATTTTTAGAATCACCATATATTGCAGAAATTGTACCTGAAATAGCCATGGTTTCAGCAGAGAATTGGGGGATGTGTGTTTATTAGAATAATTACAGTATGTATACAAGAGACTTTTTATCTAATCATCACAGGAATGCCAGCTGTGACTTACTGTTTTCTCTGTACCAGCTCCCAGTCCAGTCTACATAATGTTTGTTGGTGAAAATCTTTCTTTGTCACATCCTGAATTATAATGGAGAAATGATCATGTTATATTATCATATGGTTTTCTAGTGTGTTTTTTTTACTCTTTCCCAAACAATGACAAGTTTTGATGACCCAATTAGACATGGGTTTAGAAAATCTTGTAGGAATAGAAGAAAATGCTGATAATAAGCATTTTCTTCTTTTCCTTCAAGGTCTTCCATAGCATTGAGATTTCTAAATGTGCATGCATTCATTTTGTCATTTTTCAATTTGAACCAGACCAAAACATATGTCCTGTGGAAAGCATATTGCACATTACGTTCCTCTTTTCAATAGCACAGCAATATATGGCAAAGGTTGGACAATTATGCATATGGTCTGGTGACTAAGAACAATCTGTAAATTTTTTAATCCATATCCATCCTTGAAATTAGAATTTGTAGAGGTATGTATGTATGGATGTATGGAGATTTAAATTGACTGGGGCTCAACACCTGATTTAACTGTTATGGTCATACTGCAGTTACTGGAGCAAGTAATCAATACAAGGATTCATGTAACTTTGTTGTTTCTATCACCAGTACTTCTACAACATCCCTTCCGCACCTCAAGCTGCTTGCCAACATAGGTTTACGATTATCTAAACTTTGGTAGGAGACAATTGTCTGTAGGATACTTGCTACAGCCAGGAATTGAACCTTGGACCTCCTGAATGAGTGTATGATGTGCTACTAACTGTGCTACGTTTGCAACTGGACAGACTTGAGTAGAATACCATTTTACAGCCACATTTGGTGCATATAAAAACATATGTATGGCATCAGCATCAAAACTGTTATTAACCCATTCTCAAACATTGACGCCTTTTGACACCCTTTTAGATAATGACTTTGGAAAACATTGTGGAAAATGAAGAAATTGCTTGTGACAAGCAATTTCTTCATTTCCCACAATATTTTCTATGTAAAAAAGACCAAAAGATGTAAAATTTCATTCACTTGAAATTGTCGTCTGCAACATCTTTGAATTTAGACCAGCCTTAAATTTTGCCGTTTGGTAATGGATTAAAACTAAGCACAACAAAGATCAACCAATATTTACTGGTTTAGATATGTCCTCTGGAGCTTCATTGTAGAACTGGTCTATAGGTACTAGATCAATCTCTTCATCTTTAGACCTGGAATGTATCGTATCAAATAATAAATGTCAAACTATGATTTCAAGTAAAAAGATGTGCTTGTGAAACACTGATGCCCTCGAAAATGCTAATGGTAAGTTTTCAAGTTAAGTTTTAGGAATGACAAGTCAGATGAATGGATAGAAAGACACGGGTCAAACAAAATGCCCCCTATCTTTCAATATGGGGGCATAAAAATATGGTTTAATTCTTTCCCAAACGACAAAATTTTAAGTCGGTCCAAAGTGAAAGATGCTGCAGACGCCAATTTCAAGTGAATGAAATTTTACATTATTTGGTCTCTTTGCATAAAAAACATTGCGGGAAATGAAGAAATTGCTGGTCACAAGCAATTTCTTCATTTCCCACGATGTTTTCCCAAGCCATTATCTTACGGGGAATAAAAAAGAGTCACTGTGTGGTAATGGGTTAACATTCCTTGTTGATTTTTTTTCTTCAAAACTAGTTGGAGATCACATCCCACTAACATCTGACAAACCAACCCTACATCACAGCAATGAAAATACAAAGCATGCAGTTTGATTTTTTCCCTTCAACTTTGGGGAATATGGGAGATAATCATTTAGCTCTTTTTCTCTCGATATTTTAAATGTAATGATGTTGTATCATAAGTACCAGTATACATGTGCTAAAGTAATGTTTCTTGTTTCTTTACCTAATTTTACATCAATTTTGATTCAGTGGTCTAAAACTGCATTAATTGATTGAATGCGTTTTAATGCTAATCTCAACAGCATTTCAGTCATAATCATTGTAGAGGCTGGAGCACGTAAGTATTGATTCCCATTGTTTGTCTCACAAGAACTATCATAACAATGCAACATCCTTACCAAGCCTCCAGCTGACCACCCCACTTATGTTCATGACATAAAGGATATTGGCCACAGCTGGGGATCGAATGCAAGGCCTAATGGTTGGATCTCTGATGTGTAACCAGCTTCACAATGACAGAAACCCTGTTTTAACCCATTTCCACATAATGATGATTTTTGAAGCCCAACAAGATAAAAGCCTAGGATGAAATAGTGGAAAATGAAGAAATCACTTGTGTAGCAATTTCTTAAGGTAGTTTACCCCTAATGAGATATACCACCCCTAATGAGATTCACGCGACGTCGGAATTATTCGGGCGACGTCGAAAACATTCGGCAGTGGAACATTCCACCGCCAAATGTTTTCGACGTCGCCCGAATAGGTTCAGAAACCTAACAAATATTAAGTGACATCGCAGGAATAATTCCGACGTCATGTGAATCTCATTAGGGGTGGTATACCTTAATAGAACGACTTACTTGAACTCTAGACATTTTGTGATCTCTTTCTCCAAGTGTATGATTTCATACAGTAGATTTTGTACCAGCAAGTGGCATGTGTCTATCCTCTGCTTGGCCTATAACATGAAGACGTAAACATGAGTTGACACTGAGTATTCCCCTACCTTACAGAGATACAGATAAGTGTGTGTGTGTGGGGGGGGGATGAATCTTCAAAATAAAATCTTTTCATTTATTGTCCATAAAAAGCCTATATTGCAGAAACTCATTGGAATTGTCTCATTGAGTACCCACTTTATAACTAATTGTTTGTAGTGAATGCGGTTTATGGTCATGTTTAACTATTTTTAAATTGCAACAGGTAGTACACCTAACCATGTGTTTCTGTATTCCTCTTTCCAGTCAAACACAAACATATTACAAACCATAGCCTTTTACCTAGTAAATACAATGTAATGGACATTTTTTTCCACAAAATTTATGGGAATTAAAAAGTTTGGGTTTTTTTTTTTTTTTATAAATTGCTGATTTTCAACAAAAACCTCTTAACTGTGGCTTAAAACGAGCTGCAGATTACAAGACTTTTGTTGAAAAGCAACACTATGCCTTAACCCTTTCCCAAACAGCAAAATTATAGGGTGATCCACTTCAAAAACTGCCACAAATGACAAAATGGATGTAATTAAAGATAGGATTTGTGTAAATTATGGCACAGAAAATATTGAGACAAAAGGAGAAACTGCTGGTTATCAGCAGTTTCTTCTTTTGTTTCAATGTTTTCCCATGCCTTTTCTATCAGGGACGTCAAAACCAGGTCTTATTTGGGAAATGGTTAAAAGCTTGAATCTGTATGAATAATGCAGGGGTTCTGAGATCCACTATCTGAGATGCCCAGGTTGCCCCAAAGGGTTTACGGACAAGTAGAATTTGCCAGCATTTTGCTCTTTATTGTTCATACAGACAAGTGACATTTGTCAAACAAACAAACACGGACAAGTAGCCAATTTAACCCTTTCCCAAACGACAACATTTTAGGGTGATCCACTTTGAAAACTGCCACAAATGACACAATGGATGTAATTAAAGATAAAATTATAGTAAAATATGACATAGAAAATATTGAGACAAAAGGAGAAACTGCTGGTTATCAGCCGTTTCTTCTTTTGGTTCAATGTTTTCAAAAGCCTTTTCTATTAGGGACGTCAAAAACAGGTCTTGTTTGGGAAAGGGTTAAAGATTTCAGAACCCCTGTAATGGATCAATACAAGGGAACTATTAACCAAAATGAAATCTATGATAACTTAAGGTCACTTACTTCATTAGTTGAGTCTCTAACTTTTTTACAGCGTATGTGTGCCAGTCTGTTTAATTTCTTCAACATCAAAATCTGTAACATGCCTTCTACCTTCTTAGCCTCAATTTCTGCTTTCTGGAATAAATCATTGATTCATTTATTTGACATCTATTCATCTCTTTTGCCAAACATTGCAATTCTGAAGAAGCTCAAAATGTAAGGAGCCACATACAACAGGATGGACCCACACTTTGAATATTGAAGTTGTACATTTAGCCTAAAATTCCTTAGGATGTCCTTGTTGAAAATTGCTAAAAGAATTGAAATCCATTAAAAACTGTGGATGCCATGGCAACAGAAAAGGAGAAATTTGACTAAATCTCAATAATTTCTTTGAACAACATCTCCTCCTAAACTACTTGGCCAATTTCAACCATACTTGGCAGAAATATTCCTTAGGAAGTTCCTTTTAAGAATTGCTAAAAGAATTGAAATCCATAAACTCTGATTGCCATGGCAACAGAAAAGGAGAAATTTGACTAAATCTCAATAATTTCTTTGAACAACATCTCCTCCTAAACTACTTGGCCAATTTCAAGCAAACTTGGCAGAAATATTCCGTAGGAGGTTCCTTTTAAGAATTGCTAAAAGAATTGAAATCCATGAAAAGCTCTGGTTACCATGGCAACAGGAAAGGAGAAATTGGACCAAATCTCAATGACATCTTTGAATGACTTCTCTTCCTAAACTACCAGGCTAATTTCAACCAAACTTAGCAGAAGTATTCCTTATGAGGTCCCCTTTAAAATTGCTTAAAGAATTGAAATCTTTAAAAAAAAACCTGGTTGCCATGGCAACAGAAAAAGAGAAATACATGAAATCTGTCAGAAGCAATTTCTCCATAACTGCAGAGCAAAATTTGACAAAACTTCATATTTGCATTACTTATGATATTGCTTAGATGTACTTCTTTGTTTTTCAATATGAAGCCATCGTCACAGAAAAAGGGGACTTCTGGTTAAAATTTGCTTATCAGGGGCATAGCATCTATTTTATTACATTACATGTAAAAAATCTGATATGCTATGAAACCCAATCTCAGGTGAGCGACCTAGGGCCAACGGCCCTCTTGTTTAGCTCACCTGAGCACGAAGTGCTCAAGGTGAGGTATTGTGATCTATCAATGTCCGGCGTCCGTCTGTCCGTCTGTCCGTCACGGCGTCAACAATTTCTTTAAACGACATCTCCTCCTAAACTACTGGGTCAAAATCAACCAAACTTGGCAGAACTGTTTCTTGGGTGGTCCCTTATAAAAATTGCTAAAAGAATTGAAATCCATGAAAAACTCTGGTTGCCGTGGCATCGGAAAATGGGAAATTTCACAGAAGCTCAACAATTTCTTTAAACGACATCTCCTCCTAAACTACTGGGTCAAAATCAACCAAACTTAGCAGAAATGTTCCTTGGGTGGTCTTTTACAAAAATTGCTAAAATAATTGAAATCCATGAAAAACTCTGGTTGCCGTGGCTTCGGAAAATGGGAAATTTCACAGAAGCTCAACAATTTCTTTAAACGACATCTCCTCCTAAACTACTGGGTCAAAATCAACCAAACTTGGCAGAAATGTTCCTTGGGTGGTCCTTTATAAAATTGCTAAAAAAATTGAAATCCATGAAAAACTGGTTGCCGTGGCATCGGAAAATGGGAAATTTCACAAAAGCTCAAAAATTTCTTTAAACGACATCTTCTCCTAAACTACTGGGTCAAAATCAACCAAACTTGGCAGAAATGTTCCTTGGGTGGTCCTTTATAAAATTGCTAAAAAAATTGAAATCCATGAAAAACTGGTTGCCGTGGCATCGGAAAATGGGAAATTTCACAAAAGCTCAAAAATTTCTTTAAACGACATCTTCTCCTAAACTACTGGGTCAAAATCAACCAAACTTGGCAGAAATGTTCCTTGGGTGGTCCTTTATAAAAATTGCTAAAAAAATTGAAATCCATGAAAAACTCTGGTTGCCGTGGCATCGGAAAATGGGAAATTTCACAAAAGCTCAACAATTTCTTTAAACGACATCTTCTCCTAAACTATTCGGTCAAAATCAACCAAACTTGGCAGAAATGTTCCTTGGGTGGTCCTTTATAAGAATTGCTAAAAGAATTGAAATCCATGAAAAACTCTGGTTGTCATGGCATCGGAAAATGGGAAATTTCACAAAAGCTCAAAAATTTCTTTAAACGACATCTCCTCCTTGACTTATGGGTCAAAATCAACCAAACTTGGCAGAAATGTACCTTGGGTAGTCTCTTATTAAAATTGCTAAAAGAATTGAAATCCATGAAAAACTCTGGTTGCCGTGGCATCGGAAAATGGGGAATTTCACAAAAATTCAACTATTTATTTAAACGACATCTCCTCCTTAACTTCTGGGTTAAAATCAACCAAACTTGGCAGAAATGTTCCTTGGGTAGTCCCTTATTCAAATTGCTAAAAGAATTGAAATCCATGAAAAATTCTGGTTGCCATGGCATCGGAAAATGGGAAATTTCACAAAAATTCAACTATTTCTTTAAACGACATCTCCTCCTTAACTTCTGGGTTAAAATCAACCAAACTTGGCAGAAATGTTCCTTGGTTGGTCCTTTATAAATATTGCTAAAAGAATTGAAATCCATGAAAAACTCTGATTGCCGTGGCATCGGAAAATGGTAAATTTCACAAAAACTTAACTTCTTTAAACAACATCTCCTCCTTAACCTCTGGGTTAAAATCAACCAAACTTGGCAGAAATGTTCCTTGGGTAGTCCCTTATAAGAATTGCTAAAAGAATTGAAATCAATGAAAAACTCTGGTTGCCGTGGCATCGGAAAATGGAAAATTTCACAAAAACTTAACAACTTCTTTAAACGACATCTCCTCCTTAACTTCTGGGTTAAAATCAACCAAATTTGGCAGAAATGTTCCTTGGGTGGTCTCTTATGAAAATTGCTAAAAGAATTGAAATCCATGAAAAACTCTGGTTGCTGTGGCATCAGAAAATGGGAAATGTCATAAAACTCATCAATTTTTGTAAACGACATCTCCTCCTTAACTACATGGCCAAATTCTTCTCTGGGACCACAATGCGTAACATATGCAAAGTTATTTGGCATTATTAAAACATTACTCAGGTGAGCGATTTAGGGCCCTCAGGGTCCTCTTGTTTTGTGGAGTGTCCAAAAGCGTCAATGTGTGGGAAAGGGTTAATACAAGCTGCAGATACAAGGTTTTCGTTGAAAAGCATCAACTTATTGTTTTGGCTCACTTTATATGATCTTCTATAGGGAACCAACCTTTCTGATAATTTATTAAGAAGAACAAGAACAAAAGAAAACTTCTGTATGTTTTTAAATGTGCTAAGATCTGGGAAAAGGGCGCTTATGGAATTTGAGCCCAGCATTGTTCCTCCTGATCACACTGTATTTCGTCACTTTTCAATGAAAACCTCGTATCTGCAGCTTAATACAAGCTGCAGATATGAGGTTTTCATTGAAAAGCATCAATTTATTGTTTGGGCTCACTTTATTTGATCTTCTATAGGGAACCAACCTTTCTGATCAGTTTATCATGCTGATTTTTGCTCTTTGACGATTGACAATGACGTTTTCTTCTATTTTTTGTCATGATAATTGATTATAAATCTTTGTGGGAGACTTCTTTCCAATTGAGAAAAACTAACAAAATAAACCCTTTGAAGCCTATTACACGGTGGATAATAACGTGATACAATATTTACTGAATATCTTCAATAACTTTGTTAATACGGGACCGATTTGAATTCGGTTTGAAGCAGAGAATGTGGACAGTTGTTACGCATTAGATGGACGTGGTCGATTTTTGAAAAATTAATTGATAAAAAAGTTGTTGAAGATAAACCAAAATTTTGGTTTATCTTCAATAACTTTTTTATCAGTTGATTTTTTAAAAATCTAAGACACACATGTTATTCCTGACATTTTTCCACCTTCTCAGCTTCAAACTGAAATCAAATTGGTCAAGTATTGACAAAGTTATTGAAGATTATCAGAAATTCTAAGTCACGTGATTATACACCGTCTATTTGATAGGAGAAAGGCAGGCAGGTGAGATGAATAGTGGGCAAGTACTAATTTTTTGATTAACCTTTTTGTTCAGGTCCATTACCCTTTACCAAACGACAAAATTTTGGGGTAGTCCAATCTGAAAGAAGTTGCAGACAACATTTCAATGTGATAGAATTTCGAAATTTTATAGCTTTTTGGGTAGAAAATATTATGGGAAGTGAAGAAATTGCTTGTCACAAGCAATTTATTCATATTCCACAATGTTTTTCAAAGCCATTATATTATGGGGTGTCAAAAGGAGTCACTGTGTGGTAATGGGTTAATTTCTTGACTAACCTTTTTGTTCAGATCTTTGTCTTAGGACCAATCAAAGATATTTACTTCGAACTTTATATGAAATCTTTGATAATCACTAGAGAGACCTTTTCACAAGGGCAATGCTGAACCCGGATAGCTCATTCTGTAACGTCGGAGTCTGTCAATCCAGGGGTCACGAGTTTGAACCCCGGCTCTGCCAGTACCCATTCTGACATTTGACAAATGTCTTTCGTCTCGCCAAGCTGTGTGAATCATCTATGTGAGAGAGCAGCTGGAGGCTCGGTTTGGATATTGTGACGGAGCTGGTGGGAGAAATGCCAGGAACCCACGGTTAGGTGATCCAGCCGCGCCATATGACCATTGCAGTTGAAAACGGCGTAAAACCCCCTATAAATCAAATCACAAGGACAACCTTGTTTCCTCGTAATGTCATATTTCTTGTATGTATATTTCAGAAAAGAAGACGAAAGACTGTAGAAGTGAAGACATCAGAGAACAAGTTGAAGTTTCTGACACGTCACCCACTCTCTGTACAAGTAGACATACACTGTAAAGGTAAACTTGGACCCTTGTGGCATCTAACCTTTTCCCAAACAAGACCTGGGGCCCGTATGATCAACGATCGTACGATTATTTTTTGCGTAATTACTTGTAAAAACAAACCTGATTGGCCCAATCTGATTCCTCATGCAATCAGATCTTTTGTTACACAGTTTACACAAAATGTGGTCAAAAGATCATTGATAATATTAATGACCCCTGGTTTTGACGTGTCTGGTAGAAAATGCTTTGGAAAACATTGAGGAAAAAGAAGAAACTGCTGATAACCAGCAGTTTCTCCTTTTGCCTCAATATTTCCTATGCTATATTGTACACAAATCCTATCTTTATCACCATCCACAATGTCGTCTGCTGCAGCTTTTAAATTGGACCCTCCTATAATTTTGCCATTTGGGAAAAGGTTAAGACAAACTTTGATCTAGATAAGATCAGTCTGTGCATATACACAGTCTAATGAAGATCTTTGTTGTTTTTGACAGCTTCTTTATTAACTTACAAATTATAAGGGCACAGCATTGGTCCTGCTATATAAGACTTTATTTAGGCATACGTCATAGATCTAGGTCCTTCATTGTTCAAATGTTTCAACAATTGATATTATTTTATGAGGTTTAAAAATTAGTCATAAACCACATACTGCAGGTATTCTTGGTATTCTATTCAATAGTGTATAATAGTCAGAATTACTTTTTGTCATTGCAGATGGAAGTGTATTGGGGCTGAAGTTCCAGTATTTGATCTATCTAAAAATAGTAACAGTGACAGTAACGGTTAATGTGGGGTCAGATTTATCAACATCTTGTTTGTCAGGAAGGTGGGTACAATCTACAGAGAGGTGTTCTTTAGACCGAGATTTTTTAAGATATCTTGAGGTTTCTAAAGTTGTTTTGATATAAAGCGTCTTTTAGAGTAAGATTTTTAAGACACTCAATGGGAGGCACCTTACCCTATACTTCTTAAGGAACTCCTTTAGAGCCAATTATGTTGAAACTATGAAGAGAAAATTGACCTAATTATTCCGAAAGCTCAAACCCAATGTTCCGAATGCACCATACTTTATATAAATGATGTCTTGATACATCATTTGTATAAAGTATGGAGCATTCGAACACAGCGGTCGGAATCTCGGTCTTAAAAACTCTTCATCTAAAACATTTTTAGAAATCTTAAAAGATCCATCTCCAAAGATCGCTACTCAGCTCTCTATCCTTTTACATATTGTATTAGAAGTATTGAAGACAAAGGCTGCTGTGGCATAAAGATAGTGGAAAACAGTCAAAATGAGGCAGCATCCATAGCACATCAGACCACTCACAAGGTCTCAGGTTTGATCTCCAGCTGCGACAAATATCTTTTCTGGCAAAATTGTCACCCACCAATGTTTTGATTGACATATGAACATATTGTTAACATATGAAGGCTAGCAGCTGGAGGATCAATAAGGATTTTGTGGTAGTATTGATATGAGAATCGACAGGAATCCCTGGATAGGTGCTCAAGCCTTCGGGATATGGCCATAGTAGTTGAAAGAGACGTTAAACTCTAATCACTGTTTAACCCATTCCCAAACAAGACCTGGTTTAGACATCCCTAATAGAAATGGCTTGGGAAAACATTGAGACAAAAGAAGAAACTGCTGATAACCAGCAGTTTCTCCTTTTGTCTTAATATTTTCTGTGCTGTATTTTACACAAATCCTGCCTTTATCAACGTCCATTTTGATGTCTGCAGTGGATTTTTAATTGGAAAAGTTAATTTTTAGCTCCACTGGCCGAAGGCCAGCGGGCTATTGTCATGGCGTTGTGTCCGTCGTGCGTCCGTGCGTGCGTCCGTCCGTTAACTTTTTCTTTAAACATCTTCTCTTATACCAGTGGGCCAATTTTGACCAAACTTGGCAGGAATGTTCCTTTAGTGACTCTTTTTAAAATTTGTTCGCGAATTTTTGATTCGTCAAAAAATGTGGGCCTGGCAGGGCGGGGCTTATCAGACTTAGAGAAATCATAAGAAAATTCTTTAAAAATCAACCATTGGGCCAATTTCAACCAAACCTGGCAGGAATGTGCCTTTAGTCATTTTTTTCAAAATTTGTTCACAAATTTTTACATTTGTCAAAAAATGTGGCCGTGGCAGGGAGAAAGTGGCTTATCAGACTTAAAGAAATCATAAGAAAATTCTTTAAAAATCAACCATTGGGCCAATTTGAGCCAAACCTGGCAGGAATGTGCCTTGAGTCATTCTTTTCAAAATTTGTTCTCAAATTTTTACATTTGTCAAAAAATGTGGCCGTGGCAGGGAGAAAGGGGCTTATCAGACTTAAAGAAATCATAAAAAAATCTTTAAAAATCAACCATAGGGCCAATTTGAACCAGACTTTGCAGGAATGTTCTTTGAGTCTCTCTTTTCAAAATTTATTCACAATGTTTTACACTTGTAAAAAAAATGTGGCCGTGGCAGGGAGGAAGGGGCTTCTCAGACTTAGAGAAATCATAAGAAAATTCTTTAAAAATCAACCATTAGGCCACTTTGAACCAGACTTTGCAAGAATGTTCTTTGAGTCTCTCTTCAAAGTTTATTCACAAATTTCCAGATTTGGCTGCCGCTGTGTAAGGCTTACAAGAAATCATGGGATAATTCTTCCACTTTAGCCTCCTGGGCCTCTTGTTTGCGGTTTGGGAAAGGGTTAAAAAATGTATTTCTCCCATGCTAAAATTTGGCTTTTTGTAGTCAAGATTTGCTGTCCTCCAACAGCTCATATTTAGCAAGCAGACAGGCCCCTTTGGCCATATTTGTGCTACTCCACAAAGTTCTTGAATATAACATATTTAGTTTTATTCTTATTTCAGTGACCTTTTATCCCCTGATAGCCTGCTAGATGACCTTTACCCTGGTGACCATGGAGACAACTCACCAAACCATAGTAACCAGTATGAACTAGCCAGATACGGGTAAGAAACAAACAAAACTGCATCAGCCTCAGTGTCAAATTTAGGATAGGTGCCAGACAAAATAGGTTTGCAGATGATAAAGTAAATGTTACAAAATCAGTATATTTATACCCCCCACCTACGAAGTAGAGGGGGGTATATTGGTTTCACCATGTCTGTCTGTCCGTCCGTCCGTAGACTTTTTCGTTTCCGTGCTCTAAGTCAAGAACCGGTTGACCTAGGATCATGAAACTTTACACAGTTGTTGCCCATGACCCAAGGAGGTGCCCTTTTGTTTTTGGGTCACCAAGGTCAAAGGTCAAGGTCACAATCGGACTTTGTTTAAAATCCGTTTCCTTGCTCTAAGTCAAGAACCGGTTGACCTAGGATCATGAAACTTTACACAGTTGTTGCCCATGACCCAAGGAGGTGCCCTATTGTTTTTGGGTCACCAAGGTCAAAGGTCAAGGTCACAATCGGACTTTGTTTAAAATCCGTTTCCGTGCTCTAAGTCAAGAACCGGTTGACCTAGGATCATGAAACTTTACACAGATGTTGCCCATGACCCAAGGAGGTGCCCTATTGTTTTTGGGTCACCAAGGTCAAAGTTCAAGGTCACAATCGGACTTTGTTTAAATCCGTTTCCATGCTCTAAGTCAAGAACCGGTTGACCTAGGATCATGAAACTTTACACAGTTGTTGCCAATGACCCAAGGAGGTGCCCTATTGTTTTTGGGTCACCAAGGTCAAAGGTCAAGGTAACAATCAGACTTTGTTTAAAATCTGTTTCGGTGCTCTAAGTCAAGAACCGGTTGACCTAGGATCATGAAACTTTACACAGATGTTGCCCATGACCCAAGGAGGTGCCCGATAGTTTTTGGGTCACCAAGGTCAAAGGTCAAGGTCACAATCGGACTTTGTTTAAAATCCGTTTCCGTGCTCTTAAGTCAAGAACCGGTTGACCTAGGATCATGGAACTTTACACAGATGTTGCCCATGACCCAAGGAGGTGCCCTATTGTTTTTGGGTCACCAAGATCAAAAGGTCAAGGTCACAATCGGACTTTGTTTAAAATTCGATTCCGTGCTCTAAGTCAAGAACCGGTTGACCTAGGATCATGAAACTTCACACAGTTGTTGCCCATGACCCATGGAGGTGCCCTATTGTTTTTGGGTCACAAAGGTCAAGGTCACAATCAGACTTTGTTTAAAATCCGTTTCCGTGTTCTAAGTCAAGAACCGGTTGACCTACAGCACCTTTTCAGTGACAAGGCGCTAGTGGGGGGTATTTGTCCGCTTTGCGACAGTTCTAGTTGAATTAATCAACAAATCTTCTTGATAATCAGTCTTAAAATGGTGTAACCTTTGACTGTGCATGATTGCTAATAGAGTATTGCTGAAATGAAAGATTCTCAAAGCTTCTTGATTCTTGGTCCTAAGTTTAAATACTTAAATTACTACTTGCCCCAGATTGGAAGTCAGTATCAGTTTGTACAGTAGGTGGCTGTTGTGCAGTATTTGTCAGATAAAGCTTTTAATAAGGACCATTTTCAAATTTTGTTCAACACATTAGTAATCAGCAGAAGGCAACTCTTAAGACTGGTCCAAATTCAAAGATGTAGCAGACAACAATTTCAAGTGAATCAAATTTTGTATTTGTTTGCCCTTTGTTTGTAGAACACATTGTGAGAAATTGTAACAAGCAATTTCTTAATTTTCCATGATGTTTTCCAAAGCCTTTATCCTCTTTGGTGTTAAAAGGGGCCGCTGTTTCATAACAGGTTAATGCAATTTTTTTTTGTAATCGCAGGTTAAAGGACTTCAGTTACTACTTGCTTCAGATTGGTCGTTAATATCAGTGAGTCCATTGGCTGGCAGGTATGCAGTATCTATCAGGTGAGGCACAGAAATAACCCACCAGTGCTTGTCCTATAATTTGTTATTTTATAATGGCAGGTTGAAGGACTTTAGTTATTACTTGCCCCAGATTGGTCGTCCATATCAGTGGGTTCAGTGGCTGGCAGGCATGCAGTATCTATCAGGCGAGGCACAGAAACCCACCAGCTCGGTCAGTGCTAGCAACATGCAGAATACTATACTCAAGTTACGCAAGAGGATCAGATCTCGTCTTACACTGCTTAAACAACTTCACTCACTTGGTAAGTTATGTGATAACATATCATATTTCAATAACCAAACTGTTGACAGTTTTGACTGGTAACCCCCCAAACAACAATATTTTACACATTTGAACTTAAGGTTGTGCAGATTTCAATAGATTTTTCCAAGTTAAATGACAATTATAAGAATCTCCTGCATAAATATATCCTGTGCATAATAGTTTCTGTCCTATTTGTAGCCAACTCTGTTAATTGACAAAAAATTTGGTTGTTTATTCTAGATGAAGAATATTTGTAGAGTATGACTAACCCTTGACTTGGGTAAAACAGTTTTGTTGATTGTTGTATTTACATTGGCATATCCTTTTTTACCCCGTATCGAAAGCTTGGGGGCATATTGTTTTACATGTGTCTGTATCTTTGTCTGTCTGTCTGAAAACTTTACATAGGCCATTTCAGGGGCACTGGTGTTTCGCATACACATCTTGTTTGCATTCTTCTTTTTATCTTACAGAAAAGAAGCACATTCCAGTGTCAAGTGAATATCAACATTTATTCCCGGTTAAGATATCCTCACAGTTGACATCATGGCAGAGATCAACGTATGAAGAGTTTGTCGAGACATCATACACACAGACGCTCATACAAGCTGGGTTTGTGAGGGAGAGTGATCTCTTCTTTACTGCCAGTGTTGAAAGAGGACAAGGTCAGTTATCAACAATTCTTGTTTTACCTCAATATTTTCTTTGTAATAAGATAAACATTTTCTCCTTTTGAAACACCACTGTTTGACCTTTTATATGTTTTAATTCAATTTAACTACGTTTTAACCTTAATATATTGACAAAAATAGTCCTGGTAATGCTATATGTACAAGACTGTTTTTCATTTCCTATGACAGCAGACATAGCATAATATTAAATTTTACTAAATCCTTAATTGTGGAAGCCTTGGTGTGATCCTCAAATGGGTTGTATGTCCTTTCCAGTATTTGTCTTCCACCAATTGGCAGATAAGGATAAACCTAAATAATAACTGAGCCAGGATCTGGAAAAAGATCTTTTAAGGCTTTTGAGCCCAACCTGGTTCCAGATCAGCCTGTGTATACACACAGTCTGATCAGGAACCATGTTGTTCTCCAATAGCTTTGTCATGGTCTGAAGCAACCAAATGAGAGTAACATAGATTCCTGTCAGACTGCACCTAGGTACAGCCTGATCTTGCAACGTAGCACTCTCAGATCCTATAATGGATGTTTTTCTACATCCCGACTAATATATAATGGAAGTGCTGTACTGGTTGGAGAAATAACAGGAATCCATGGTTACAATATGTTTGATATACTGTTGAAAATGTTAGATTATCCAAAATATCCATTTTCTTCACAGCTAAGATGACAGCGAGGATAGTTCTAGCCCCCAATTATCCAGCAGTCTCCCCCGTGTTCTGTATCAACATACAGTGGCATAACAACAGAAACGCAGCGAATGATATTCATGTGCAGGTCAGTACAAGTTTTTCATCAGAATACTGAATAATGGATTTGAAACACTGCTTCTCACACAATGTGAATGAACGTTGTTGCCATTGCTGCCTATCGGATCATCGGGTGAGACATTGTAAATACAGACATTCTTTCTATTGTGTTTTCCTATTTTCAAGACTTGATTCAACATATTCAATGATAATACTTAATCTGATTACACGCATTTTCCTGCAATTATTTCTAAACCATTAAATGCAGGGTTTCTCCAATTTGAAGGCTGCCTCAGATGACAAATGGATGACAAGAGTTTGTGTATTGTCTAATACAGCACAGAAAATACTATTTTGGCAACAGGAGAAAATGCTGATCCTCATCATTTTCTTTTTTGTCATTAAAGCTACTATTTCCCAGATTTGGACCCAAAATTTGTCAAAAACAAACGAAATGTACACTTTTTAAACTTTATATGACCTGATTAAATGATTACGACAAACTATTGAAGCAACAACTCATTTTTTTCGCAATTTGATACCAAATTCATTAAGCGATGTCGAAAGTAGGTCAAAAACAGTGGGACATGCGACTTTCTTAAATGACGTCACAACATACATGATGATATCATATTGAAATTCAAGTATGAATCTCGTTTGAATCTTGGTTCACGCTGTATGCGCATGCCGCTGCGTGACAGTTAAAAAATAAATTCAACTGCATCTGTAACGGAATTGAATTTGGGTTTGGATTCTCCCTAAATTCGGCTATCTCTCTTATAATTTCGGCTCAATCTCTGTCTGAATGGCATATAATTAACCATTCTGAGGTGGCCAACACAAAAGTTTTGCATATTTTTTCAAAAAATTTCATTTTTTGCAATTAGACCATCTGTTACCCTCCAGCTTTAAAAGATTTACTCTTGTCATGCTGTTCATGTCAATTAACTGTTATGACCATAGCTTTGGCAGGCAGTATAGTCTAAGATCAGCCAGCACAGACATGCAGTCAGATCTGAGCCTGCACTGCCTGCTTTCCACTCCATTATTGTGGCAGAAACTTGTGTTATTCTTATTGAAATGTCTCTTAAATTGGTAGTCTGTTTGAAACAAGATATAATGTCAGCAGGACAAGTATTAACCCATTACCACACAGTGACTCTCTTGGACTCCCCACAAGATAATGTTTTTGGAAAACATTGTTGAAAATAAAGAAATTGCTTGTGACAAGCAATTTCTTCATTTCCAACAATATTTTCCACATAAAAAGACATAAAAATGTAAAAAGGCATAAAAATGTAAAATTTCATTTAGTTTTATTGTCGTCTGAAACATCTTTTAATTTGGAAGAGTCTAAAAGTTTGCCGTTTGGTAATGGGTAAAAAGATCAAGATTCAATATTGTAAATTGTTATTGTAGGAGCTTGAAGAAGAACTCAATGTCCATTATGAAGAGTTGACCAATGAAAGATCACAAGATCTTCTGTTGACCAATCAGCTGCAGCGGTTACTCATGTGTTTTGATGTGTATTTGGAAACTGAAAGTGGAAAAACCAAAGGGAAAACCCCAGAATTCCCATTAGAGAAATTGATCCTTAGAACTAAAAGGTGAAATAATAGTCTCGTGCTCTTGAAAATTTCTTTCGAAACCACCCATTAAATCCATTCTCAAACAAGACCTGCTTTTGACGTCTCAAATAGTGGAGGCTTTTGAAATCATTGAGACAGAAGAGAAAATGGGATAAATATTATTTTCTTTTTTTGTTGCAATATCATCTGTGCTAATATTACTGCTATATCGTCTTAAAAATCAAAGAAGCCCTAAAATTGAAGAAGTCGTAATTTTTTTTATTTTTATTTATTTATTTATTTTTTTTTGGGGGGGGGGAGGGTTAAACAAGGCGATTGATATAGGTTAATAATAATAATAATAATAATAAAGACTTTATTTTAAGAGGTAGCACAATTGGGCAAGCCCAGTCTTCCTTGTGGCCCTCTATCGATATACACATATTTACAATATATACAATTTTTACATGTTACAAACAAACATAGAAATTCAAACTTAGATCAATATTACCAGTGTTAACATTCAACCCATATCACTGCTTTTCAACGAAAACCTCGTAACCACCGCTTAAAACAAGCTGCAGTTATTCAAAGGTTCTTCGCTGAAAAGCGATGATATATACAATTTACAATATTTTCTACATCTGGAAAATTCATAGTATAGAAATATTTGTGTTAGTTGTATTCCACCATGTCAGAAAAGCAGATTTAAATGTTTTCAAATCCTCTGAGATCCTGACATGGAGTGGAATTTGATTCCACAATTTAGGACCTGAGTATGCAAGGGAGTTTCTGAAGAACTCAATCCTTGGTTTGGGAACTATTAGAGTTTGTTGGTCATGTGATCTTAAATTAATATTGTCTGATTTCTTAAAGATTTGTGGCATATAATCTGGAAATTCTTTATTAAGAGATTTGTAGATGAAAATTGCTTTTTTGTAAATAATTCTGTCCTGGAATTTCATCCAGTTTAATTCCTGAAACATGTCATTACTAGGAGTATCTAAACTTTTGTCTAGTATAATACGGGCAGCTCTTTTTATACGCCCGAAGGGTCGTATTATGTTATGGCCCCGCTCGTCTGTCTGTCTGTCTGTCCGTCTGTCCGTCCGTCCGTCTGTCCGTCTGTCCGTCCGTCCGTTAGCAATTTCTTGTGTGCGCAACTCCTCCTACACTTTTGATCGGAATTTGATCAAACTTGCCACAATGAATCTCCATGGTGTCTAGTTGTGCATCCCGCTTACGGAATTTAATTTACTCTTTTCGTTCTTGAATTATCTGCCCTTGAATTAGAAAAATGCCCATTTTCTTGTGTGCGCAACTCCTCCTACAGTTTTGATCAGAATTTGATCAAACTTGCCACAATGAATCTCCATGGTATCTAGTTGTGCACACCGCTTACGGAATTTAGATAACTATTTTCCTTCTTGAATTATCTGCCCTTGAATTTAAGAAAAAATGCCCATTTTCTCAAAAATGTCCATTTTCTCCTGTGTGCAACTCCTATAGTTTCAAGCAGAATTTAATCAAACTAGCCACAATTAATCTCTATGGTGTCTTGTTGTGCAAACAAAAACTTTTGATAACTTTTCATTTTTGAATTAACTGCCCTTGAATCGAAAAAATGGCCAATTTTACTGACAAGCCCCTCTCGGGCGTATATGCGCCGCTTTGCGAAGCTCTTGTTTGAAATTTGTATATTCTGTTCACAAGTGACGCATTACAGTTACCCCAAATTGTACAGCAATAGTCAAGATGTGGTAAAATATATGCATTGTAGAACAGCTTTCGCGAGTGTAAATTGAGATAACATTTTATTCTGAGGAGTAGATATAAAAGAGAGTTACACTTTTTTAGAACATGGTCTACTTGGTTTTTCCAGCTTAATCTATTATCAGGTTGATATTGATATTGATAGGTTTGCCGTGTTTGTTTCTACTAATGCTATTGCTCTGAAACTTTGCACATGCCTCTGTGACATAATATCAGCCTCTAGGCAAGATTCATTACTCTAACATGTCATTTAGTGGAATTTTTACCCTTTTGGACATAGAAATTCTTGGTTAAGTTTTTACATGCAGCTTGCACATATCTCTGACGGCTTTTTTTTCTGCAACAGCTATTCAATATATATACCTTTCAAATTGGAACAGTCCCAATTTTGCCGTTTGATAATGACTCATTACAAATGGAATATATTCTATTTTACAGAGGACCACAGAGATCGAAACCATACAAGTTTTGTCCAGACTCCGGAATGTTTGATCACAGATAATCACAATTACAGACATTAGTCACAACATGTCATCATCATATTCATCACACAATAGTGCTCATGCTAACTTTTATCCTGCTGAATGTAAACTTTGTGTCAAACAATCTACCAATGTAACCCATTAAAGTTTAAGTTAGGGGATAAAGTCTGTATATTTTGTAGGAGATTTCAGAGACCTTACTCTTTAACCCACGATCATCAGGTTTCAAGCCGGCTGTTAACACACAGCGCCTACAGCTAGCCACAGCGCATTGACTTTTACTCTCACATGTACCCATTTATATACCTTTGTGAAGAGGAGCATTACCATATAATGATGCATTTTGAAACCTCATAAGATAAAGGTGTTGGAAAAAATTGTGGAAAATGAAGAAATTGCTTGAGACAAGCAATTTCTTCATTTCCTACAAAGTTTTCTACACAGGGAAAGACCAAAAAATATAAAATTTCAGTCCCTAAAAATTGTCGTTACAATACTTTTGAATTTAGACCAGTCTAAAGTTTTGTCGTCTGGTAATGGGTTAGGAGACATTTCAATAAGATCAAGTTTTAGCCACAATATTTAATTAGACAGCAGGCAATGTAGGTTAAGATCAGACTACACATCTATGTAGGCGGATCTTAGTTTATACTGCCTGTCAAAGCTTTAGTCGCAACAGTAAACTGAAATGAACAGCATGAAAAGGGTTAATACTGTTTACATTTTGAACTACATGTATCAATCTCGTAATGATTCAGTATCTTGTTTAACCTGTTACCAAACAGCAAATTTTTAGATTAATTAGTCCAATTTCAAAGGAGATGCAGACAACAATTTCAAGTGAATGAAATTTTGATTTTTTTGGTCTTCTTACGTAGAAAACATTGTGGTAATTGAAGAAATTGCTTGTCAAAAGCAATTTCTTCATTTTCCACGATGTTTTCCAAAGCTTCTTTGGAGTCAAAAGGAGTTATTGTGTGGTAATGGGTTAACTCCTTACCAGACAATTAGGATTTAGATGGTTTCAAATTCAAAGACGACAATTTCAAATGAATGAAGTTTTACATTTAACTCCATTAGTAGAACGCACTGAGGAAAATGAAGAAATCACTTGTCAGTTGTCACAAGCAATATCTTCATTTTCCATGATATTTTCCTACAAAGACTTACATTTTGGGCTGTCAATGTGTCATTGTGTGCAATTAACAGACAAAATAAAACAAGGCTATCCCTTTCCCAAATTGAGGGATAAGGAGAAAGTGCTGATAAAATGATCATGTTTTACAAAGTGCTGTTTGCCTTTTGTCAAAACTGGGTCTTGTATGACGAAGGGTTAAAGCAAGTAAGTTGAAGTAACCCGAATTTTGGGCCTGCTACTGTTAGACCATGTAGAAGGGTATTTTGTTAGATCAAATGCCAAATGATTAAAAAAAGAAAGCTGCTGCAGCATCAAAATGGATGGCCATAAAGATTAGTTTTCTGTGCAATATTTCACAGAAAACATTGAGACAAAATGAGAAATTGCTGATGGTCAGCATTTTCTTTTTTGTCTACATGTTTTCTCATGTAATTTCTACCAGATGTGAAAACTTGGTCTTATTTTACAAGGAATTAAGTTTGTAAATGAATGACCATTATCATACATTTGATTCAATCTCTTCTGCTATAGACAAAAATGTTATGGACTGAGAATTAATAAATGAGATGAAAATATTGATCAACAGTTGTTTAATTCGTTTTAAATAATTAATATATCACAGTATTGGATCCAGACAACCAACAGTATTATTTAATGCTAGGCTTTCCAAAGCGTGGTAAAAACACCCCATAACATACTCAAACTGTCACACTGAAAGCTGCAGAAGACATGGAAATGAATGCAATAAATATGAATCTTGCGTTCATTAATTATACTATTATTATAGCATGAAGAGCTATTAAGGCAAAAGGAGAAAATGTTGATTATTTTTTTCTACTTTCGGCTCGATCTTTTATAATCCTTTTATATAAGGTGTGTTAAAAGCTTTGTTGTGTAGCAAAGGGTTAAACCGAGGGGGGAAATCTAAAAAGCAATTTCCTTACCCCTTTTCTTTCATCCTAAAATTTTGCCCTTTTGAAAAGGGTTTACCGATCCCCATATTGAGCAATTTTATGCCTTCATGTAAATCAGTCTGATGCCCCTGAACCAGTTTAAAATTTTGTTGTCTGGTAGATTGTTAAGGCTTTCTCAAACAAGCCCTTTTTGTGAAAACTGCAGAGGATGTTGGTTAAGAAACTCCTGCTCCCTCAATGATATATATGTTATAAATCATAGATTTTCTGTTTACGATAACAAATTTCTTGTCTTCTACTTATTTGAATTCGGACCTGTGACTGTGTCTTAAGTTTCTATTGTTTGGGAAATGGTCAACCCTATTGTGTACCATTTTCCAAGCAACAGAAATTTAGACTGGTACAAACTTACACAACAACGCTTTCCCAAACATATTAAGACCATTCCATTTGAAAGCTGACGCTGTCAACAAAATGGGTGTTAATAAATGATAAATCTACACAAGATTTTGTACAAATTCAATACAGCATGAGCATGGAAAATATCGAGGCATAAAGAGCATTTATGCTGGTCCTTCTTCTGCCTCAATGTTGTCCGAAATATTTCTATTAGGAACGTCTAAAACGAGATTTTACTTGTGAAAAGATTAAGCAATGTAAAATTTAGCAGATTCCATCGTAGGGGTCCCATGAGAATAAAACCATCAATGTCCTATAGAATAATAAATGAAAATGAGTTTCAGTAAGTTTTTCTATCCACATCTTTAATATCTAGATCTAGTCAGTTTAAACTTTTGCCGCCTTAAACAGTTTTTCTTTCCAAACAAGACCTGGCAGCAATGCATACTTGTAGTTTAGAAAGCCTATGAGGAAAAGAGAAGGATGCAGCATTTTCTGATTTTCCCTCAATGCTTTCTGTGCTATAAATGTCAGAATAAAATATACAAGGTAACTTTTTTGTCTGCAAATGCTTTCTATAATAATTTATATCGTATGAAAATTAAACTGTCGTTTTTGAATGGATTAAACTTTTGCCGCCTAGAACAGTTTTAACACGTCTGTGTAGCCTGGTTTTCGTACACAATATCAGCTCCGTCACCCTTCTCCATAGATCTTCTATCAGTCTTCAGCTTCATCAGCTTACTGTCCTTATACAGCATCATTCTCCGCTTCACGTCATCAGTCGTCAGGTTATCAAACATTTCTTCACTTACAGCAGACAAGTGACTTGTTGAAAACCGTCCAAGTTTCGTATCATCCGTCCTTAAATCGTGCGGGAACGTGGCGTCAAATTTACTTGCAGGTGCGGTCTCTTTGTTATCCAATTTCTGCTTGTCCACAATTGAACCGTAATCGGTATCTTCTTCGGTTCCATCTTGCGGTTGTGTTTGCGTTCCTGAATCAGAATGGTTCAGGGATTCTTCGAGACTTTTATTGTCGAGCAGGTTATCTGTGTCATTCGTGATCTCCAGAGCTAGCATCGCCACCACATGAGATGTTTTCGCTAGAGACTCTGAAACCAGGTGAGCAGATTTGGCTTCCTCGATGGCCCGTTGAGCAAATTGTAATGAAAACATTGCCCGAATTTCAGCTTCTTGTGCATGAAGTCGTGCTTTAGATACTAAGGTTGATATGTCCCTCACTTTGTCAAATATATCTGCCACAAAATTGAATGAAGTTTCTTCATTTTCAGAAATGTTCAATTCACTTTCTTCCGTGTTTGACAGGTCCGCCATTTTGTAAATAGAACACAATGACGTCATGTTCTAGATAATGACGTCATTAATTGACAGGTACCACGACTAGGCTTCCCGCCCGATTTATCATTAATTCACGTAGACAAACTGATTAATCTAGAGTAGAGATCGTCACATTAAAGCTACTATTTCCCAGATTTGGACCCAAAATTGTCAAATACAAACGAAATGTACACTTTTTAAGCTTTATATGACCTGATTAAATGATTACGAGAAACTATTGAAGCAACGACTCATTTTTTCGCAATTTGATACCAAATTCATGAAGCGATGTCGAAAGTAGGTCAAAACAGAGGGACGTGCGACTTTCTTAAATGACGTCACAACATACATGATGACGTCATATTGAAATTTAAGTATGAATCTCGTTTGAATCATGGTCCGCGCTGTATGCGCATGCGCAACAATTTGAAAATAATTCTAACCCCATCAGTGATGGGGTTGAATTTAGGCTTGGATTCTCCCTAAATTCAGCTATCTGTCTTGTAATTTCGGCTCATTCTCTGTCTGAATCGCATATTATTAACCATCCCGAGGTGGTCAACACAAAAGTTTTGCATATTTTTTCAAAAAAATTCATTTTTTGCAATTAGACCATCTGTTACCGTCGCCCTTTAAAAGTTAAACACAAATTATTTAGGGGGATGAGATTATGTCGGTTACGTCCGGGTCAAAGCTAAGATGTAACTTCTTAATAAAACGGACCCCTGGTTTTGAAGTCCCTATAGATCTAGAACAGGCTTGGGAAAACATCAAGCATTTTCTTCTTTTGTCTCACTATTTTATTTACTATTTTGTACACAAATCCTTTCTTTATCACAATGAATTTTCTTGTCTGTGGGAAGTATCTGTCCAAGTAGGGCTCGTCCAAGTAATACCTTAACAGTTTGCTGTTTGGGAAAGGGTTAAACTAGAGACACGCATTGTTTGGGAAAGGGTTAACTAATCCATTGCGTCAGTGATCAAACACGTGCTTTGGTGTTTACAAACAGAGCAACCAATCACCTTTCGCGAATCAATACACACCTCCAAAATATTCGACCTTGACCTTGGATTAATACAACACACTTGATCGGATACAGCACATTTTTCCGGACAAACGGTAAGAATTTGCAAATAATTTCGGTGTATTTTCATCTCAAGATAAATGAGATTCTGATGAAGTCGCACTTTCTTCTCCGACTGTTCTTGTTGTGGTGAAAAAATCGCGAGGTTGTGAAAATTTCACGCATCAACAGTGATGTTTATCTGTTTCGTAAGGCCTTCAACTGTTTGAACCCAATCCTTGACATCAAAATAAACATGTTTCCGCATCGTGAAACTATGCATTGAATCGAGGACAAATCAATCATTGAGGAAAATTTGTATTTAAGACAACTTGTTAATCCTTTCCTAAACAAGACATAGTAGTTGTAGTTTGGACATCCTAACTAATAAACTTTGAGGTTAAAGAAGGAAATTCTTATTTAAACAGCATTTTCTCCTACTGTCGTAATATTTTCTGTTCTTTATTAATTTTTTTTTTTTTTATTTCAAAAAAAAAAAAAAAAAAAAAAAAATCCATGTTTATTGACATTCATTGCTGTTATCTACAGCAATTGTTAAATTGGAATGGTCTAAAATAATAGTAAAATTTTGCTGTATGCAAAAGGGTAGATTATATTTTTATGTAAGGCAGTTTTGTGCAATTTGAATAATCACTGGACCATATATACCTCTTGACTGGTTGCTCACTTACTTTTGGCGGGCTTTGACATAATTACTTAAAAATGATTATCAACTTTCATTTTGTTAGTGTTGTGTCGATAGTCTCCAGCTATCGATAACTATCTGTTTGAGCCAAAAATCAGCAACTATCGATTGCAATTTTTCACTACCGATAGTTGGGCTGTTTCTTTAGCAGGTATTTTCGGACATTTGGTTCCAAATCAAAATTCTCAATTTAAAAATAGATATCTATTTCCTGATATAAATCAAATCTCAAGACCATTTCAGGGTGTCCAAAAACCTCCAAATGGGTTTTTTTTTTACCCCCAAAATGAATCTTGTACCCCCAGTTTTTTCAAGCAGCCTTCTTTGTCTCTTATAGAGAGTGTACAAGTAACTGTATGCTGTAAAACAATGGTTTGTACCCCGTCACCAGATTTGAAAGTCGGTTGAAACCCTGCATTTTCTTAAATTCCATCCCTATCTAATACCATGGCTTTTGAAAAAGGAAAGTACATGTTAAAGTTAATGTTAGAAATTTAGATCTAGGCAAAATATAAGAGAGGATATATGGATTGGTAGTCTGACATTTGCTTAATAAGTAAATTTTTGTTAACAAAACAAACCCGATTGTACAATCGATTATAATCAATCGGGTATGAATCTCCGATTATCGATAGTTATTTTGCTGTCCGATATACAACACTACATTTTGTTGTCAGCAGGTGTTTCATTTGAAAAAGGGTATTAAAGACGGCCTTAACAGCTAAAACCTTCCGAAACAAGACTTGGTTTTGAAGTCAATAATGGAAAAGACTTGAGAAAACATTAAGACAAAAGAAGAAAATGCAGATAATCAGCATTTTCTCCTATTGCCTCAATATTTTCTAAGCTATATTTTAAACAAAGTCAATCTTTATTAACACCCATTTTGTTGTCTGCAGCAGCTTTGGAATTGGACCACCCTATAAATTGTTATTTGGGAAAGGGTTAAACCCCATTTTAACCAACCTTTCTTAAGTATCGGATCCAGAGGGGTTTCGAGAGGTTTGAATGAACCCTCATCAGTAGCCTGATTATTTTTCATTTTCAATTTTCCATGCAGAGATTTAGTCAAAATTGTGCAATAACACCTGGCCCCTCTGTGTCCACATTATTATATTCAAAATGAAAATATGCTACACAGGTGTCCTGTATGGGATGTGCTTTGGTAGTGATTAGGTAATGAGTGTGTATTTGTCACAATTCCTTTACCGTAATGTAACTGCAAATAATAGAACTTCTGTCCTTAACCCTTTCCCAAACAAGACATCTTGTATACATCCCTAATAGAAATACTCTCTTATGAACAGAGCACATTATCTCTACATTCCATTTCGATAGAATGAGCTCTGTTCTCGCGGGATCATTTCACGTCTAATCTCGGGGCCTTGGCGGGATTTCAGTATCCAATCGGTGGCGATACACAACAAAACAATTCAAAAAGCTGATACAAACTTTCATTGGCTGGCGCTTCAAATTACCGGCTTCAGCCAAAAATAGAAGCGACGTAATGTATACGTAATCAAACCAGATCAAACTGAATGATTTTGATTCGATAATTCAAATGTTACCGGCTTCAGCCAAAAATAGAAGCGACGTAATGTATACGTAATGATCATGCAAGATAAAACTGAATGATTTTGATTCGATAATTCAAATGGTGTGCTATAATTAGATTATGACGACCAAATAGGCCGTTGGCGTACCGAAAACTGCAGAGGTCATATTTGATGGTTTAATCAATAGAGCTCGGCAATGGAGAGTATAATAGAAAAGGCATGGGAAAACATTGAGACAAAAGAAGAAACTGCTGATAACCAGCAGTTTCTCCTTTTGTCTCAATATTTTTTGTGCAATATTATACACAAATTTCTTCATCATTAACATCCATTTTGTCATCTGCAGCAGCTTTTACATAGGACCACCCTAAAATTTGTCGTTTGGGAAAGGGTTAATCTAGACCCATAAAAAGGCTTGTAACATTCTTTCATATGAATTTTGATATAATTCACAATTTATTTCAGGTGCCTGCATTGGAACTGGAACCTCTCAATAGCAACAAAAAATTTAATGGCGAGTTTTGCATTTGGGCCGATCAAAAGAACAGTTGGAACAACCTTGTTAGAAAACAGAGCTGTGTCTTCCAGATTTGTCTTATTACGGGCTCAAAAGTCTACTGCAGTCACAGAAGATATCAGGCAAACACACTCGGAGGGCATCAGACAAAATGGCGATGGAGCGACTGTGTCGGTGGATGGGCATCCGAATATTGACCTAAATTTCTCAAACCCACAGGAGGCTTTCAAGAGTAAAAGTAACAGTGAGTTACTTAGAGGTCTTCTGGTGTTGAGGCTGTGTTCCATGTCACCACTTGTTGACAACAATAAAACTGTAAGATATTTTCCATAATTATATCAAAAACAGCAGATTATCCTTTTGCCTTAATATTTTCTGTGGTATTTTGCACATAAATCCTATATTTAGCGAGCCAGGACTTTATGTCAGGGGAGCTAATGTCACAACCCCTTCGCATTGGCGTCAGGGTCGCATCTTCAAAAACTTAAACCTATTTTACATTTCAAGCACTATTAGAGATACAGCTTTGATATTTCAGATGGATATTTTTCACCAAGACCTTTGGTTTGGGACCATGACCTTTGACAAAAAACTTTAACCTGGCCTATATCTCATGCACTATTCATGATAGATCTAGAGCCTTTGTATTTTACACATGCATGCCTCCTGCCAAGAGCTTTCATTTGGGACCATGAATGTTGACTTTGTGACCTTGACCTTGGAGTTTGACCTACTTTAAAAAAAATGTTTAATCTAGCCTATATATTAGGCACTATAATAGAGTCATTATATTTCACACACATAATTATATATTTCCTGCCAAGACATTTCATTTGGGACCTTTGACCCTTGACCTTGGAGTTAAGCTGTTTTTGTGACAAGCTCCCATTTAGGCGATTCTATGTTGTCTCTTGTTTTTTTGTTTTTTTTCATCAGTGAAGGTTGATAATATAGACTAGTTATTTATCAGTCAGTTATAAATAGCTATCACATTTATCTAATAATAATATTAGTGGTTGTATAGCCAAAACATAAACAAATATTAAAGGATCAGTATTGGTTGAACTTTTGACAAATAATAGTTCATGTGTAACAATGTACAAGTAGTAAACCTTTTCAAAAATGAAACAATCTTTAACCAAAACTTCCTGCAACTGCCATTGTTTTGGAAAGTGCTTTCAATTGGAAGCAAATAAAAAGAGTTTCATCTGATGATCTATTTGTCTAGACTAGAAACTTGCCAAACAAGACCTGGTTTATGACTATAGGGTGTTAGTCTGTTAGATTAGAACCATATTAAAAGAAGAAAATACCATTGATCAGATAGTATTTTTTTTCCTTTTCTGCCAGGGAAATATATACCTATGCTATAAGTTTTATACGTTCTGTTTATATGAAATCCTTTTGATTAAAATTAACTTTTTCAGTTAATGAAATGGAGCAGAAAGATACTTGGCCCAACTTTATTCAAGAAGTTGATGAAGGCAACATTTTTTGGTCACTTTGTTGCTGGAGAAGATAGAGTGGACATTCGGCCGCTGATCAACAAAAATCTCAAATTTGGTGTCAAGTCCATCCTGGACTACAGTGCAGAGGAAGATATATCTGCAGCCAAGGCAACAGAGGCAGAAATCAGGTAATGAAAATCTATAATAAATTTAATTTATTGGCGGGAGTGGTTTCCAAATTTTCAACTTTGTTTTCACTCTAATAACCATGAATATTAACCCTTTCCTGAATAACAAATCCAAATTCAAAGAAGTTGCAGACGATAATTTCGAATGAATGAGATTTAAACTTTTTTGTTTTTTTTTTTTTTGTGTAGAAAATATTGTGGATAATGAAGAAATTGCTTGTCACAAGCAATTTCTTCATTTTCCACAATGTTTTACCTAGCCCTTTGTTTTAGGGGAGTCAAAAAGAGTCACTGTGTGGTAATGGGTTAACAAATCAACACAAAGCTTGTTATTGATAATCCTTTCAGTGGCAGATCCAGGATTTCTGAATAGGGGGTTCGAATTTACAATTAGGGGGGTTCGTTTTCCTATTATCATTAGCTATTGTGATCGCTTTTTGTCCGTCGTCCGTCCGTCTGTCCATCTGTCCGTCTGTCCACAATTTGGTGTATACACTCTAGCATCCACAAAAATTGGCCAATCTTGATCAAACTTGGTCAAAGCAAGTATGGTCATAAGTTCTCGGATGAGTTCGATTGTGGGCCAGATCGGACCAATAAGTGCGGAGTTATCTGCCCCTGAATCACGAAAAATGTTGTTTTTAACTTCGTTTACACTCTAGCATCTACAATTATTGCCCAATCAATACAAAACTTGGATATAATGTTAGAGACTATAAGATCTCGGAGGAGTTCGATTTTTAGTGTGATCTGACCAGAAAGATGAGAGTTATGTGCCCTTGAATTCGACAAAATTGCCATTTCCGACTGTTTTCGACCTTGTTTACACTCTAGAATCTATAATTATTTATCAATCAAGACAAAACTTGGACACAATGTTTGAGACTATAAGATCTCGGATGAGTTTTAATTTCAGTCTGATCTGACCAGAAAGACGAGAGTTATGTGCCCTTAAATTCGACAAAATTGTCATTTCCAGCTGTTTTCGACCTTGTTTACACTCTAGAATCTATAATTATTTATCAATCAAGACAAAACTTGGACATAATGTTGGAGACTATAAGATCTCGGATGAGTTCTATTTTCAGTCAGATCTGGCTAGAAAGACGAGAGTTATGTGCCCTTGAATTCGACAAAATTGCCGTTTTCGCATGTTTTCGACCTTGTTTACACTCTAGAATCTACAATTATATACCAATCAAGACAAAACTTGGACACAATGTTTGAGACCATAAGATCTCGGATGAGATCAATTTTCAGTCTGATCTGATCAGAAAGTCGAGAGTTATGTGCCCTTGAATTTGATAAAATTGTTTTCGGCTCTTTTTGACTTTGTTTATACTCTAGAATCTAAAATTATTTATCAATCAAGACAAAACTTGGACACAATGTTGGGCACCGTAAGATCTCGAATGAGTTGGATTTTCACAACGTTATTGACTTTAACGTATACAACCCATCATTAGCACCAACGAGCCAGAGGTGAAATTTGAAAAGTGCCAGTAAATCCTAATCTGTGTTATATTTCCATTCCAAATACAAACATAAGCATTTTGAACGGTTTAGAATTTTGAATTAATGCATAATTATGGAAATATTTGACAAAAATATTATAAATTACCTCCCTTGCATATGAATATAGAGTAAAAAGATATTGGTAAATTATTTTCTTCTTGAAGCATAACCTTGAAATCTGGCACAGTGAATCAACTTATTTGAAGTGTATTTACAAGTGAGTGTAATTTGATGCATGTCCTATGGCTAGAAAGTGGAGTTTTTAATGATGGGTCATATACCTTAAGATCGTTTTCAGTCTTAAAGTCATAAATATTAATTGAATTGAACAAAAGTGTTGCTCATATCATTTTGGTTCAGGTGAGCGATATAGGACCATCATGGTCCTCTTGTTATACAATTTTGACTGATTTTCTGCATGAAAATGAAATAATTAGGCTTCAGAGGGGGGTTCGTTTAAACCCCCCGAACCCCCTCTGGATCCGCCACTGCCTCCATTATAAATGGTTTGTTTGTGTCTGAAGGGGGTTTAGGAACGTTAGGAACATCTTGTTTCAGTACAATGTATTTCAATTTTGAAAACAATTTTAAAATCCTATTACGAAGGATTTTGACTTGTTTCTGTCTTTACAGAGGCTGTGAAGTAGATCAAAGTACAGAAATTTCTAAAGGTAAGTAGGTTTCTAGGTAGTTTTTAGCTCACCTGAGCACAAATTGCTCAAGGTGAGCTATTCTGATCACTTTTTGTCCGTCGCCCGTCCGTCTGTCCGTCTACAATTTGGTGTTTATGCTCTAGCATCCACAAATATTAATCAATCTTGATCAAACTTTGTCAAAACAAGTATGGTCATAAGTTCTCGGATGAGTTCGATTATGGGCCAGATCGGACCAGAATGTGCTGAGTTATCTGCCCTTGAATGTCAAAAAATGCTGTTTTTGACTTTGTTTACACTCTAGCATCTACAATTATTGATCTATCAAAACAACTTGGAGACAATGTTGGAGACCATTAGATCTCGGATGAGTTCAGTTTTCAGTATGATCTGATCAGAAAGATGAGAGTTATGTGCCCTTGAATTCGACAAAATTGCTATTTTCGGCCGTTTTTTACCTTATTTACACTCTAGAATCTGCAATTATCAATCAAGACAAAACTTAAACACAATGTTGGTTACCATAAGATCTTGGATGAGTTCGATTTTCAGTTTGAACTGATGAGAAAGTCAAGAGTTATGTGCCCTTGAATTTTACAAAATTGCCATATTCAGCTGGTTTTGACCTTGTTAACACACTAGATTCTACAATTATCTATCAATTTAGACAAAACTTGGACATATTGTTGAGGACCGTAAGATCTTGGACAAGTTCGATTTTCAGTCTGATCTAATCAGAAAGTCTAGAGTTACGTGCCCTTGAATTTGACAAAATTGCCATTTTCGGCTGTTTTCGACCTTGTTTACACTCTAGAATCTACAATTATCATTCAATCAAGACAAAACTTGGACACAATGTCTGAGACCATAAGATCTCGGATGAGTGTGATTTTCCGTTTGATCTGATGAGAAAGTCAAGAGTTATGTGCCCTTGAATTTGACAAATTTGCCATTTTCGGCTGTTTTCGACCTTGTTAACACTCTAGAATCTACAATTATTGACCAATCAAGACAAATCTTGGACACATTGTTGGGGACTATAAGATCTTGGATGAGTTTGATTTTCAATTGGATCTGATCAGAAAGTCGAGAGTTATGTCCCCTTGAATTTAATAAAATGTCGTTTTCGGCTGTTTTCGACCTTGTTTATACTCTAGCATCTACAATTATTTATCATTCAAGGCAAAACTTGGACACAATGTAGGGCACCAATACATCTCGGATGAGTTTGATTTTCACAACGTTATTGATCATAAGTTCGTTTTCAGTCTTAAAGTCATAAATATCAATTGAATTGAACAAAAATGTTGCTCATATCAATTTGGTTCAGGTGAGCGATATAGGACCATCATGGTCCTCTTGTCTATTTTAACTCTCCCAAATTGCAGAATTTTAGTGTGGTCCAATTTGAAAGCTGCTGCAGACAACAAAATTGATGGTATCAAAGTTAAGAATTGTGAATGATATAGCACAGAAAACGTTTAGGCAAAAGCAGAAAATGCTAATTATCAGCAGTTTCTTCTTCTGTCTCAATGTTTTCCCAAGCCATTTCTCTTAAGACTTGAACACTGAAAACCCAGCCTTGTTTGGGAAAGGGTTAATTTCAGTTGAACCTCTACATGTACATTTATGACTGTGTATCTGATGAGGAGCTGACTTGATCCAGATCAGTCTTATTAAGATCAGTGTTGCTGTCTTATAGTTACTCTGATGTTTTTCCAGAGAGGACACTGCATTGGCGCATGAAAAATTACTTTTACAAATTCAAGAGGGGGCCCCAGCCCCCTGGCCTCACCCCGGATGCACATATAATTGTCAATTTGGGCATATTTCTCTTGGGGATAACAAGGGAAGCCTTGTAACTTCTGTATTATAAATGTATGTGCTTAAAGTGTCTGATTACATGATGATACCTAATCTTAATGGCAAATATTTTAGGGTAGTCCTAATTCCAAGGTGACACAGATTACAAAATGAATGCTATGATGATAGAATTATATTTATGTCAGAGCATGAAAAGTGCTTAAAGAAAATGAGATAATGCTGAAAATCAGCATTTTCTTCTTTTCTTGTGATGCTTTACAAAGTTGTCATTATTAGGGAGGTCAAAAATGGGTTTAGGTTTGAAAAGGATTAAATAGCTGAATGTGGCTATAAAAAGCAATAAAAAGAAATCTTTATATGTAAAGCAACACTCATTGTCTTCTTCCCATCCTATATTTCCAAAACTATCTTTGAATTTATAAAAGTAAAAACAATCATTCGCAATCATTCATGGTTCGCACAGGTCTTGAAAAACCCTTGAATTTGATCTTAGCCTTATAAAACCCTTGAAAATGGATATGGGCCTTATAAAACCCTTAAAAACAGGATAAAGTCCTTAAAAAACCATTGAATTTCATATCCAACTCAATATCTACTCTTCTTTTGAAGGGGCTTTTGACAAGAATTTATGTTTGGTATTGTGCTGTTCTTAGAAATGTATGAGATAAATTATGAAACTTTATTTTTATTGCATTTCTTTACCATTCAATCTTGTAACAAATGGTTCATGTACCAGACCTACATTTTTTACCTGACATGTATGCAATCCGACAACATATCTGAAATCTGAGATTATGGAGTGGTAGCCCTTAATTTTTTAGTTGAGTCCTTAAAAACCCTTAAAAAGCCCTTGAATTTTTCCATAAAACTTTTGTATGAACCATGTCATTGAATCAACAATGAGAATAATAATTACTGTGTCCAATTCACTTCCTTAATACTTAATCTGTTACTCGCCCTGCACTTCTCAGCTCTCTCAATGACTTATTTATTGTATGCTGATTTTGTTTTTAATGACAGACTTCAAGACAGTTTTCTTGATAAGATAGTTGATCTGTATTCTGTTGTAGAGCCTGAACATCAGAGATATGTACTACATCGAGAGTTTGCTGACCGTCGTGATAAAGTGGTGTCAAGTCGGACATATTTCTATGAGGGGGAAGAACAATGTGATAAAAATATGGAGATTTTCCTGGACTCTATTGATGGTGTTTCAGGTATGGAACCATTTTCATGTTACTTTACACAAATCTTGCGGTGCAATACACAGAATAACAGATAAGATGGAATAAAATTCTAAATTCCATAGGTCATGTTGTGTGAACTCATTTATATTGTCTTAATTCAAAATATAGGATTTGGTCAACTAAAGAAATCTTGCAGTATGAAAGCTCTGAATAACAACTATGAATTACCCTCTCTCATGATGATGTTTGGACAATTCGGAACACTGCAGTTTATGAATTATGGAGCATTCCGAAAAATTCGGTCAATTCTTCTTTATACTGTTTATACAGAGTTTACCGAGGGGTTCCACAAGAAGTATGGGGTAATGGTACCTCCCATTGAGCGTCTGAAAAATCATGCTCTAAAGAAATCTGTATCCTAAAATATTTTAAGAAATTTCAAGATACCTTAAAAAATCTCGCTCTAGACTAAAGAATGTGCCTCTTTTCTCTAATTCAATTAATCAATTGATATACCTTTTCACATTAATGAACTTTTATATATTGCACACAATTTGAAGCATTTATGGGCTGTGGCCATGGCACTGTTAATAGCGCATCAGACTCTCACTTGTGAGGTCGCGGTTTGATCCCCGGTTGCGTCAAGTGTCCCAAAGTTGTATCCCACAAATAGTTTTATATTGTTAACCTGGCAGGCAGCTGGAGGCATGGTTAGGATGTTGTGGTAGTACTGGTATGAGGAACCACAGGAATCCATGTTTTATGTGCTCCTAAGTGATATGGCTAGCGTTGGTCCAGTCATCAATATACAATTTGGTCCATAAGATGATGAATAAAAAATCAATACCTGTCACATATTGCAGTACCCGCTTCTGATGGTGTTGATATTGACCAGAGAAAGTAAAGAGGGAAAAATGATCAGTCTGGAACCCAGTCTATGACATGACCATAATAGTTCAAATTGGCATTTAACCCCAATAAAATGAATCAAATCAAATCATTTATTATTCTATGTTTTTCAGATGCCACATCAGGTACAGGGTTTTGTGCTGTGAAGCTGACAGCTTTAGGACGACCACAGTTACTGGTGAGTCGGGATTTTATGCTTGTTAACCCATTCCCACACTTTAATTGTTATTTGTTAAATCTTATGTTTTCTTAATCAATTCATATATCTGTGCAGCTGACAGCTTTAGGACGACCTCAGCTATGGGTGAGTCTGGGTTGTATACTTGTTAACCCCAGGGCTAGATTTTCCCTAAAAAATTGACTCGCAATAGTTTGCTAGTGGTTTTGGAAACCAATAGCAAAAATGCTAATTCACTCGCAATCTGGTTTTGTATATTATAAAGGTATTCATTATGAACAAGAGGCGTCACAGACGGATTATGCTCCCCGAATAAGTGTTTGTCACAAAATAAAAACTATCATACATTAAGCCCCCTTTTCCCATGACAGATTTTTTGTACACACATTATTTATAGAATATGATCTAGAACATCTCACAAAATACAAAATTACAAAATTTCATTAAATTCTGCCCATTAGATGAAGAGAAATTAGAGAAAAACTAATTTTTACATTAAGGCCCCTTTTTCCATGACGCAGCCTCAAATTGAGAAACGGAGAAAAAGGTCCCTAGGGATTATCACAGGGAGTCCACATGTGAAGTTTCATTGAATTTGGCCCAAGGGTTGCTGAGATTTGGCTGTGGACGGACGGACAGACGGACGGACGGACAGACGGACGGACAGCGTGGCGACTATATGCTCCCCCGAAATTTTTCGGGGAGCATAAAAATAAAATGATATGGTTCAGAAGGACTTGGACATGGCAAAAAACTAGTACAGTTATTCAATATTTGGAAATTGTTTTATAATCCTTTTCATGCTGCATTGATAAAATTTGTGGGTGAGAATATTTTTTCACTTGACCAAAAAATCTAGTGTCAGATAGAATTACTAGCATTTCTAAATTTTGACTTGCAAAATGCCAGTATGCTAATGAAAATTTGAGCCCTGAAGCCATTCCCAAACAATAAGATTTTAGGTTCGTCCAATTTGAAAGTTGCTACTGACGAAGAAATGGATGTTTGAAAAGATTGGATTTGTGAACAAGGTACCTTAGAAAATATTAAAGCTGATTATCAGCAATTTCTTCTTTTGCCTCAATATTTTACCAAGGCTTTACTACTAGGGACATCAAAACCAAGTCTTGTTTGGGAAAGGGTTAACCCATTCCCACATATTGATGCCTTACAAGCTTAAGGGCATGGAAAACGTTGTGGAAAATGAAGAAATTGCTTTATTTCCCACAATGTTTTCTACGCAGAATGACTAAAAATGTTAAAAAAACCCCACTATTAATTGTTGTCTGCTACATCAGTTTTGACAAGTCTGAAATTTTGTTGTCTGGTAATGGGTTGATAGATTATGCAGGATTGTAAAAATTTCTCAAAGGGCAAAAATTTAAATTGTTCCATTATGAAACAAGCTTTAAAATGCTTTCTTTTACTTATAGTCTGAGATATACTTTTTATTTACGTTATTTACTATTTTTTCTTTCACAGCTGCAATTATCAGATGTGTTGGTGTCGGCCAGAAAGTTTTTTGTCAACATGACAAGCCAGGAGGGTGATAATTTTTCTCGTGGATTTAGAGAGGAAGAGTTTGTGATGAAACTACATGATATGGGAGTCAGAATCTCACCTGAGGAATCTCATAAATGGTTCTCCCTACTGGATCTTACAAAGGATGGGTAAGGTGTTAAATCCATTCCCAGATAATAACACCTTTTGAGCTCCACTAGATAAAGGCTTTTGAAATTAATGTGGAAAATGAAGAAATTACTTGTGACAAGCAATCTTCATTTTCCACAATGTTTTCTTTCAAAAAAGGCAAAAAAATGTGAAATTTCATGAACTTGAGATAGTGGTCTGCAGTTTACCCGATCTACCAAATGGCAAAGTTTCAGACTGGTCCAATTTAAAAGATGTTGAGACATGAATTTCAAGTGCATAACATTTTCATGATTTGGTCTTTCTGGGTTGAAAACATTGTGGGAAATGGAGAAATTGCATTTCACAAGTAAATTTTTCTGTTTCGCCATGATATTTTCCAAAGCCGTTAGTTTGTGGGGTGTCAAAAAGCGCCACTGTGTTCTAATGGATTAAGACATGAATCTTGCTATTCATGGTTTATCATTCAGTTATTCAATGTTCTGTGTTATGATACAATAAACAATCCATGAGACAAATAGTTTTCAGTAAACATTAACCCTTTCCCAATCAACAAATTCTTAGGGTGATCCTATATAAAAGCTGCTGCAGGTGACAAAATTGATGTTAAAAAGAAAGGGATTTGTGTACAATATAGCTTCGAAAATATTGAGGCAAAAGGAGAAAGTGCTGATTATCAGCACTTTCTTCTTTTGTTTCAATGTTTTCCCAAGCCTTTTCTATTAGAGACGTCAAAACCAGGCCTTGTTTGGGAAAGGGTTAAATGATGTTGAGACATGAATTTCAAGCGCATAAAATTTACACATTTTTTTGTCTTTCTGAGTAGAAAACATTGTGGGAAATGGAGAAATTGCATTTAACAAGTAATTTCTTCTGTTTCTCCATGATATGGGGTGTCTAAAAGCGCCACTGTGTGCTGATTGCTTAAGACATGAATCTTGCTTTTCAAGGTTTATCATTCAATTATTCAATGTTCTGTGTTATGTTACAATTAATAATTTATGAGGCAAATAACCTATTGAAGAAAGTTTTCAGTAAACTTCAAAAGAAAATGAAGCAATAATTGCTCATTTCCATCAATTTTTCAATTTCTGCCCCATTATATATTATATGCTTTATCTATAACATAACTCAAATTTTCATTCTCATTATACGCTTCAATACTTTTTATTAGGCGGCAGAACAGCTTATTGAGCCAGGAGAACACTCCAAGGATTGATGATCTTTTCATCACGTAGGGCAACGGATAAGTAGGGGTGAAACCATTCTGAATTTGTTATTTTAGATCCAAACCCTATGTTGTTGGTACTCATTGGAATCATCTTGACATATTAACCCTTTCCCAAACAAGATCTGGTTTTCACGTCCGTAATAGAAAAGGCTTGGGAAAAGATTGAAACAAAAGAAGAAACTGCTGATAACCAGCAGTTTCTCCTTTTGTCTCAATACCGGTATTTTCTATGCAATATTTTACACAAATTATATCTTTTATAACTTCCATTTTGTCATTTGTGGCAGTTTTTGAAGTGGATCACCCTAAAATTTTGCCGTTTGAGAAAGGGTTAAGAAACATTGCATTTTGAAAATCCACTAACCTCTTTTCTGTAGATCAGTGATGTGTATGATATATTTCAGGCAGGTGGATATTTTAGACTGGGAGAACCTGCTGGATGTAAACATTAGTCTGTCTAAACTGTTTGTTGTTCCAAACCCTAAGGTGAGTAAATCCAGAGACATGATAATGTTTGTCTATTTCTCGGGTAAATCATATCTGTCATTGTTGAGAACGATACCTGAACATATATTTATGCATAAGTGGTGTGATAAACAGATTGTTATTGTGTATTATCATGTAAGACATGAGTCTTTTTTTGGAAATTATGTGAAAGTTTTGGCACATCAAAAAAAAGCAGTCCATGTTCAAATGGTATTTACTTGACAAAGAATTAATAAAAAAGTCGTACATCTTTCATTCAATTGGGGCCTATAGATTAAATGGGCTAGGGTGTTTTACTGGTATATGGGTTTAGAAAACCTTGCAGAAAAAGAAAAAAATACTGGCAATAAGCATTTTCTCCTTTTCTGTGAGGCTTTCGTAAGCTAAGAGATATCTGCATACAGGTTTTCCATGCATCAGGGAAAAGTTTTTCAATGTCAGGGAATTTTGTGAACTGTCAGGGAAATTTGAAAATAAAGGGAATTGTCAGAGAAATGTCTGGGAATTTTGCAAATATAAGATGCAGTGCCATACATTTCATGATTGCCTCAAAATACTGTGAGATATAACAGTAATTACTGTGAGGAAATATGTATGGGAATTTTCAAATTTCATCAGGGAAATGAAAGGGACTTGTGAGGGAAGTTTATATCCTCTGACTCTGTGCCAACCCTGACATGTGTAAGTATTAATTTTGTCGTCTGCAAATCTTTAAATACGGATCAATCTAAAATATAAATGAAATATGTCATCACAGTGACTGAAAATGTCTTAACCCTTTCCCAAACAGCAACATTTTAGGGTGATCCTGTTAAAGAAATGCTACAAATGACAAAATGGATGTTGATCAAGATTGAAATTGTGTGTGATACAGCTAAGAAAATATTAGTTATCAGCAGTTTCTTTTTTTGCCTTAATGTTTTCCCTATCTTCGCTAGCCAAGGTTGAACCCACCTACGTTTGTATTCACCCTTGGCGGATTTAGTCCGATTTTCTTGAAATTGCGAAGCGCCGCCTAGCGGTTGTTCTGCTGGTTGTTTACGTCCATTATTGATGACGTCATTAACTCGCGTTGTCTTTCGCGTCAAACGTCATGCGGATTATGTAAAAGTTAGCTGCTTTTCTGGTAGAATTGTCGAAAGTATAATAATTCGTCGATTAATGTCGTAGATGTCACCCTTGGCTTACGAAGTTGTGTTTTCCCAAGCCTGTTCTTTTAGGGACGTCAAATCCGGGTCTTGTTTGGGAAAGGGTTAAAGTTATGGAAATTCTTTACAAATAAATTGATCCCTTTTTCACTGTATTTCCAGACAGGTGAGCTAGTCCCATTATTAACTGGTCTATCTGAGGAAACAGAGAAGGAGATGAGGAATATGTTGAAGAGAGTGGATACTATTGCCAGGGTGAGGTGTACTATATAAATTTTGTATCTCTGTAATGAAAGATCAGGAGGCTAAATTGTTTAACTGTTGTATGTCTTTCCATTCATCTGTTTGTCTGAAACTTGCATCTCTCAATGGAGTGCAATTAAAAAGACCCACTATTAATGAAATTTTCCTTTCCCAATTAGGACCGTCCCAATTAGGACCTTGGTTGGGAAAGTATTGATCAAAGTAAATCTCATTATGAACATACTTGTTATCATAATCAGTATACATCATGAGGTATGTGGTATTGTGTGAATGCAATTATTGGGTGAAAAAGTCATCTTTTGTTGATATTTGTCCTTTCAAGTCAAGGTTAAGTAAAGTTGTTGGGAAAAAAACAACCATAAAGCAACCTTTCCTAGGCCTAAATGTTTATCAAACCTAATTTCATTACAGTATGCAAAAGAGAAGGATGTTCGCGTTATGATAGACGCAGAACAAACCTATTTCCAGCCAGCCATCAACCGTCTAACCATAGAAATGATGAAGAGTTTTAACAAAGAAAAGGCTATTGTTTTCAACACATATCAATGTTATCTAAAGGTAAGAACGAGAAATATCTTTTTCGTAAATAAAAGATGTCAATATTTTCAATAAAGTTTGAATGAAAGGGCTGTTATCAGATTTCTAGCTGAAATACGCCAATTGTTATTTCTGTTAAGGAAATGTGTTTTAGCACTGACAACTACACATTTATTCAATCAACTTAGCAAGTATATAGTGTGGAAAACTGACTTGGTATTTCCAGAAAAAGTGCTTACAGAGAAAATTTACGATCAACTTAGCAAGTATATAGTGTGGAAAATTGACTTGGTATTTCCAGTAAAAATTCCTTACAGAGAAAATTTACGATGATATCACTGACTATGTCTTGGACACAATAAGCTGCTTTGATGGGTACCCACAGCATTGGGTTTGGATTACAAATTATTATCATTTAGAATCACTCTGTAAACATACCTATTTTGTATATTTTTCAGTCAGCATATGACAGTATAAGGTTAGATATGGACATCCTCTACAGGAATAACTTTTATTTTGGTTCCCAGGATACTGGGTTAAATGAGTACACACAACATTGGGTTACAATGACAAATAACTGTTGTGCATTAGACTTACTCCCTGTTTTAAATTAACTTATTATATTTTGTACATTTTTCAGTCAGCCTATGACAGTATAAGGTTAGATATGGACATTTCCTACAGAAACAACTTTTATTTTGGTGCCAAACTTGTGAGAGGTGCTTACATGGAACAGGTATACACTTAGATCTCATGGAGTTACTACAAATAGTGCTTCATGAATATCAAATTTAAAAAATATCTAAAGAAAAAAGAAGTTGGTTTTAAGTCTGAAATCTACTAACTGAATCATATTCAATCTACTTTCTACTTTACTTCACTATAATAGACTTTCCAGTCGGCTGTTTACAGTTGGCAGCTTCAGCATTTTGCTTTCAACTCTCCTGTGTACCCATTTATACAACTTGGTTAACAGGAGCAATGTAGTTTTTTTTTCTTTTTGCTTTATAGCATGAGATGACTGAAATTTTTAAAGAAAAACAGTGACTAAAATAAACAGAAACATCTCACTTTTTATGTGATTTTCATGTGAATTTAAAAAAAATGATACCTCTGTAAATGAGATCAGAATATTTAAACCTTACCCAAATGACATTTTGCTTGGTCCAAAATTGAAAGAAGTTCAGTTGAGCAGATGTGATTTGTGTCAGTTTTTTATTGGAATTTGTTAATCATAGCATTGAAAGAAAAGTTGAAAATGCTGGTTATGAGCAATGTATTCTTTTCTCTTAGTGTTTTTTAAGCCTTATCTAGGGAGGGGGGGGGGGCTCAAAATTAGTTAGGTTATCATTTATTTTCCTATATGTAGGAGAGAGAGCGAGCAGAGACTATTGGATACGAGGACCCTATCAACCCCACATACGATGCGACGACCGCAATGTACCACAAAGTATTGCGAGAAGTGATGAGACAAATACAACTTCGTGAGAAGGGGGAGATCAGTGTAATGGTGGCAAGTCATAATGAAGGCACTGTCAAATATACTGTAGAAAAGTGAGTTGCAATAGGTTTATCCTTAATATATCCCACCCTATCACAGAGAGGGAGCTTTCTGATAGTTTGATTAATTTTGTTGTCTTCGACATTGAGTTAATTTTGAAATTGGTATGAAATACAGTTAAATTCAGATATTAAGACTCATACCTGCCAATTTGTGCCAAGTTCTAAAATTTCCATGGGGGAGATTGCACGTTTTACAGCATTTTGAACCAAATTTTGACCAATTACAGCGTACGAGAAAATCCCTAAAAAATTTTAAATCATGGGGGAGATTTTTTCTGGAAGAACATTAAACATAAGAATAGCAAGAAATAGGTAAAAACTGCTCTAAAAATTTACACTATTTATCTACATTTTGTAGAAAGTTGAAAATACTGATCTTAATATTGGACCATCTTGAACAGGTCTTATTGTTGAGCCAGTCTTATTATTGGAACCCAAAAGATATGAAAGGGTGGGGACAATGTCAATTTAATGTCAGCTTCAAAGATCATATTGTCGAAAAACCAGGGGCGCGTATGTTTCACAAACATAACTATCTTGTTTCAGAATGAAAGAGTTTGGCATCAAACCATCTGACAGACTGATCTGTTTTGGACAACTACTGGGCATGTGTGATCAAGTCAGCTTCCCTCTAGGTATGTATAAGTTTCAGGGTTCTCCCCAGAATAATTTGAAGCTGTAGTGGCACTGTGGTAGTATCTTTGGAAGCCTTGTAATGGAAAAAGAAGAAATTGCTCATTTTGAGCAATTTCTTCTTTTCCCATTATGTTTTTATATATATTTATTGTACAAAATGCCTTGATTCATCAGTTTGTGACACGAAATAACTCAAATTCCTCTATTTGGTGACCGTTTCGAAGAAATAAAACCGTGGGGTGCCTTTGAAGCTGTAGGGGCATAACACTGATTTACATGAAGCTGTACATAGTGGGGCCGATACAGCTTATTGGGCTGGGGAGAACACTGAAAACCATTCCCAAACAATTGTATTTCAGATTTAGATTCAATGATTCATCCAATTTCAAAGGTGTTGCAATTGAAATAAATGTTGCAAATAAGTGTAGTAGCAAGCATGTAGGTAAACTTAAATAAGAAGCTTTTCTTGTCTAAAATGTTGTCGTTTTCATAAGGGATGAATTTACATCCCTTCCCCTGTGACTTACAATGTGGAATGGGCATTATGATAGACTTTTCCCCCAAATGATACTGGTAACTTTTGGTGTCCAAAATAATGAAATGGCTATGGATGATGACAATATCTACCAATAGATGTCGCCAGCGTCGATTATCATCTATCTCGGGTAGGCATTCTGGGTTAACTACTTTCAAGATGTCAGCGCCCGTAAAATGCATACACATGTTACTTCCTGTCACGCGGCACATTTGCTTCACATGCTTGCATAAAGTAAAATGAATAATCTGATTTGAATTATTCATTTTATTAGATGAAATTGAGACGAAAATCAAACTTTATTTTGTTGCAAATGTAGTTTTTATCGCAATTTTCTGCTTGCTACTTTTGGGCGACAGGATTTCAGAGTTATGCGCACTGCGTAGTGATTAAGCCAAAAATGGATACAGTGATGCGTCAAATTAGTCAGTCCGAAAATAAAAAAAAAATAGACTGGAAATTGTAGACTGACTGGTTAAGTCAATGTGGATGATGACTGTTTTTCTCTTCCATCTTGCTACATACAAAGTTATGCCAAAAGTATGATATTTATTGTCCCCATTTACTTTGAATTCATGCCTGTCTATAATTGTGTCTTATAGGAAAGGCTTAACCCTTTCCTGTGCACGACTCTTTGACAACCAACAAGATAAAAAATTTGAAAAACATTGTGGAAAATGACAGAGTTGCTTGTGACAATCAATTTCTTCATTTTCCATAATGTTTTCTAACTCAGAAAAAACAAAAATGTAAAAAATTCATTTTCTTGAAGTTTGATCAGTCTAAATGTGTGCTGATTCACTCCGATTCAGAGAGATTTATTAATTGCTGTATTAATTTGTTTTTAGGCCAGGCAGGATATTCTGTGTACAAGTATGTCCCATACGGTCCAGTCGAGGAGGTTTTACCTTACCTATCACGACGAGCCATGGAGAACAAAAGTATGTTGAAGAAAGTACAGAAGGAACGATCACTGCTCAAGGACGAGTTGGTGCGTAGACTGAAATGTGGACAGTTTAGGTATGATCCGGTCTTGGAAATGGCAAAATAAAGATATGGATATATAGATCTATAAGCTTTTCCAAACCAAGATGTGATTATGATTGCCGTAGCAGAGATATTTTCTGAAAAACATTGAGAGAAAAGAAGAAATTGCTGATCATCAGCAATTTCTGCTTTTCCCTCAATATTTTCTATGTAATAAAATTCACAGTTTCTACAGTAAACATTAATCATTTTGTCATCTGTAAGGAAAAGTTGGTGCGTAGACTGAAATGTGGACAGTTTAGGTATGATCCTGTCTTGGAAATGGCAAAATGAAGTCAGAAGATCGATCTGTATGTTTATAAGCCTTTCCGAAACAAGACTTGGATTTGATGACGTTAACAGAGATATTTTTGAAAAGCATTGAAAGAAAAGAAAAAAATTCTGATCATAAGCAATTTCTGCTTTCCCCTTAATATTTTCTATGTAATAAAATACACATTTTCTACTGCTAACATTAATTATTTTGTCATCGTATGGACGAGTTATGCTTAGACTGAAATGTGGCCAGTTTTGATATGATCCTGTCTTGGAATGGCAAGATAAAGATCTATATAATTGTTATGTGACCAATTCAAGGGATTAGTGCAGAATTGTAAAAGTGCACTTTTTCAAGATACTTGCTCATGCGCTTACATTTGTCTTACACTAATCCATGGATGTGGCCATAAATGTATGAAATGTTTTTCCAGTTATTGTTATCACAAAAGATCTGTATATTTATGTTATGCATTTTATTGGAGGATTTTAATGCTCACTATTTATTGTTGTTTTTACAGTTATATTGTACACGTTAAATCATGTCAAATACTTTTGTCTCGAATGATCATGGAACATCAATATTTTTTCGTATGTAGGTATAGATAGACAAAAGACAAATATTTGTCTGCACTTATGTCTCATTTATTATACCCCTGCAAGATCGAATGTTTTCGGGGTAAACTGGAATCAGCCTGTCTGTTTTGTCCCTCTGTCTGTCAGTGTACAAATCTTGTCCGCAAAATAACTCAAAAAGCGTTAAAGGTAAGATCATGAAACTTCATAGGTGGATAGATCTCATTGTGGAGAATTGCAGTGCAAAAGAATCATTACTCTGCCGGTCATATTTTTGGAGTTATTGTCCTTTGTGGACTAAAATACTTGTCCGGACAAATGTGTTGGTGGGGGTATTTTATCACCTTTAGTGATAGATTTCTAGTTTACAACTATTTCTAAGCATTTATTGACCATACTAGAAAGGTCAAGGGTATGATACTCTATTTGACTATCTGTCTGCCTCACTCGCTGAACATTACAAATGTAACTTATCAAATGTTTTATTAAACATTTTGAAAACTTTAACCAAACAAGATGTGTCAACAAGTGACCTTGTAAGAAAAAAGTGGCTAATTGTTTTCTATAATTATAATATTCAGAATTGGGGGGGGGGAGGGGGGGATTAGCCCTTGTCTTGCTGATCCTGGAATATTCCGGTCGCTTTGGCAGACAGAATAGAACAAGACCAGCCTGCACGTATGTATAGTCTGGCCTTATTCTATATTGCCTGCTTCTTATAAATTAGCATGACAAGGGTTAATACCTCACAGTACACACACTCACAAACTTACATGGTTTGTTTGATGTGAAGTGTTGTACAGAAATTCTTTTTTTACAAAATACTCATTAGATCTATAGTCCAATCACAATATTTTGGCACATGTTTACAAATGTTACCTTTGTAATCATGGGTAAAGGTGTTCTTAACCCTTTCCCCAAACAAGACCTAGTTTTGGTGTACCAGTTAGAAAAGGCTTTGGAAAGTATTGAAGCAAAAGAAGAAAATGCTGATAATCAGCATTTTCTCCTTTTGCCTCAATATTTTCCATGCTATATTATACACAAATCTAACCTTAACCAACATCCATTTTGTTGACTACAACAGCTTTAGAATTAGACCACTCTTAATGTTTGCCATTTGGGAAAGGGTTAATTTCAATACAATTCTGCATATGTTGGTTCTGATCTTGCAGGTGTGAGAAACCATTACATGCAATATTACAGCACTTTAGAGTTCCATATTGCATTGTTTACATAGGTCAATTTTGTAAATATGTGTCATAATATCCTGACCCGACTATATAATCATATTTTTTGTATATTAATTTTTGCATGTATTAATTTTGTACATAAGCATTTTCCATAGTGTTTTTGCCAGAAACAATTTTTGATGATTTCATGGCTTTGCTGTTATTTTTCAATAAAGACTATGAATTTTTTAAATATGAGATAATTGTAGATATATTTAAGTATCAAAAAAGTTAATATACTCAAATATTCCTTAAAATTTAACCAAATCTTCATCATGAGATTAGTCATCCTTTATATTACCCTTTCCCAACGACAAAAACTTGGATAAATAGAATTCAAAAGTTGCTGCAGACGAAAAAATGGATGTTAACATTTGGGAAAGTGTTAAATTTTACTAACTCTTGAATGCCCAAACTTTGCCACCACATTATGGTGCTTAACATTGTTTTTTCTTAATGTGTAAATTCGTCTTTGTAAGAATTTTACAAATTAATCCAATTATACTCTTTATTTAACCCCTTTCCAAACCAAGACCAGGTTTTGAAGTCCCTATCAAAAAAAGCTTTGGAAAATAATGAGACAATAGAAGGAAATGTAAATACAGTTGAAACTCGTTGTGTCGACTTTTATGGTCCGCTGAAAAAAATTTGACACAACCGGAGTTTGACTTACACTTTTTCAGCAGAAATCATGGGTATGGGAAGATGGCACAAGTGTATAGTTTATGGTTTATGGTATTCTCACAACAAATCGCTAATTTCACAGCAACTTGCAATTCCATGTTTTTCACATCTATCAACAAGAATGACAATCAACATTGTCCAAAAAGTGTCTGTCTTCTGAATAGGGATTAAATTGGCCTAGACAAAGTGACTTTACAAATCAGTCAATGTACTGAAAAGGTAGTTTTATTGTAAAATTAATGTTTCTATCAAAAGAAAAACAAAACAAAAAGACTTGACTTATCCGAAGTGGACGATTTTTCCAACTCCACTTAAAACGTCAAAATTTACATGAAACAAAGAAGGGACAAAATGGAGACTTCACAAAAGCTTCGACTTATCCAGAATATCGACTCAACCGATGTTGACACAACGAGTTACAATTTTAATCAGCGTTTCCTCCTTTTGAGTCAATACTTTCTTTGCTTAGTTGTAAGTAAATTATATCTTTATCAACATCCATTTTGTTGTCTTCAACAAATTTCTAATGGGAAATATCCAAACTTTTGGGAAAGGATTAAAAATTGTTATCCGAAGATTAATTTCAACTAAATTTTAACAAACTCGCCCTGCACGGCCAAGATTTGTCACTTAAATGTGGTGCTCAACATTGTTATTCTATGTTTCTTTGTACAAAGTTTTATTAGTTGAAATCAAAATGTACACTTTCTTTTAGTACAGCATTTTGTATGCATTATTGTTATTAAAATTTTATATTTATTTAATCTTCTGAATTCTGTTTTACCTCAACATGGTGTCCAATACTAATACGAGGGACGGTCGGAAAGTAGTTGGACTTTTGACTAGTTCTCGAAAACCATTTAACTTTTTAACAAAATTCTTTCTACACTGTTTAAACAAATTGTCTATCTATGTCTATGCATTTTTGCCATCTTCGTAGGAGCTTTACTATTCCCACTATTAACCATGACGTATACCCACTGTATAAGGTACTGTGTAACCACCGGTATCAAAGGCGCCCTGGTCTCATATGTCTTCCCAGCAAGCATTTTCATTAGTTCTAGACACAAATAAAAGTCATGTGGGGTAGGGTCTGGGCTATAAGAAGAGTAAAACAACTTTTGTCATGGGTAACAGTTGATAATCTCCACTGTAGATGCGGTGGTATGGGAGCGTGCGTTATCGTGAAGTAGAAAACATTTTTCTTTGCTTATCTTGGACGCGTTTACTTCAGCATTTTTTCTTTCGTTTTTCTGAATTATTTCAGAATTGTACTTGGCAATGCAAGTTTTTACCATTTGACATAAAATGACTAACTTTTAATCCTCGTGAATCCACAAAAGCAACAAACATGACTACCAGCCGAATGTAAAAGCTTAATCTCTTCAGAGGTTGGGAACCAGCTCGTTTCTATGAATGCTGTGACTGAGTTTTTATCCCAAGTTCGGAATTATGAATCATTATTTAATCTTCAGTGATAATGTAGTTAAAAAACTTAACTTCTTCGCGATTGAAATGACTAGAATGTTCTTTTGTTTTGGTTACCCTTGTTGTTCCTCTGACAAATAGACTATTGTACATAAAACCCCTATCACATATAAGTGGACAGAATATTGAATATATACAATTATCTTTGAAAATAAACTGACAACATTATTGGCAAATGGATGTAGATTCCACCAATATATAATGTGTTTATACAGTTGCAAATGGAGAGACAGCAGCACGAAAAGTCCAACTACTTTCCGACCGTCCCTCGTACATTTGAGCTGAGGTCTGGAAATCATCATCATCATCATCTTGTTTTGATTATCCAGACCTTCAATTAGTCCTCTGCTGAGGGAGGGAACTGGCTGCCCAGTCTCAATCGGAGTCTTCCTTTCCAGATCTGACAATTGCTAGGGTTGGTGTTTGTCATGATCTCATGGTCTCTCTGAACAACTTCATCCCATGTCAGCTTGGGTCTGCCTTGAGTTCTGTTTTCATGTACGCTAAAGAATCACACTGTGGACAAACAGACTGTGTTATGTTCCACGTGGCCAAGCCATCTCAGTCTGTTTGCCCTTAAGATTTGGGATAAACAAAAAGACCCTTACAAGATTTTAGACCAAAACAGAAAATAGTTATAGTTTTAGATCAACATGGATCCAGTTAACCCTTTCCCAAATGGCAAAAATTTAAGGAGATCTACTTCAAAAACTGCTACAAATGACAAAATGAATGTTATTAAAGATAGAATTTGTGTAAAATATGGCATAGAAAATATTGAGACAAAAGGAGAAACTGCTGGTTATCAGCAGTTTCTTCTTTTGCCTCAATGTTTTCCCAAGCCCCAGCCATTTCTATTAGGGACGTCAAAACCAGGTCTTGTTTGGGAAAGGGTTAAGCCTGTGCATACACACAGTCAGATCTGGATCTATGTCATTCTCATCTAGTTTCATTACCTTCCACAACTATATGATAGCAGCATGGGTCCTCTCACAAACTGATCTGGATCAATGAAGGTCTCAAAAGCTATAGGTAATCTCAAGCAATATTTTGTCAAACGATGTACACCAAAGTCAGCAGTAATTGCGGGTTGAGATGTTCCATTCGCAAACATCATAATTGCTACCGGACAACGTCTTTGAATAAGTCGCAAAATGATACGAGGAATTAAATCCAAACGAAAATCATTGCATTTTGTAAAGTCGACGTGCATCTACACAAATCAAAAGAGTTTTATGTAAAGTTTTGGCATTTAAGGTTTGCTCGTGAGAAACGCGTAAACGTCTATTTTGACGTTATCTCACAGGTAAGACACATCCTAATGTAAACAGAAAGACTAATATCAAGATACAGTTCCCTGTAATAGTTAGTAACAACTTTGACTCTATAACATAAAAGAATTAAGAAAAATAACAAAAAATAAGTGTTTCGTTTCTTCTTTCCTCTAGTATATGTAATATCGAGTTTACTGTCCCTGACTTCCTTCAGTAAAAGATCGTCCATTTGTACATTTTGTGTCACTGTAAACCATTCCATTACGTCATGTTAAAGTTCATATGTAATATCAAGTTCATTATCCCTGAGTTCCTTCAGTAAAAGAGCGCCCATTTGTTATTTTGTGCCACTGTAATCCATTCCATTACTTCATGTTAAAGTTCATATGTAATATCAAGTTCTCTATCCCTGAGTTAATTCAGTAAAAGATCGTCCATTTGTTCATTTTGTGCAACTGTAAACCATTACTTCATTTCAAAGTAAATATGTAATATTGAGTTCACTGTCTTTGAGTTCCTTCAGTAAAAGATCGTCCATTGTTCATTTTGTGCCACTGTAAACCATTCCTTTACTTCATGTTAAAGTTTATATGTAATATTGAGTTTACTGTCCCTGAGTTCCTTCAGTAAAAGATCATCCATTTGTTCATTTTATGCCACTGTAAACCATTACTTCATGTTAAAGTTCATATGTAATATTGAGTTTACTGTCCCTGAGTTCCTTCAGTAAAAGATCGTCCAATTGTTCATTTTGTGCCACTGTAAACCATTACTTCGTGTTAAAGTTCATATGTAATATTGAGTTTACTATCTTTGAGTTCCTTCAGTAAAAGATCGTCCATTTGTACATTTTGTGTCACTGTAAATCATTACTTCATGTTAAAGTTCATATGTAATATTGAGTTCATTCTCCCTGAGTTCCTTCAGTAAAAGATCACCCATTTGATCATTGTGTGCCACTGTAAACCATTACTTCATGTTAAAGTTCATATGTAATATTGAGTTCACTATCCCCAAGTTCCTTCAGTAAAAGATCGTCCATTTGTTCATTTTGTGCCACTGTAAACCATTACTTCATGTTAAAGTTCATATGTAATATTGAGTTCACTCTCCCTGAGTTCCTTCAGTAAAAGATCGTCCATTTGTACATTTTGTGCCACTGTAAACCATTACTTCATGTTAAAGTTTATATGTAATATTGAGTTCACTATCCCCAAGTTCCTTCAGTAAAAGATCGTCCATTTGTTCATTTTGTGCCACTGTAAACCATTACTTCATGTTAAAGTTCATATGTAATATTGAGTTTACTCTCCCTGAGTTCCTTCAGTAAAAGATCGTCCATTTGTTCATTTTGTGCAACTGTAAACCATTACTTCATTTCAAAGTAAATATGTAATATTGAGTTCACTGTCTTTGAGTTCCTTCAGTAAAAGATCGTCCATTGTTCATTTTGTGCCACTGTAAACCATTCCTTTACTTCATGTTAAAGTTTATATGTAATATTGAGTTTACTGTCCCTGAGTTCCTTCAGTAAAAGATCATCCATTTGTTCATTTTATGCCACTGTAAACCATTACTTCATGTTAAAGTTCATATGTAATATTGAGTTTACTGTCCCTGAGTTCCTTCAGTAAAAGATCGTCCAATTGTTCATTTTGTGCCACTGTAAACCATTACTTCGTGTTAAAGTTCATATGTAATATTGAGTTTACTATCTTTGAGTTCCTTCAGTAAAAGATCGTCCATTTGTACATTTTGTGTCACTGTAAATCATTACTTCATGTTAAAGTTCATATGTAATATTGAGTTCATTCTCCCTGAGTTCCTTCAGTAAAAGATCACCCATTTGATCATTGTGTGCCACTGTAAACCATTACTTCATGTTAAAGTTCATATGTAATATTGAGTTCACTATCCCCAAGTTCCTTCAGTAAAAGATCGTCCATTTGTTCATTTTGTGCCACTGTAAACGATTACTTCATGTTAAAGTTCATATGTAATATTGAGTTCACTCTCCCTGAGTTCCTTCAGTAAAAGATCGTCCATTTGTACATTTTGTGCCACTGTAAACCATTACTTCATGTTAAAGTTTATATGTAATATTGAGTTCACTATCCCCAAGTTCCTTCAGTAAAAGATCGTCCATTTGTTCATTTTGTGCCACTGTAAACCATTACTTCATGTTAAAGTTCATATGTAATATTGAGTTTAGTGTGCCTGAGTTTCTTCAGTAAAAGATCGTCCATTTGTTCATTTTGTGCCACTGTAAACCATTACTTCATGTTAAAGTTCATATGTAATATTGAGTTTACTATCCCTAAGTTCCTTCTGTAAAAGATTGTCCATTTGTACATTTTGTGCCACTGTAAACCATTACTTCATGTTAAAGTTCATATGTAATATTGAGTTTACTGTCCTTGAGTTCCTTCTTTAAAAGATCGTCCATTTCTTCATTTTGTGCCACTGTAAACCATTCTTTCCAGTTCCCCACCTCACCTGTGAATGATGAGAACATACATCAGGGGTAATGATTGCAAAAGTAACGCAGATGTTTATACTTTAATGCTTGAAACCCGACTTTGGAGACTGTTCACTTTAAAATGAAGATAAAAACAAGACAGGACAACTCAGAACAGCTAAGCGGGACTATCAAGTGCTGTATAGTGAAACATTCTAAGTCTGAAAAGGGTTATTCCATTAAATTAAATGTCAGATTAACGAATCTTTGACTAGAAACTAATATGGTCTCAGAAGCATGTGCAAAGTAGATATTAAGTTATGCCTTTGAACAACATGAACATTTAAAGACAACTAAGCCATTATATTACCACGTCCATCAGATTATCGTATTTTTGAAAGCGATGTAGATGCGGAGATTTGTGACGAGACCGACCTTAAAGTGGCCCATTTACAGGGACCAGAAGAAAATGGGGGCAATCAAAGTTTGCCTTGTTGTGCGGTGCATTGCATTATCTTAGACCAAAAAGAAAGGAATCTTAGCGTTGATACCTCTTTAGCTCACCTGAGTACGAAAGTGCTCATGGTGAGCTATTGGGATACTGCTGTGTCCGGTGTCCGTCGTGTGTCGTGTATCGTCCGTCAAATTTTGCCTTGTGTGCGCTCTAGAGGCCACATTGTTTGCCCAATCATCATGAAAATTGGTCAGAATAATTGTCCTGATAAAATCTGGACCAAGTTCGAAATTGAGTCATCTAAGGTAAAAAAAACTAGGTCACTAGGTCAAATTTTAGAAAAACCTTGTGTGCACTCTAGAGGCCACATTTTTTGCCCAATCAACCTGAAAATTGGTCAAAATGATTTTCTTGATGATAACTCGGACAAGTTTGAAATTGTGTCATCTGGGGTCAAAAACTAGGCCACGGGGTCAAATCTTAGAAATACCTTGTGTGCACTCTAGAGGCGATATTTTTGCCCAATCGCCCTGAAATTTAGTCAGAATTTTTGTCTTGATGTAATCTCTGACAAGTTTGAAATTGGGTCATCTGGGGTCAAAAACTAGGTCACGGGGGAAATCTTAGAAAAACCTTGTGTGCACTCTAGAGGCCACATATTTGGCTCAATCAACCTGAAAATTGGTCAGAATTGTTGTCTTGATGGAATAACGGACAAGTTCCAAATTGAGTCATCTGGCTTGAAAAACTAGGTCACAGGGCAAAATCTTGGACAAACCTTGTGTGCAGGCTAGAGGCCACATTTTTTGCCCAATCAAAGTGGAAATTGGTCAGAATGATTGTCTGGATGAAATCTCGGTCAAGTTCGAAATAGGGTCATCTGGGGTCAAAACTAGGTCAGGGGGTCAAGTCTTAGAATAACCTTGTGTGCACTGCAGAGGCCACAATTTTTGTCCAATCAACCTGAATTTGATTCAGAAAGATTGTCCTGACCATGCTCAGAATTTTTGTTTCCTTTATATCTATGAAGAGTTTGAATATGGGTCACATGGGGTCTTGCAATGGGTATCTAGGTCAAATCTTAGTATAACTATTGCATTTAGAGGCTAGTTATATCATATACAGAAAGCTATTATCTCAGATAAGCGCTTCATGGCCAATGGCCCTCTTGTTTTTGCCATCTATCAAGGTCCAGTTTCATGTAAATGGTTACTATGAATATAAATGGTGGGTCAGTCTATTATATTTATCTAGGACTAAATGAACTTCATTTAAAATTTCCTTAGACAGAAATAATCTAGCAATGCAGGTGGACTTCCGGCTTCCGGTTTGATGGAAGGACGTGGTTTTCTGGACAGCTGAGAAGAAAATTAGAAATCCGGTGTTATCGTGTTCAATATCAAGCGAATTCTAATTTTTTTTGTGCTAAAACAGAAATGAAATGTTATATTATCTATAGGACATGATAATCTTTGTCAAATTTATTTTTTGGATCGTATTTTTCTGATTTTTGAATCTTAGAAAATTCGTCTGATATTTCATCATACGTCGCCATATTGAAATTTTTGTAAATTTTTTCTTCTAAGTTTCTTTTACAAGTGGAGTAATAAAAAATGGCAAATATGCATAGGAAATAAATAATCAGAAACCACACGACCGTTTGTTTGTGTTAGACTGTTCAATTTTTCTCAAAATTATTAGCAAAAATATCTTGATTTTTTTTCTCATCTTGAGACAAAAATGTAAAAACCGGAGGGAAGTCACGACCGTATCTGTTGCATTTTTCTTTCTCTTGATATTCAAGTGTCCATATTTTTTTCAGAATTTTGATTGTAATTTAATCAAAAATTTAGGAAAATGTTCAGTTAGCATAATAAGGTGTTTTCTTTTTGAAATCTATTTTTCAATCTTGATTGATATTGCTTGGAGTCGGGAAGAGGGACGAAATCAAGTGCAGAGTCACAGAATACACAGATTTATACAGACAGAAGGGAAGTATTCAAACCCTTTCCACCCCCCTGTGAAAATGTAATTGGCACTTGTTTGGTCCCCGAACCCTATTTACACCAATTATGGTGTACCTATTATCCAAAATAAACAAGATTTACCTAATAATCATAAAAATTACTAGATAAATGTAAAATGTACTCAGTATCTAGAACACAAATCTTCTATGTTTCGGAAATTATCGGCGTAGTTTGATTGACTGCAATATTCTACGTCTGTAATCAAAACACTATAAAATAAATACTACAATATAATCCTAATACTTTCATAATCATGAATTGATTAAAAAAGTGTATCAACAAAAAAAAAAAGTAAGGATAATCGGGTAAAGCCGATTTGGCAACTGGTCTTCTCTGCGCACCTAATAAAATTCTAAATATCCACGTTTAATTTTTCATAATTAAGGCTCCACATCATTCTAGGAATATATCAATTAACTGTTAGGTAAAATATAAGTATGTAGTTGTTTCAATTAGTTCTAATTTAGTAATTTGATGAAATTCGCTCTGATTTGACTGACTGCAGTATTTCAGAGTGAAAATCATAAGTCATGGGAAATTAAAGAATATAAAAAAAAAAAAAATATGTAAAAATGTAATCCTTTACTGAAGTCCGATTTTAAGGCATGGATAGTCTGGAAATAAAGAAGCTTGAAGCGGAGTTTATTGACAAACAAAGTCGTATAGCCAGAATACCAAATTACAAGCGTGTCGTCTTGTTAACAGATAGTAAAGGAAAATACCTTAAGAATCTAGAAGATAAATTGAAGCACTTTGATGCGCAGTTCATATGGTGGTGCCAGAGCGGCCGTGAGACAAGAGACGGAGTGAGATTTCTGGTAGATAATATCCATAAAATCCGTGACAACACTAGAACACTAGTGTTATTCTGGCACTTCACGTGTGACCTGACATACAAGGAGGAGCAATTTATTTACCAACGGTATCAACACTACAGTGATGTAGAAGACCGTATAAGACCTCACCTAAACGTCTTGAGAGAAATTCATCTAACAGAGGACAAAATTGATATAGGTCTACTAGAAGTACCGCCAGTGTTCACACAAGTGTGGAACGGCACTAAGGGTAGAATTACCCCTACTGACCCCAACTTGGACGCACCATTACACGAACAAGTTCAGGCCATAAATAACCTAATTCAAGAAATAAACACTGAACTTAATTACGCCTCCCCAAAATTCTATTGCGACTTCATTCATCGTAGTAGGAAAAGAAAAAGTGAGGAAGGCACAACCAAAACAAAAGAAACACTTAAGTCACTTCTTACTAAAGACGGAGTACACCCCCTTGAAGTTGTTGCACACAAGTGGCTGATTAAAATAACCCAATCCTTTTCGGAAATAGACCCACACCAATGAACAAAACCTAAAATACAACACTTATTAAATATTTGATTAGTGAATCACTGTTATATGATTAATTCCACAACTTTCAACAAGTAATTTAAGTATGATAAGTTGCATAAGTGGACGTAAGATTTGATGGACTGCCATATTTCTTATCGAAACTTACTGCTAGACTTAAATTCTAAGTAAATATACATCTAAACTTTAAAAGAAACTATAAACTTACTGCTAGACTTAAATTCTAAGTAAATATACATCTAAACTTTAAAAGAAAAGAAACATAAGACACTTTTGTTCTGCAAAGCTTGTAATTTATTATCAAAATGGCTGAAAAACCAAACAGAGTTATCTTTCCAACTGCACAAAGCACACCACTGCGCCAAACAGTACTAGAAAGAAGAATAACTCAAGAACTTAAGCGAAAGTGTACAGGAAGCCCAGATGGTAATGATAAAAATTGCTCTAAATGCTCTGAGGATTTGGAAGATAAATTTATCAACTGTTTTTCCTGTAACCAGAAATTTTGCTTAAAATGTACAGGTCTATCATCTAGAGCATATGAGATGGTCATCAATGGAGAATTGGATGGTTTCAATTTTACTTGTAAAAGTTGCAAATACATCACCCCTACTCTAACAAATATTGATAGGAAACTATCAGAAATAAACAAGCAACAAAACAGTAGAATTTCTGATCTAGAGCATAAAATGAGTAATGTGAATATCCAGACTAAGCAAACTGTCAAACAAGAAGTAAAAATAATGAAGAAAGAGGTAGAGTCAGACCTGGAGAAGAAAATAAGTAAAATGATAGAAGCCAAAAGCAACGAAATGGAAGACAGAAGACGTAGAGAACTAAATATTGTTGTATTTAATCTACAAGAGGGTAGTAACACCATAAATTATGAGAATAAAGAATTTGATGAGGAAAGGGTAACAAGGATAGCTGAGAAGTTAGGCATTCATAACCTAGAAATTGAAACCTCCTACCGCCTAGGTAAAAAGAACAAAGACACAACTAGAGTCCTAAAAGTAATCCTTAAAAGCCGAAAACAACGGAAAGACCTACTTATAAAAGCCAAAGATATAAAAGATATAGCAGAACAACACTTTTCAAGAGTCATTGTTTCTAAAGATTTAACAGAGGAACAGAGATGCCAAAAAAGAGAGGAGATTAAGAAAAGGAAAGAGAGTAAGAATATCCTCGTTGACCCTCCAAACATGGAAAGTATGGATCAGAGCGTTAGAATATCACCACAAAGACTATCGCAAGAAATAGAAGATCCGTTCCTTTCACAAACACTAACAAATGATGTTACTATCATTGAAAACCTGATAGGGGAGAGTGATATTACAGTACCTGGAGGACTATCACAATTAAGTAGAACTGTAGTGAACAATACAGACTACATACCTGTAGAGCAGCGAGAATAAAGCGTGTTTTAGCCCTAAAGAGGGAAACAGTTTTAATGTCAAAAACAGTACAGGAGATATAAAGAAGTGTGAACGTAAAGAATTACACTGCATTAATAATCTAGAGATACTATATACAAACGCAGATTGTCTCACCCAGAACAAATTTTCAGAGTTAAAAACATTAGTCAAGAGTAAAAATATAGACATTATAGCCATAACTGAATCCAATACCAAAAATAACAAATCAGGACTAAAGGCACATGAAATATACAATCTCCATGAATATGACAGCTTCTACAATGAAAAAAACAAACGAGGTATCCTGATATTTATAAAGAAAGCCTATAAAGCAAAGAAAATCAGTCCAGAAACCAAGTTCGATGAAATGCTGTGGTTAGAAATAAGTACTAGTAAACAAGAAAGCCTCAAAATAGGATGCATCTACAGAAGCCCAAACTCGCCTAAAGAGAATACAGAAAAAACCATACATATGCTGAAAGAAATGGTCAACCGAACCAAACAAAAAATACTAATAATGGGAGACTTTAATTTTAACAAGATCAACTGGTCAGATTTAACCACAACTGTAGGTGAGCAGCACATTGAATATCGATTTATAGAATGTATCAGGGATCTGTATCTAACACAGCATGTCAATGAACCAACCCGTTATAGACATAACGAAAATGCCAATATACTTGACTTGGTACTCAGCAATGACGAAAATATGGTACAAGACATACAATTTAATCCAGGATTGGGAAAAAGCGACCACCTCGTCCTAAATTTCAAACTGAATCTGAAAGTAGAAGTCAAAATGTCAACTACAGAGAAACTAAACTATAACAGAGTAGACTGGGAGAAAGTAAACAAGTTTTTGAAAGATAAACCAGCCATGGACCAGAATGATGTGGGAATCCAGGCTTCCTGGGAGGACTTTGAAAGAAACATATCAATTATTAAAGAAAAATTTATTCAAAAGTATAAGAAGTCATCCGGGGGAAGAAGGGACATCCAAATCAATAAGGATACTATGGAGGCTCTATCTGAAAAAAAGAGAAAATGGATTAAATACAGCAAGTGCCCAAATCTCATTACTTATAACAAGTATAAGGAAGCTAGAAATAAAACAACCCATCTAATTAAAAAGAACAAATATGATATAGAAAAAAACATTGCAGAAAAAGTAGCTGATAACCCAAAAATGTTTTGGAAACATGTTCGCGACAAAACAAAAACATTCTCAGGTATCAGCGTCATAGAAGAAAATAACCAAACTATAGTGGACGATTCAAGAATTGCTGAAATAATGAACAACCACTTCGTATCAGTTTTTACAAATGAACCGGAAAACATACCGGAACAAGAAGACAAACAAGTACCAATAATCGATAACCTCGACATAAATGAAACACTTATTCTGAAGGCAATTGATGAACTAAACCCGAACAAGGCCCAAGGTCCAGATGACATTAATCCAAAACTCATAGTAGAATGTAAAGAACAATTATCTAAGTCGCTTATGACTATCTTTAGAAAATCGTTATCAGAAGGCAAATTACCCAAAGAATGGAAAAATGCTAACGTAACACCTATCCATAAATCAGGACCTAGAACAAAACCAGAAAATTACAGACCAATCAGCGTGACGTCTATCTGTTGCAGACTATTAGAAAAGCTAATAAGGAATAAAATTATGACTCATCTGGAAAGTAACAACTTATTAAATGAACACCAACATGGTTTTAGAAAAGGCCGCTCGTGTACAACCCAACTACTTGAATGTATCGAAGAATGGACGAAAGCGATAGATAACAATGAACATGTTGATATCATTTACCTCGATTTCAAGGCAGCGTTCGATAAGGTCCCACACAAAAGACTACTGTCAAAAATCCATGCGTTGGGAGTCAGGGGTAAAATCTATGACTGGTTGAAGGACTTTCTTAGTAATAGACAGCAACGGGTTATAGTCAATGGTTCAGAGTCCAGATGGCAACAGGTTACAAGCGGAGTCCCTCAGGGAAGTGTACTAGGGCCAGTACTATTTTTAATGTACATCAACGACCTACCAGATACCCTAAAGTGCCCATGTAAACTTTTCGCAGACGACACAAAAATCTACAATACATGTAAAACATACAATGATGAAAACCTACTACAAGATGACATTTTCAACGCCTGCGAATGGTCAAACAAATGGGAAATGACGTTTAATGTAAAGAAATGTAAGTCCCTGCACATTGGTTCTAGTGAGGAAAGCGAGTACTTCATGAAAAACAAAGAAGGAGAAATATGTAAAATCCAGGAAGTAAAAACAGAGAAAGATCTAGGTGTAACCTTTGACACTAAAATGAAGTTTGACCAACATATCAGCAATAAAGTAAACCAAGCTAACAGAAGTTTAGGATTAATAAAGAAAACATTCACTTTTATGAACAAAAACATGTTTCTCAATCTATATAAGTCTCTGGTCAGACCTCACTTAGAATACTGTTCAGTTATATGGAGCCCATTAAGAAAAAAGGACAAAATAATGATAGAAAACGTACAAAGACGTGCGACAAAAATGTTAAGATATCTGAAAAATAAAAGCTATCCTGAAAGACTAAGATCACTAGGGCTACCTTCTCTAGAATATAGAAGACAAAGATCAGACCTTATACAGGTGTATCGCCTAATTAATAATATTGACAAAACAAGTACTCCTTTACTCAATGTCAGGGGCGCAGGGGTGACCAGGGGCAATAACCAAAAGCTCGAAAAAAATCATTGCCGAACAGACATTAGGAGGTTTAGTTTCAGTCAGAGGGTAGTGAACATGTGGAATAAACTTCCAAATGATGTGATTATGGCTCAATCAGTAAATGCATTCAAGGCAAGACTTAACAAAAAATGGGTCAATGAATGCAAATTTGAGCCTAACTGTTATAAATAAAATACTCCAAGCAAATAACCTACTGAAAACTGTTGAAAAAATATCAAATCTATAAGACAAAAAGTAAAATAAGTGATATTATAAGGGTTAATGCATAGGAGGTAATGTTAAGCTGTACTCTGTCTCAAAATCATATTATCCATACTTTTAAATTTATGTCTGCATACTCCAAAGAGTCAAACTTTCAAATTAGACAGAAAGGAAATGGACATAGGTCACCTATAAATTAATTATATTTAGTAGATAAATAGTATAACAGAACAGTGGTGTGATTTGAGACAGGGTATTGATTGACATTCTTTATACACATCCTTCATGTTTCACTACATGTACATAGTGTAAAAATATGGGATAAATTTTTGTCCTTTGTGGTTCAAATAAATATGTATTTGATTAAATTGACAAGGCAAGATAAATCTAGCAATGCTTAACATAGGCTTTGTATTGACATAGGAGTAACAGTAAAAGTGTGGTGTATCAAATAATATATTATAGTTTAATTTGCTTGTAATGCATAAAATAGTGGCATAAAAGTATTAGTAAAAGTGTGGTGTATTCAAAAAATATATCATAGTTTATTGTGCTCTTAACACATGAATGCAAAGTCAGACTATTAATGTCAGTGCTAATGTTTATAGTGGAATGTCAATTTAAATGTGTTTTGAATGAGTTATGTGTAAATAATCAATGTGCTTATAAGAAATAAGCGCCAGGAGTGAAAGTGATTAGGACTAAGATTAGGACTTTTGTGGTACGGAACCGGAAGTCCACACAGTGAAAATAACCAGTGTTAGTGCGAATACAACAAAACGGGCCGTAAAAAGCTATAGTTAGCTTATGCAACTTGTTGCATCTGGTCTCGACTACTGTATAAACTGTATAAAACTGGACCATTCCATGCGATACTTCTTGAGTACATTTCTTACTTCTTTGCAGTAATTCGTACTCGTATATTTTATAAAAATTATATATTTTATATGGTTATCTTCCTTAAATTGGACATTTTGAATAACTGATTTACCTTTCCTCATGAATCCATATTTGATGCCGTCTCTGTAAGAACTTCCTCCCAACATGTTTAGTGTATAACGTTGCTGCATCTCTGTAAACTGACACTTATCTGATATAGCTTGCAATGTTGTGGCGTCAACACTGACGTCCAGAAATGACGCCAGCTTCTGCACCTCAGATACTGTATTCTGTGTGTAAGACAATTGACAAAGATCAACAAACGCAACAGGGTACACTTTCAGAGCAGTAGATGAGGGGAATAAAAGCATTATTCATAAATTTGTTGCTACATATCCAAACCATAATGTTGTGAGTACCGAATTAAACCAAATTACTAAACAACAACAAAAAAAAAACAAGATGTGTTTGTGAAACACAAATGCCTCGGAAATGGCTCTTTTGTAGTAAACACCCAATGTTAAGTTTTCATGTCAAGTTTCGGAATGGCAGATAGACTGCAATACATGCAGACGGACAACGGTAAATCAGAATGCTTTTTGACGGTGCATAGAAAACAATTTATGTACAAGATACCAGGATCAGAAAAAGACGGAAGAAAACAGTTTTAATATGTAGTTCAGCATGGGCGGATCTAGAGGGGGGGTCGGGGGGGGGGGGTCCGGACCCCCCCTGGCATTGGCCGAAAATTAAATTTTGACTATATAAATTTAGTGGTTCATGCATTTTAAGCCATAATTTGGGCTTGGACACCCCCCCCCCCCCCCTGGAAAAAATCTTGGGCTTGGACCCCCCTGGAAAAAAAATCCGGGATCCGCCCTTGTTCAGTACCTTCTTTAAATCCTCGAAGTACAGTATGTGCATGTTGTATTTCTGTGATTTGTAAGCCTTTTCCCATTCTGTGATATAGTAGGTGTACTTATCATATGCCACTGTTAAAAAGAACACTGCTTCGGAAAGAACCTCTTTATACTATTAAAATATGTTGTAATATATCGTCGGTGTTTGATTAAAGCTAGAGTTACGAGGTTTTGCAATAACGCCGACGATATATGCAGTATATGCAGTAAGTCTCGTGTTTATTGACTGGAGAGCTAAATACCAGAAGCATAAAAATGTTAAAGTTAAAGCACCGTAATGCATTACAAAACTGGGCTTGTACAAATATTTAGACAGCGAGGACCAAATATAGATAATATGTCCGGTACTCGGTCAATAGGTTTTCAGTGCAATACACAGCAGCAGACGTCGAATAAGCAAACACACATTTGGCACAAGTACTGATTCTAGGAAGTAGTCTATAAGAGCCTACTTAGTCCCGTTTTTTTCTGACGATCTTACGATCATGTTTTAGTGTAAATTGTGTAACAACACATCTGATTGAATGAGAATTCAGATTGGGCAACTTGGGTTTGCTGTTATGCAAAATAATAATCGTACATTCGTTAGTAAAACGGGGCTCTTGTGAGGGTCAAGTCTTAGTGGTGAAAACTTGTTATAATTTGAATGAAATAAGAAAATATAGATCTAATAATTGCATATAACATAAAATCCAACGTGCAGAATTGTCAAAGATCATTAAAAGCGTAATACTAGTAGCCTATATCGGCCATTCATATGTGATACGTACGTTCCCCGCGCATAAAGAGCGGGAGCCAGTTCTGGAACTCGCCGGTATAATTATAGTGTTTCATTCCGTACATCATATGATACAGGGATACTGCCACGTCTTTAGGGTTCCTCACTACAAATACGACCTTCACCTTCTTGTTGTTCAGGTCAGCCGGAATTCTGGGTCACAAATATAACATTGATTTTCAAGAAAAACTCCTAACTTAAAACAAGCTGCAGTTACGAGGTTACTGTTGTCTACGTTCGTAATTATGGAACTTCATCTTATCACTGGTTTTCAAGAAAAACTCGTAACTGCAGTTTAAGACAAGCTGCGGTTACGAGATTTTTGTTGAAAGGGACGTTATTAAAGCTGTGGGCAACCCCGTAGTTGCACCATTTTTAACAAATCGAACGGCATACGTTGTGCCACATCAATTTAGCCTTAATGATTGTAGATCCCTGTTTGGTAAATTTTCATACATGAACTTTAACTTAAAGGCTGTGACAGCAAGTGAAAATAAATTTTCTACAGTGGAAATGTCTGTATGATCACGATGTAAAGTCTAGGTAATAACCTAAATGTCTTGTAACACTTGCTAGATCTATTAATAAATGCAAGAAATGGTAAAAACAATGTTTTGTAATGTGTTTTAATGGTGCATTCACTATAATACGCATGTCTAAACGAATGGCGCGATTTGCAGCCTTCTTGACTATTCTTTAACACAATTTTGAATCATTTTAAAGCCATTTTCATTCATAGCAAATATTGATGCGGCGAAAGCCGCACCTGCCGCACGCGTGCTTACGCACATGCGATAGAATTTCGTCTGGTTTAAAGTTAAAGCCATTGCAGACAACAAGATATACGGCCTATGTGCTTACCTGCGATATGGCAGATGTGTATTCAAGATTCTGGGTGACGGTAATGACGTCATCTCATCTTCTGACGTCGCCTCCAGCATGGTGTTCATTTTGCTGTCAACCGGGCCCTCTGGTCTGCCCTTCAATAACATGGTCAAAATTTCAAACGTCCACGTGCAACCTGAACAAATGATGAAAAGAGATAAACTATCGGTATAAATTCGTGGTTACGCATTTTATGCCTACCATCGAGACACAAGTATAGGCTTATAATTATACTCAGTGCCGCAATAACTTTAGGTATCTCGTAGACCGTCTCATATAGACCTACGCTCGTATTTCTTTAAGGAGTTTTAATTGTGTTAAGTATAACAAATTGTTGGTTATGCCTAAAAACAAATAAGCTTAAAAATTAATGAGCTACTTAGGCCTATTACTTTATCTCATTACCAAACGGCAAAATTTTGGACAAATTCCAAATTCAAAGGTGTTGCAGACGACAACTAGAATGAATGAAAAGGTTCACTTTTTTATCATTTTGTATGGAAAATATTGTGGAAAATGAAGAAATTGCTTGTCACAAGCAATTTCTTCATTTTCCACAATGTTTTCCATAGCCAGTTTCTTGTGGGGAGTCAAAAAGAGTCACTGTGTGGTAATGGGATAAGTCATTTATTAATGTGACCGATAAAATGATTGATTTTACGTACGCACAATGACGAAGTCATACCGGTACTATACAAAGACAAGTTTCATTTTCAAAAGAGTCTTATAAATGGGTAAATGCGATGGCATGGCAATAGCTTAACAAGAAGATGACCCAGTTACAGCTGTCCGTTATCCCTCTTCCAAACAGCAAAAAAGTCAAACTGTATCCATTTGAATGCAACGCGGGCGACAAAATGGTTATTTATAAAGAATGGGAGATAAGACTTAAAATTCATAGATCTACAATATTAGCACAGTAAATATAGAGGCATTAGTAGAAAACGCTTAAATTGCTTACTGTCAGCATTTTCTTTTGTCTTAATGTTTGCTATGACTTTTTCTAATAGGGCCGTCAAAATGGTCTTGTTTAGTAAATGGTTAATGACCAGGGGACAAATCTTTCATTATGGATGTTATTAGTGACCCACTCTTGTTGACATCCATTGAAGAATCAACCCTCTCCCAAACGACAAAACATGAGATTGTTCCAATTTAAAAGCTGCTTCGGGAAGAACAAAATGTGGATTTTGATACACATAGGATTTGTGTACAACATAACATGGAAATATAGTGCCAAAATTAATGTAGAAATCAGAATTTTCTTCTTTTTTGCTCAATACTTTGCCGGTAATACGGACTTCGTTCTCGTTTGCATAAGAGTTAATCAGAGGCCGTGATTATAGGCTATACATGTCGTGACTCTATCAACTCGCAATTATCCTAGTTATTAATCCTACGTCATTGTCTGAATTTAGAAAGGCAAATGATGCTGGTTTCAACATGCAATGGTGATATTTCTGTGTATCCCCCCCCCCCCAAAAAAAAACCACTTACCCAAACCAGCACCTTGGGAAACATTGAGGCAAGGGATTAGAATGTTGATAATAGCAATACATTTTGTGCCCAAAATAGACTAAGTTTATCAATATGGTTTGATAAACCGTCGATGTTGTAATAAAAATCTCGTAACTACGGCTTGGATCAAGCGGCCGTAGAGAACTTTACGAGATTTTATAACACTACATTCGAAACACTGTAATCGTCGTTGTAAATGCAAAACCTCGTATGTCGTTTTAGGAAAATTTCAAAGGGGGAGGAAAAGGGTGTAATAACTTTTCCCAAACTAAATTGTTTTACTTGAAACTTGGACATATTGTTCACAAATAATGTGTCATTAATTCTGATCAGTAAAAACATTCCGAAACGTGCATGAATTGTCTTAACTGGGCATACATGTCTGTGTCTGCCCAAAATATGCTAATTTGCGAAAAAAGCTTTTCGAAAATATTGCTAATTTTATTGTCAATTTTGACATTCTAAGCTTAGAAGAAAAGTTTGTGATATTACTTAGCTCTCAACAATCCGATGTTAACTTATTGGTAGTTGATTATGTCAATAAGTGCTTTGAAGCAAGATCCATGAATTAACAGATCCGATTGTTATGAATACATATAATAAATCGATGACTTAAATTAATGTTAAGTATTCTGCTCATATGTTAAATAAAGCTGTTAAGATCACAAAATACATTTGCTAGTCAAACTCCCAGTTCAAGGAAAAATAAAACGCCAATTATTAAATCGATTAGTCCCTGTACATTCCTAACTCGCCAAATTGTTACAATACTGTGATGTCACCTTTGCGAATGTGAATCCATTTTGCTCACTTCACTGGGGTGGAGATCCATTTTGCTCACTTCACTGGGGTGGAGAGATTGGATTCTCTTTCGTTGTTGTTTGTATGCCATGTTATATGTTATGTGTTTCTGTCACAATCCTGTATGTTGTGGATTATATACAGAATAAAATGTTGAATCTTTTGAATCTTTGAATCTTTTACAAGATTTTACTTTGAAAATTGCAAAAATCGACATACGAGGTTTTGCATTTACACCGACGTGTTGTTTGTCTGAAATTACGTCACGTTTAACTGGATAAAATCGTTCCCTATTAGATTCCCCCATTCTATATAACCATAATTATTACCCATTTTGTCGTCAGCTGCTGCTTGCAAATTAGTGCCAGTCGAACTTTTGTCCCCAAAATGTCATTTTTAAGCGACTGATATTATATCCTATATAAATCATAACATTATACAGAGTGTCCCAATAAAAACGGAACCCATTTTTGAAAGTGAATTGCTCATGTATTAAGTGATATGTCTCCACCAAATTTGAATATGCAACGAATATAGAATATTGAATATAGAAACGATAGTTTTTTATTAGCAGTTAAAATTTGGTTGAAAAATGTTTATTAGTTTCGAAAATATTTTCATTCAAATGAATGCACCCGGAAAACCGTTTTAACACGATATCGATCTTTCCGTTCGCAGCGCGCGCCTACACTTGACTCTTAACAATTGTTTAATACAAGACAAACGTGATATTGAAACATGTTACTTACAATAGTGCATATTCGTTTCATCTTTACCGCTAACAAATAAACTGTTAAAGTAGAGCTGCGGTGTAACAAAAACAAAAAAAATGAATACAAACAAAATATCAAAGTGTATCAAAGATTCATTACACATGTAAATTGTAATCATATGCAGTTATTTTATTACTCTACAACATGCCGGTCAGCGCTCAAATGCCAAGTACTTTAATCCTTTCCCAAACAAGACCTGGTTTTGACATCCATGTGAGAATTAGCTTGAAAAAGTATTTAGACAACAGAAGAAAATAATGGTCACTAGCATTTTCTCCTTTTGCCTCAATATTTTCTGTGCAGTATTTTACGCAAATTCTGTCTTTATCAGCGTCAATTTTGTTATCAGCAATAGCTTTCAATCCAGTCCACCCTAACCTTTTGTGGTCTGGGAAAGGGTTAAAATTATTTCGAGCAACCACCTTACGGACTCAATTTGCACATGCGGCACTTTTATATTATTAAATTTTGAGAAAATTGGTACCTAGGCCTACTTGTAAAACGGTAAAGAACTCAACAGTTGACCGTCAGTGCGCTTTTACGAACAAACAAGACGCAATTTAAATCGATTTCGTGTTAAAACGGTTTTTAGTGTCTTTATTAAATTTCATATAACTTTTGAACCAATACTTATTTTGAAGTGAAATCTTGAACACACATGCAAAAATAATGTATCTTTAGTACTGCAAATTCGAAAATTAGATTCTATGTTTTCACTTTAAAATGTTTGACTTTGAAATAGGGTTCCGTTTTTTTTGGACACTCTGTATATCATGTGGGGTGGAGGGGTCAAGAACTCGTAACTATAACTTTTTCGAGTTGTAGTTACGAGGTTTTGACCTCCGACTAACGACATTTACCTGCTTTTGGATACGAGCACAGCAGAACATCATCGTCCCTAAACGTGAAGTTTGGTAGTTGTTCGTTCACGCGTCTGATGTACTCGACAGTTTTACCAAACAGTGATGATCTGTAGGAGCCTAAGTTCACCATCGTGATGGGGTCCCCGCCAGCATCTGGAACTTGTATTGTCGTCATTGTGGACCAGGGGCCTGGGGGTACAATGTTTGAATCTACGCTAGTCTATCATACGCTTTTCCAAACAACGAGGATCTATAAAGGCATAAGTTAAAAGTTGAAAGAGGTTTTTAGATCATTTGAGCAATACCAATGAATACATGGACAACATAATTTTGTCCCGACTTGCGCTGGTCTCCACCGAAAGCTAGCCTACTCTTAGCGTCGTAAACTGTCATCCGCCTGTATAGAAAGGGGAACTATTTCAATCAGTTAGGTCTCTCTTACAACCCGTCGTGCGTCTTTATAATCGTACGTTTTTAAACGCTGCAAAATCGCACGATTTATAAAGACGCACGACGGGTTGTAAGAGCGCCTCATAAGAATTGTCCGGTCAATTCTTTGCTGCGTGCAGTCTGCGTCGTGGTTGCGTTTTAGACGCAGACCGCACGCAGGAGCACGTACGACTGGTTGTAAAGAGAGGCTTCAGATACCGACTTAGACTCGTAGCCTACAAACATAATGATAAAACTCTATCTAAACATCTGCCGCAGATCCAGGCAGGGTTCCTGTGAAGGTTGGTGTTCGAGCATACAAATGGGTGGGGTCGTTTTCCTATTATTTCACAATTTTGACCGAAATGAAATAGTCGGGCAACAGAAGAGGTTCGCCTGAATCCCCCGAAACCCCTGTGGATCCGCCACTGAAGATGTAGGCCCTATGTACAAGGGCGGATCTAGGGGTGGGGTCAGGGGGGGTCATGACCCCTCCCCCCTGGAATTGGCTGAAAATTGAATTTTCACTGTATAACTTTACATTTTAAGCCATCATTTGGGCCTTGACCCCCCCCCATCTGGAAAAAAATCCTGGATCCACCCTTGATGTATAGGCCTATCGGTAGGTCTAGCCTATATTTTTAGCACATTATATCCATAACATTCCTATTAGATCTAGCCTACATCTGTGTCAATATATAGAACTGTCAGACAGTAATACCTTCAAAGGTAGTACTAGTATTATATAAGCCCCTACATGTAGGCCTACTATAGTATCAACTTGAATGATCAGAGATCAATGTCAAGAGATCAAAGAAATTAAAAGTTTTGTTAAATGATATGCTGTCGTACTTACGTGTAAGCGATGGTGTGTGTTCTACTTAAATATACATGTTTGCTACTCAGCTGAGGTATTCAACACAACAGTGAACAGCATAACCCTTTATCAAACGACAAAACCCTGGGTAATCAGAGCCTACTGGGGCCTAGACTGGCTAACTGGGGCATATCAAGGTAATTTTCATATAGGCCTAAATATAATATCGCACTCTCTCATGGTTTGTATTTGGAAGTGATGACTTGGCATGGGTTAATTTGGGTGAATATTGCCTATCAATAGTGTGAAATATATTTTTTTTAAAAGATCTATATTTCTTTGATAGTTTTGTCGTCTGCAAATAATCTGAAACCCATCTTTTTGTGTCGTCTGCTATTGTGGCGACTCTAGGGTTAAGTATCCAGTCTATCAAATCCTGTCTACAAATACAGCAGAAATCAATCAACGTTTGCTCGGTAATTAGGTACGTAAGCAAGCAGAAAAGGAGTGTTTGCACCTTACAATCAGTATCATTTGATTGGTAAAAGCCTCCGAAAGAATGCCATATAGCCCATTTAATATGTCAGTAAATATTATGTAAATATTCCCCGTTTATAATGGTAATCAAACAAGCGCTTGGTTTCCTACTATAAAGCGTTCAAAGATCGGGTATTTTGCGCCTGTTAAAAGCCGGGAACCATGAGTGAAGCCGGACTCAATCCGATTAGTATAAAAAGGAGAAAATTTCTCTGTTGCAGTCAGTCTGTTTCTAGCCGAGAAGGGAACAGGTCACTTGCGATAGTGAATAATATAGTTAAATAAAGTTGGTATTGTTGTATAATATTTTGTCATCTTAGTAGAGATAACAGAGAAGCGAACAGTGGATAATTATATCCATCGTAGTAACTTCTCTTAATTATCTGAACAGTGACAAAATAACGAGCAGCATATACCAAGGTGGTCATACCACGTGATAAATGACGTCACAAACTGATTCAACTCAAATTTTCAAACGACTGTAAAAACTTTAATTTTTGTTCAAAATACACGAGACCGGGCCTATTCGAAGCGCAATTTTGTAATATTTAACTGCATTTTTACACCTTGCTCTAACAAAGCGTGGTTTTAGCAATTATCGTGGACAACTTTGTGAAACCGGAGAAAATCGACCAGTGAACCAGTTGTCCACGATTATTGCAAAAAACGAGAATTTGAGGAACACGATGTAAAGACACGGGTTAAACTTACCAAATTGCGGTTCGAATAGGCCAGGTCCCGTTTAATTTGGATAAAAAACAAAGTACTTACAGCCGTTTGAAAACTCGAGTCGTGATGTATCCGGGTGACAAATTACCAAACACCGTAATTTTGAACTCCTCAGACAATTCTATCGAATCATTGCCTCGGAAGTAAGTGTATGAAAAAAATATTTAAAAATGAAATTTCTTAGCCGGAAACTGCAAACAATGTATTTCAGTATTATTGCCGCTTCATTGTTGACATTAGTTACAGACGAACGTGCTGCTATTGATATTCTATTCTGTTCTTTTCTATGAATAGTCTGAATGTAGTTCCACGACTGACATCCAAGGTATGATTCGATAGAATTGTCCGAGGTGTCCCAAATGCAAACACCGTCAGTTTATGACGTCATTTATCACGTGGTATGACCACCTTGATATACCATACAATAAAGCTAGAAGAATTATATCGCAATTGAAGATGAGAAATAGGGTTGAGCTGATGACGAGCTATCTCGGATGAGACACGGAGATGGTCAAATAGATGGATCATAGATAGGCTCGGTCATCATCAACTGAACGCAGCTGAGCTAGCTTGCTCAGGATTAGTTCATCTATAGGCCGATCATTGTATTTGTTAAATAGTAGTAGATCATATGTACTTGATTTTTACGAAGCTAATCAGATTTGTGTTGATTATTTTGAGCTATGATCAATCAGTCCATTTAATCACATTTTATAAAATTGTTGATCATATTAGATATTGATTTTCAAATAATATTACTCTACCGACTGAAGACACGTTACATATTTTTGGCGCCCAATATGGGACAAATCAATCTATTACTTTAATTAATAGACTTACCCACCGATTAAGACAAACACCGTCACAATGGATCATGATAGCCATCCTGATCTGGAAAGCCTCTATCAAGAGGTTGAAAGGCTGAAAAGACGTAATGCAATATTACGCATGGAGAGTCAGCTCTCATTGTTTGGACAGGAGCTGAGAGATCATTCTGATCAAAGACTAACGTCAACACCGATTAATGTCAAACAAGAGCCAGTTGGTAGTTCAAGGCATGTTAGACTTGATATACCATCAGGTAGGGCTGAGCCGAGACAGAAAGGTTCAGGCATATTGGATGATACCCTGTCTGAAGGTCATGATCAACCATTCAGGCACGTTACTCAGCGTAAAAAGAAGCATAGTCCAGACAAAACACTAAAGAGCGTAGTTATGAAACCCGCTACCTTTGATGGTACTGGAGCTTGGCTGGACTACAAGGCACATTTTGATGCATGTGCTGAGCTGAGCGATTGGACATATGATCAGAAGGGATTGTATTTGTCTGTTTCACTACGAGGACAAGCTCAAGGGGTATTTGGTAACTTAAGTTCGGGTAGACATGATTATGATGATCTTGTTTTGGCCCTGGAAGAAAGGTTTGCCCCGCCTAATCAAACGGAGCTCTACAGGGTGCAGCTCAGAGAGCGTCGCCAAAAAGCATCAGAATCAATTGCTGAGCTCGGCCAAGACATACGCCGTTTAACAAATTTAGCCTACCCGAAAGCCCCAAGTGATGTTAGAGAAACACTAGCGAAGGAACAGTTCGTCGATTCTCTCGTCAACTTTGATATGAGGTTGAGAATCAAACAGGCAAGACCTGTTGATTTAAACGATGCCGTTAGGCATGCAGTTGAACTAGAAGCCTTCTACCGAGCAGAAAATAGACACCTTGGTCAAGGCTATATTAAAACGGCCACAATTAATAATGAGGTGGGCTCAACAAGAGAACCAGACTGGAAAGAAGCATTTTCAACACTCCAAAAGTCTGTCAATGACATGGCTGAAACTATGAATAAGTTGTTGAATAACGTTGATCGAAATCAGATACCTCGATCAAATCAGAACAACAGACCACGACGCAGATGTTACATTTGTAATTCTGAAAAACACCTAAGGAGAAATTGTCCACAGTTAGGCAATACTGGTGATTCAAGATACAGAAGAACCCCAGATAGTAGAGAGACTAATGACAAGGCTACAGTAAATGTAAATTGTAGTCAACATGCCGGGTTGTTCATAAAGGCAAAGGTTCAGGGATTAAGTTTGACATGCCTTGTTGATACTGGAGCTACTCTTACTCTGATCTCAAGCAAAGTATGGAATCAGATTTAAGGTTCAACCCAACTTCAATATTTTGATAGAGAAATTGTATCTGCGAGCGGGAACGCTCTTAATACACAAGGGAGAACAACGTTAACATTTGAAATCCACGGTACTACTTGTACAATGGAGGTAGTGGTAGCCCAAATGGATGTTGATGTGATCTTAGGTCTTGATTTCCTGACCGAACAATCGGTGCAGATAGATATGGAATCAATGGTCCTAAAGATCAAAGGAAAGACGTGTCCCCTTGAAAGAGCGGGAAAGATAGGCTGTTTTAGGGTAGTAGTGGCCGAACAGGTTCCTGTTCCAGGAAGGTCAGAAATGATCTTGAAAGGAAAAGTATTGGGTTGGGAAGGAGAAAAAGGTGAAACTGGTATTCTAGAAACATCAGAAGGTTTCTTGAAATCAAACAGGGGTATGGTAGCTCGAACACTTGTTCAAGCGGGAGAATCTGTCCCGATAAGATATGCAAATTTCTCAAATGAAACTACTACAATATACCCAGGCACAAATATAGCCATGTTTAGTCCGGTTCAGGTGATCAAATCTATTGATAGCTCGTCTAAAGAACAAAATAGACAAATACCAGGTCATCTTGCCGATCTTTATGAAAGATCGACAGATGGAATGTCATCTTACCAAAAGAAACAAATAGCTAAGCTTTTGTTGAAATACAGTGATACCTTTTCAAAGACAGATAATGACCTAGGAAGAACAGGTATTATAAAGCACAAAATCCCAACTGGTGATTCACGGGCTATTAAACAGCCCATGCGCCGAGTTCCGATAAACTTGCAAGAAGAAGTTGATAGGCAAGTAGATGATATGCTAGACAACGGTATCATACAGCCATCTACTAGTCCATGGGCAAGTGGTATAGTCCTGGTCAAGAAGAAAGACGGGACTAGGCGTTTTTGTGTAGACTACAGACGTCTCAATGATTTGACAATAAAAAATGCCTATCCCTTGCCCAGGATAGATGAATCGCTTGATCAGCTTGCAGGGTCAAAATGGTTTTCCTGTCTGGATTTAAGTTCTGGATATTGGCAAGTGGAGGTCGACGCAGATGATAAATCTAAGACAGCATTTGTAACTAGACGAGGCTTGTTCGAGTTTAACGTCATGCCTTTCGGTCTTTGCAATGCTCCAGCCACGTTTGAAAGATTGATGGAGACTGTTCTATCAGGGCTACATTGGCAAATATGCCTCATTTATTTGGACGATATCATTGTCTTTGGGAAGACTTTTGATGAAATGATAACTAATCTTGACCAAGTCCTAGCAAGGTTATCAACAGCTGGACTAAAGCTGAAACCACGAAAATGTCAACTTTTTAAGAAAGAAGTAGAATTTCTTGGTCACGTTGTCAATGAGTTTGGGGTAAGCACAGATCCTAGAAAGATAGAATGTATAAAGACATGGCCTGAGCCAACAATTGTGAAAGATGTTCGATCTTTTCTTGGATTCTGTAGCTACTATCGGCGGTTTATACCCGATTATTCAAATGTAGCAAAACCATTGACAAGGCTTACAGAGAAAGACAAAAGTTTCGACTGGACCGATCAATGTCAACAAGCATTTGACTGTCTAAAGAAACTATTGATGACAACACCCGTCTTAGCTCATCCAGACTTTTCTATGGATTTTATCCTCGACACTGATGCCAGTGATAATGCTATAGGGGCAGTATTGTCTCAAAGGATTGGAAAAGTCGAGAAGGTGGTAGCATATGCAAGTCGAACATTGACGAAATCCGAGAGGATGTCACAAGACGGCTGAGCGGTTGGCTTGGATACGGGTCAGTAAAGAGTCAGGATGTGCATTTCCAAATTTTATTTACATAACAAATAAACAAATACCAATTTATCAAAACGTAAACAAGTTAAACCAAAAATCAATAAAGTTCCTAAAGAATTTCGAGAGTCCACTATCAATGTATGTTTTAGGTTGACGTCTAATGTCCCAAAAATGTCCACGTTCCTTCACACGATTTCTAAATTAATGCAACTGAAAAATACTTATTTTCTTCCAAAACATCAACAACACAAATTTTCTTATATTAAACTGTCGCCTGACCGCGCCTATATCACCAAGATAATGTGATTGTCCAGCCGTTTGTTATATACTACTATGTTGGTCCCCGGTCGTCACATCCCAAACGTCCTTTCCCGATGACGCTGACGCCGGCTCGACATACTACCCAAGTTTCCCGGTCTGGACTTCACGTTTACTTCCACAAGTCAGGTCTCCAGCCATCACACCTCTCACGCCTATACGACCTCAGTATATATTGTAGGTTGTTACAAACAAACAAGCAACATCAAGCAACAAGCAACCTATAGAAAGTATAACAAATATTATAGCAACTACCTAATAAGAGCTCTAATGGCTCTACTTAACATCATGTTTTACAAACATCTCAAGACAATATAATATGTTAGCATCTTTTCCCACAATGTTTTCTCAAACCCAAGCTATTACAAAACATAAACCAAAACAATATGCTAACGTCTTTTCCCACAATGTTTTCTCAAACTCGAGCTATTTACAGAACATTGACCAATACAATACTTTACATCTTTTCTCACAATGTTTTCTCAAAACAACGATTCAAAGTACTGAACTGTATTAAGATACAATTTTACAGCATTTGACATTATCCAAATATCATTTGAACAATACAACATTAGCAATTACAAAATATGAACTGCTAAGCAGACGACTAATTACAAATTATCACAATGTTTGTTTCTTTGAAAATAGTTACACAAATAGCTTATTTAACTAACCATGGCTTAAATGATAATCTGACAAAACATTCAACGTAATAGTTCTCCGATATAACCAGTCCTAGCCATCCGACATTCCAAAACAGTGCAGGAAAATGAGAAATTAGCTATACAGCCATTTGTCATTTTCCGGCGTTGTTTGCGATAATTCAACAGACCAAAAAGCTGCTCATTTAAGCCACAAAATTACTAAAAACATTTACACAATAAAATCAATGTAAATTAAAAAGTATTTACCCCAAGAAGAATCCAACTTTCACACAAAAATTTCAACTTCACTTCCACCAGCTATAATGCCAAAAATCGTCTACCCAACGAGTCATTTCAACGCAGGGTTTTTATACAAAACCCTACGAAGAAAACTCACTACAAGCACCCAATTCCCATGCACCACGCTCAACTAGTAAAATCTACTCACCCAACTCGCACACTTAACCCAAGCAAACTGATTTACATAATGTACAATTAAAACTACTAGCCACCAGAAAATGTATTAAAGCAGCTAAATTAAACCACACGACATAAAATAAGGGGCGTAGTCTCGCCTTAACTATGACATTAACCCTTTCTCATTAAACTTAATGTGACATACCTTCCCCAACCGAAAGAGTACGCAGTACTTTGTTCCCACATTAAGTTTTAGGAAGATAATTACCTCCAAAAATCACAAGCGACTCAAATAGTCTGCCCCAACATTATCACTACCCTTAATGGCAACAATTGTAAACCTGTAAGGCTGCAAACTCAAAGACCACCTAAGTAACCTGGAATTGGACCCTTTCATACTTGACAAGTAAGTCAATGGCTGATGATCAGTCTCTAAAACAAAACTTTTCCCATACAGATACTTTCCAAACTTCTGAATAGCCCAAACAATTGCCAAACATTCTTTCTCTATTGTGGAATAGTTTAATTCCCCACCTTTTAATTTCCTACTAGCATAAGCCACCGGTAACTTTCCGTCCTCATCTTCTTGTAACAAAACTGCGCCTAGTCCACCCTCTGAGGCATCAGTCTGAAGGATGAAACTCCTTGCACAATCGGGCAATTTCAGTATTGGTTTTTTCATTAGTGCTTGCTTAAGTGAAGAAAAGGCTTTCTCATGAGCATCACCCCAACATACCTTATTTGGCTGACCTTTCTTTGTCAAATCGGTCAATGGTAACGCTATCAGGCTAAAATTAGGGACATATCTCCTGTAAAATCCTACTAACCCTAAGAACGACCGCACTTGTCTCTTGGTAGTAGGTCGATCCGCTGATTGGATTGCTTCAATCTTATCCGGCGTAGGATACATACCATCAACCCCTACAATATGGCCTAAACAATCTATCTCTTTGCAGGCAATAAAACACTTACTAGGTTTAGCTGTGAGTCCCGCTATACGTAAACGCTTAAGCAATTGTCTGAGCGTGTCCATATGCTGCGAAAACGTAGTGGTAAAGATCATGATATCATCAATGAAATTGTCTGTATGTTCTAATCTCTCTAGCAACATGCGCATCATGCGCGTGAAAGTGGCACCTGCTGTCACGAGACCGAAAGGCATAACCACAAAATGAAACAAACCTAATGGTGTCTGGAACGCCGTCTTGGCTCTTGAACTTTTCTCCAACGGGATCTGCCAGTACCCTTTTGACAAGTCTAATTTCGAAAAATACTTACAACCTGCCAACTTTGCGAATATATCATCGGCGTTAGGCATTGGTTCGGCATCAAACACCGTGATATTATTCAAAGCTCGCATGTCTATACAAAATCTGTTAGAACCATCCTTTTTCTTAATCAATAGATATGGTGAGCTGTACGGACTATCTGATGGTTCGATGAACCCTTGATCTAGCATAGACTGCACCTCATCCTCGACAATCTTTGTCATTGCGTATGGTAATGGAAAAGGTTTTAGTCTTACCGGTGTTTCCGTGCTAGTCACTATCTTGTGCTCTAACAGCTGTGTTAGACCCGGCACATCTGACAATACATCTTCGTGCTCCCTAAGCAGGGACTTGACTTGTTCTCTTTCTACGGTATTCAGCTGGTCCGAGATGTAAACATCATCTGGCCACTCCTTCCTTACATTTACCGGTCCTGATAATACCTGATCACCTGCGTCATTTTCTTCTTCTGATTCAATCACGGCCAACGACCCTACATTGCCTACACCTTCTACACTGTCTACACTCCTGTCTACATATAATTTAAGCAGATTTGCATGAAACGTTTTCAGTACCCCATTCATTTCTATCCTGTAATCTACGTTTCCTAACTTCTCAACAATCCTGAATGGACCCTTCCACTGCATCAGAAGCTTATTGTTATCTGTTGGTAACAAAACTAATACTCTTTCGCCCACCTTCATCGTCCGAGACCTCGCCTTCCTATCATAATACCTACAATACCTGTTAGCAGCTTTCCGCAAATTGTCTCTGGCTAATTGTGACGTAATCTCCAGTTTCTCGCGAAGGTCAGTCACATACTGGTAGGTGGACTTCACCTCAGGATCGACACTCTCGTTTGACCAAAGTTCTTTCAAAATAGTCATAGGCCCACGTACCTGTCTTCCATACACTAACTCAAACGGTGAGAATCCCAGTGACTCCTGCGGCACCTCCCGATAAGCAAACAAAGCTGCATTTACATATTTATCCCAATCTTTCGGTTTCTGGCTACATAATCTCTTCAGCATTTGCTTCAACGTCCCGTTAAATCTTTCCACAAGACCATTACACATGGGATGATACGGTGTGGTCGTCAACTGCCTCATAGATACTAAACGGCTCACCTCAGACATAAGACCTGACACAAACTGAGTCCCCATGTCACTCAACATCTCCCGTGGAACTCCAACCCTGCAAAATATATCTACTAAGGCCTCTGCCACACGCTCTGTTTCTATTGTCGGTAATGGTACTGCCTCTGGAAAACGAGTTGCATAATCTACCAGGGTTAAAATATAACGGTTACCTTTTGACGTAACTGGATGTATCGGACCTATCAGATCCACGGCAACTCGTTGAAACGGCTCGTCTATCAAAGGCATCTTCTGCAACGGTACTTTAGCAGTCTTCCCTTTGGGAGTCGTACGCTGGCAAATGTCACAACTCTGACAGAATCGTCTCGTATCCGCCTGAACACCCGGCCAGAAAAACTCAGACAAAACTCTCATAACTGTTTTCCTAGTCCCTAAATGTCCTCCCAAAATAGACTCATGCGCTAAACGCATAACTACCTCTCTATGTGGTTTTGGTACCACCAACTGTGTATACACTTGTCCATTTGCTATAGTCAACGACTTGAATTCTCTAAATATCATACCACTCTTCTCAAAATATCTAGCCTTACCACTCTCCGACACATTATCTTTACTCATTACTAATTCACGTATTTTTCTTAAGGTAGAATCATTTTTCTGATCTACCACCAACATTTCCCTCGTAACCTCCTTCCGAATAATTTCGGATACCTTTAGTCCTTTATAAGGTTGTGTTCTTACCTTAGCTTGAAGTCTGGTCTCAACCGCCCCAATTTCCGTCCGTTCTGGCTTATCTGGATCTAACGCTCCTGGAATATTTCCTATCATCACGTCATACAACGGGTTCTCAAAACACCAAGCACTTACCTTTCCTGTATAATATGGGGTTTGTATCTCAACCTCGGCCATCGGTACACTAATCACCGACCCATCAGCTAACCTTATCTTCTGCGACACACCTATGAAAGCCTCTACTGGTACCAAACTTCTACGTATAACTACACCGCTGCAACCTGTATCCCTTAACACCCTAACTACCTTACCATCTACCTTTCCATTAAGTACGGGCATGGAACTTTGCACCCCTGAAACAAGGTTTACCGTCACGGGCTCTTCTCTGCACGACGACATAGGTGCGGTAGACGTTGTTACCGTGTCAGTAACGATGGTACATGCTCCACAAGTAAATGCCCCTTCCTGTGGCCCTTCCGCGTCCACGTCGTTATCGTCCTCCTCATTGCTTAACATACTAGCCACTTTATGCCTTTTCGGACATTCCCTCGCTATATGGCCGCTCCTATTACAAACATAACATTGTGCTGGACTAGTACATTCATTAACTAAATGACTTGTGCTGTTACATTTAAAGCACCTCCTACCTTCAGCTTTTACCTTAGACTGACCCAGTGGCTGATTTGACTGATTACTTCCCGTGGCCCTATTCTCCGACTTATTTTGCACTGGCTTCTTACTCTGCTTTGTTAAACTTACTGCCGAGGTAAATCTAGCATTGCGATACCAATCTGCCATCTGTGCCATCTCGTCCGATGTCGTGCATCTCTTCTCTGCGAGAAACGTTCTCAATTCTGTGTTACACATAAATAAAAATTGGTCCCGTACCATAAAATCAAACAAACTTTCGTAGTCCTTCTCCAACTCTGCTAGTTCAATCCATCTGCTGAAATAGCTACGCAAACGAGTGTTAAACTGAGCAAAACTCTCACCTGTCTCCGGCTTACTGCTCCTAAACTTACGTTTAAAGGACTCCTCCGACAAATCATATCTCTGCAGTAAAGCACTCTTCAAGTATTCAAAATCACTTGACTGTTCAACCGGCATTAACGCATACACGTCCAAAGCCCTCCCCTTAAGCAAAGCACTTAAATACATGGCCCACTGGGATTTGTCCCAGCCCTGTGCAGTGGCATAGATTTCAAACCTTTTCAGATAGCTATCTATCTCATCATGTGCCTCGTCAAAAGGTGGAATCTTAGGTCCCCTAGGGTTTGACTGTCCCAATGAAATACCACATTTCTTAGCTACCTCCATCTTTCTAAGCTCGTGTTCACGTGCCTCTCTCTCATCTTCACGTGCCCTCTCCTCTTGTTCTAACAAAAACTTTCTCTTTTCTAACTCTTCCTCTCTCCTTCTTACCTCCTCCTCTCGTATAAACTCTCTTTCCTGAGCCCTCTCATCTCTCAACCTATTCTGTTCGTCCTTTACGAAAGCCCTCAGCTCCTCCCCCTCATAACCAAAAGCCTTCCCAGCCTCAACCAATCTAGTTATGTCAGCCATGACAAAAATCAACAACTAAATGTAAATAAACAATACCTACAGTATGGGAAAGGGTACCTCACCCAATTAGGTCCACAACAAAATCACAAATGTAACCAATCTCACCAATCTCGCCAAAAATTTCCTCCTGGGGTTGCTTAACAAAACACAACTGAAAAATAATAACTAAACATTGAACAACCCTGACAGGCTATGGGGTAGACTCCTGACAGCGTTGTTAACGTTTAGCTTAAAGAAAAATACAACATGTTATAATAATGATCCACACAGACGACAATCAAAGTTCCTAGTATGTAAATTACTATAATTAATTAATATTAACCCAGGCAATTTTTACAACCAAAAGTTTAAGTTTTACTAAACAGAAGACCTAAAGAATAATTGTCAATTTTACTAAAGAAATAGTTCAAAATCTCAGACTAGCCAATGTATCCAAACCAAACATCCCACTTCTGACACCAAATGTCACAAGACGGCTGAGCGGTTGGCTTGGATACGGGTCAGTAAAGAGTCAGGATGTGCATTTCCAAATTTTATTTACATAACAAATAAACAAATACCAATTTATCAAAACGTAAACAAGTTAAACCAAAAATCAATAAAGTTCCTAAAGAATTTCGAGAGTCCACTATCAATGTATGTTTTAGGTTGACGTCTAATGTCCCGAAAATGTCCACGTTCCTTCACACGATTTCTAAATTAATGCAACTGAAAAATACTTATTTTCTTCCAAAACATCAACAACACAAATTTTCTTAGATTAAACTGTCGCCTGACCGCGCCTATATCACCAAGATAATGTGATTGTCCAGCCGTTTGTTATATACTACTATGTTGGTCCCCGGTCGTCACATCCCAAACGTCCTTTCCCGATGACGCTGACGCCGGCTCGACATACTACCCAAGTTTCCCGGTCTGGACTTCACGTTTACTTCCACAAGTCAGGTCTCCAGCCATCACACCTCTCACGCCTATACGACCTCAGTATATATTGTAGGTTGTTACAAACAAACAAGCAACATCAAGCAACAAGCAACCTATAGAAAGTATAACAAATATTATAGCAACTACCTAATAAGAGCTCTAATGGCTCTACTTAACATCATGTTTTACAAACATCTCAAGACAATATAATATGTTAGCATCTTTTCCCACAATGTTTTCTCAAACCCAAGCTATTACAAAACATAAACCAAAACAATATGCTAACGTCTTTTCCCACAATGTTTTCTCAAACTCGAGCTATTTACAGAACATTGACCAATACAATACTTTACATCTTTTCTCACAATGTTTTCTCAAAACAACGATTCAAAGTACTGAACTGTATTAAGATACAATTTTACAGCATTTGACATTATCCAAATATCATTTGAACAATACAACATTAGCAATTACAAAATATGAACTGCTAAGCAGACGACTAATTACAAATTATCACAATGTTTGTTTCTTTGAAAATAGTTACACAAATGGCTTATTTAACTAACCATGGCTTAAATGATAATCTGACAAAACATTCAACGTAATAGTTTTCCGATATAACCAGTCCTAGCCATCCGACATTCCAAAACAGTGCAGGAAAATGAGAAATTAGCTATACAGCCATTTGTCATTTTCCGGCGTTGTTTGCGATAATTCAACAGACCAAAAAGCTGCTCATTTAAGCCACAAAATTACTAAAAACATTTACACAATAAAATCAATGTAAATTAAAAAGTATTTACCCCAAGAAGAATCCAACTTTCACACAAAAATTTCAACTTCACTTCCACCAGCTATAATGCCAAAAATCGTCTACCCAACGAGTCATTTCAACGCAGGGTTTTTATACAAAACCCTACGAAGAAAACTCACTACAAGCACCCAATTCCCATGCACCACGCTCAACTAGTAAAATCTACTCACCCAACTCGCACACTTAACCCAAGCAAACTGATTTACATAATGTACAATTAAAACTACTAGCCACCAGAAAATGTATTAAAGCAGCTAAATTAAACCACACGACATAAAATAAGGGGCGTAGTCTCGCCTTAACTATGACATTAACCCTTTCTCATTAAACTTAATGTGACAGAGGAAATATTGTGTCACCAGAAAAGAATTACTTGCTCTCGTCTACTTTGTCAGATACTTTCGCCATTATTTGTATGGACGAAAATTTACCGCGAGAACTGATCACAGTTCTCTGAGATGGCTTCTGAATTTTAAAAATCCAGAAGGCCAGGTTGCTCGATGGCTAGAAGTTCTTTCAACATACCCGATGGAAGTTGAGCATAGACCGGGAAGACTTCATGGGAACGCAGATGGTTTAAGTCGCATACCATGTAAGCATTGTGAGATACTCTCTGAGAAGTTAGGACAGAATAAAGATAATGTAAACACAATACGGTGTTCACATAATGATCAACAGACCGATGAACGCAGCGACCCAGACTCGCTTAATATAAAGAACCTACAAACCAATGACGATGAATTAAAAGAAGTTCGATCATGGATCGAAAACGGTGTAAGACCACGGTTCAGCACTATAGCCGACCGTGGCTTTGCCTTAAAAGCACTCTGGAATCAATTTCAAAGGCTTGAGATCGAGCAGGGTGTCTTAGTAAGGCGGATGGATAACTTCTCGGATGGGACAACAACATATCAGGCGATAGTACCAAGGAATGGTAGAAGGAATGTTCTTCAGATTTGTCATGATTCAAGAACTGCTGGTCACCTTGGGATTCGGAAAACAATAAGCAAGGTTAGACAGAGCTTTTATTGGCCAGGGTTGAAATCCGATGTTCATAGTTATATATCGGGTTGTGAAACCTGCATGAAAAGGAAAGAACCAAATCCTACGAAAAGAGCTCCAATGAAAATTGTTCGGAGTGGGTATCCAATGGAGAGGATTGCTATAGATATTCTAGGTGAATTACCTAAAACAGATAATGGTAACAAATATGTCTTGGTGATATCAGATTACTTTACCAAGTGGACAGAGGCACTACCAATGCCGAACATGGAGGCATGTACGTGTGCTAAGCTTCTCGTAAATGAGGTATTTACAAGATTCGGTGTACCACGAAAGATCCATTCCGATCAAGGTCGACAGTTTGAAAGTAATCTCTTTAAAGAAATGTGCAAACGGTTGGATATAGATAAAACGAGGACGACCCCTTATCATCCTCAGAGTGATGGTGTGGTCGAGAGGTTCAATCGAACGTTGGTAACAATGCTCAGTGCCTATGTTGATAAAAATCATAAAGACTGGGACGAGCAATTACCATACGTAATGATGGCCTATCGCAGTACCGATCACGAAACAACAGGAATGAGTCCAAACAAACTAATGCTTGGTCGCGAGGTTTCAACACCGTTAGATTTAATGTTTGAAATACCGTCATTTGCGAAACCAGTACCTAACAATCAATGGGTCTGGGAGTTACAAGAAAGAATTGAAACCGCACACTCGCTCGTTAGGGAAAATACTCAGAGAGCGATGCAAAGACAAAAATTGATTCATGACACTCGTACCTCGTTCGAAAAATTTCGGGTAGGAGATCAAGTGCTTGTGTTTTTCCCCGTCAAACAGATAGGGAATTCATCAAAGCTAACACAGTTTTGGAAAGGCCCATTTTATATAATAGAAAGAATCTCAGATCTTCTTTATAAAGTTAACTGTGGTAGGAATGGTTCTGAACAAGTAATACATTGTGATAGGATCAGATCTTATAAGCAACAGTTATTGATGGGAGAAGATGAGTTAGATGAAAACGAAATTGATATTGAAATTTTAGAAGAAAGGGACGATGATAAGATAGATGATGATAATATAAATAATGATGAAAATTCTGAGAAAGAAGTTCAGAATGACGGCAAGAGAATGCGTAAAAAACCTGTATGGTCAAAAGATTATGACATGTCTTTTCAGATCAAAGATGGTAAAGACAAAGACCACAGAAAGAAAAGCACCGGCGCAGATTTGCCCGATATGTAAAGACCTCATACCGAAGGAAGAGACATTTGAGAGCCACGTTCTGTCTTGTTCGAGGCAACGACTGGCGTGTGAAAGCTGTGGCCAGACATTCAAGAAGAGGGCTTATCTAGTGAAGCACCAACAGACAATACATGCTGCAGGGGCTAAAGCGCCAGTATGCACTGTCACTAGACCTGATGATGACGTCGAAGAGGAACTTGATTGGGAAATAGACCCGGACGTGTCTGTTGACGCTGACCTGGCAGTATCTTCCGATGACGAAGGAGCAGAGCCAACGAGAACAGAAGAAAGGGTTACGTCTGAGGATACTAGTAGTTCTGTAAACATCGTTCCATCGGACATTCTTCTAGGGCGCATGATAAGAAAGTCCACAGATCCCCTTCCACAAATCGCGCCGAAAAAGCCAAGGACAGAAGCAGTGGTCGTTGCTGATGAACAAGTTGAACTTGCTAGGCCAAACTCATTTATGGTCACGTCCAGTATTAGAAAGGATGGCAAGCTTGCAGAACAAGTAACGATTCTGGAGGAGGATGGGGAAACTGTTTATGAAAACAAGATCAAGGCAAGACAGGATAAGGTGGCCAACGTGGACATTGATCTCGGCCAGATGCTTCCAAGAGGAAATGTGGATGTTTCGAACATCAAGTTTAGTTTTGTTGGGGAAGGACAAGTAAAACTGGAACTCAAATATACCCCAACTGATCAGTCACAGTAAATGATACTGCTTTGCTTTTGACGTTTTTTTTAATGATGATCTAGATAAGATCGACTTTTATTAATATGTCAGTTTGTCTTTGGTAAAGTTACAATGTAATATATGTTGTGTTGAGTTGTTTATTTCGTTTTTTTTATTTTGTTATCATGCGGGTCGCATGTACCCGGAGGCGTGGGTAATGTGGCGACTCTAGGGTTAAGTATCCAGTCTATCAAATCCTGTCTACAAATACAGCAGAAATCAATCAGCGTTTGCTCGGTAATTAGGTACGTAAGCAAGCAGAAAAGGAGTGTTTGCACCTTACAATCAGTATCATTTGATTGGTAAAAGCCTCCGAAAGAATGCCATATAGCCCATTTAATATGTCAGTAAATATTATGTAAATATTCCCCGTTTATAATGGTAATCAAACAAGCGCTTGGTTTCCTACTATAAAGCGTTCAAAGATCGGGTATTTTGCGCCTGTTAAAAGCCGGGAACCATGAGTGAAGCCGGACTCAATCCGATTAGTATAAAAAGGAGAAAATTTCTCTGTTGCAGTCAGTCTGTTTCTAGCCGCGAAGGGAACAGGTCACTTGCGATAGTGAATAATATAGTTAAATAAAGTTGGTATTGTTGTATAATATTTTGTCATCTTAGTAGAGATAACAGAGAAGCGAACAGTGGATAATTATATCCATCGTAGTAACTTCTCTTAATTATCTGAACAGTGACAAAATAACGAGCAGCATATACCATACAATAAAGCTAGAAGAATTATATCGCAATTGAAGATGAGAAATAGGGTTGAGCTGATGACGAGCTATCTCGGATGAGACACGGAGATGGTCAAATAGATGGATCATAGATAGGCTCGGTCATCATCAACTGAACGCAGCTGAGCTAGCTTGCTCAGGATTAGTTCATCTATAGGCCGATCATTGTATTTGTTAAATAGTAGTAGATCATATGTACTTGATTTTTACGAAGCTAATCAGATTTGTGTTGATTATTTTGAGCTATGATCAATCAGTCCATTTAATCACATTTTATAAAATTGTTGATCATATTAGATATTGATTTTCAAATAATATTACTCTACCGACTGAAGACACGTTACATATTTTTGGCGCCCAATATGGGACAAATCAATCTATTACTTTAATTAATAGACTTACCCACCGATTAAGACAAACACCGTCACAATGGATCATGATAGCCATCCTGATCTGGAAAGCCTCTATCAAGAGGTTGAAAGGCTGAAAAGACGTAATGCAATATTACGCATGGAGAGTCAGCTCTCATTGTTTGGACAGGAGCTGAGAGATCATTCTGATCAAAGACTAACGTCAACACCGATTAATGTCAAACAAGAGCCAGTTGGTAGTTCAAGGCATGTTAGACTTGATATACCATCAGGTAGGGCTGAGCCGAGACAGAAAGGTTCAGGCATATTGGATGATACCCTGTCTGAAGGTCATGATCAACCATTCAGGCACGTTACTCAGCGTAAAAAGAAGCATAGTCCAGACAAAACACTAAAGAGCGTAGTTATGAAACCCGCTACCTTTGATGGTACTGGAGCTTGGCTGGACTACAAGGCACATTTTGATGCATGTGCTGAGCTGAGCGATTGGACATATGATCAGAAGGGATTGTATTTGTCTGTTTCACTACGAGGACAAGCTCAAGGGGTATTTGGTAACTTAAGTTCGGGTAGACATGATTATGATGATCTTGTTTTGGCCCTGGAAGAAAGGTTTGCCCCGCCTAATCAAACGGAGCTCTACAGGGTGCAGCTCAGAGAGCGTCGCCAAAAAGCATCAGAATCAATTGCTGAGCTCGGCCAAGACATACGCCGTTTAACAAATTTAGCCTACCCGAAAGCCCCAAGTGATGTTAGAGAAACACTAGCGAAGGAACAGTTCGTCGATTCTCTCGTCAACTTTGTTATGAGGTTGAGAATCAAACAGGCAAGACCTGTTGATTTAAACGATGCCGTTAGGCATGCAGTTGAACTAGAAGCCTTCTACCGAGCAGAAAATAGACACCTTGGTCAAGGCTATATTAAAACGGCCACAATTAATAATGAGGTGGGCTCAACAAGAGAACCAGACTGGAAAGAAGCATTTTCAACACTCCAAAAGTCTGTCAATGACATGGCTGAAACTATGAATAAGTTGTTGAATAACGTTGATCGAAATCAGATACCTCGATCAAATCAGAACAACAGACCACGACGCAGATGTTACATTTGTAATTCTGAAAAACACCTAAGGAGAAATTGTCCACAGTTAGGCAATACTGGTGATTCAAGATACAGAAGAACCCCAGATAGTAGAGAGACTAATGACAAGGCTACAGTAAATGTAAATTGTAGTCAACATGCCGGGTTGTTCATAAAGGCAAAGGTTCAGGGATTAAGTTTGACATGCCTTGTTGATACTGGAGCTACTCTTACTCTGATCTCAAGCGAAGTATGGAATCAGATTTAAGGTTCAACCCAACTTCAATATTTTGATAGAGAAATTGTATCTGCGAGCGGGAACGCTCTTAATACACAAGGGAGAACAACGTTAACATTTGAAATCCACGGTACTACTTGTACAATGGAGGTAGTGGTAGCCCAAATGGATGTTGATGTGATCTTAGGTCTTGATTTCCTGACCGAACAATCGGTGCAGATAGATATGGAATCAATGGTCCTAAAGATCAAAGGAAAGACGTGTCCCCTTGAAAGAGCGGGAAAGATAGGCTGTTTTAGGGTAGTAGTGGCCGAACAGGTTCCTGTTCCAGGAAGGTCAGAAATGATCTTGAAAGGAAAAGTATTGGGTTGGGAAGGAGAAAAAGGTGAAACTGGTATTCTAGAAACATCAGAAGGTTTCTTGAAATCAAACAGGGGTATGGTAGCTCGAACACTTGTTCAAGCGGGAGAATCTGTCCCGATAAGATATGCAAATTTCTCAAATGAAACTACTACAATATACCCAGGCACAAATATAGCCATGTTTAGTCCGGTTCAGGTGATCAAATCTATTGATAGCTCGTCTAAAGAACAAAATAGACAAATACCAGGTCATCTTGCCGATCTTTATGAAAGATCGACAGATGGAATGTCATCTTACCAAAAGAAACAAATAGCTAAGCTTTTGTTGAAATACAGTGATACCTTTTCAAAGACAGATAATGACCTAGGAAGAACAGGTATTATAAAGCACAAAATCCCAACTGGTGATTCACGGGCTATTAAACAGCCCATGCGCCGAGTTCCGATAAACTTGCAAGAAGAAGTTGATAGGCAAGTAGATGATATGCTAGACAACGGTATCATACAGCCATCTACTAGTCCATGGGCAAGTGGTATAGTCCTGGTCAAGAAGAAAGACGGGACTAGGCGTTTTTGTGTAGACTACAGACGTCTCAATGATTTGACAATAAAAAATGCCTATCCCTTGCCCAGGATAGATGAATCGCTTGATCAGCTTGCAGGGTCAAAATGGTTTTCCTGTCTGGATTTAAGTTCTGGATATTGGCAAGTGGAGGTCGACGCAGATGATAAATCTAAGACAGCATTTGTAACTAGACGAGGCTTGTTCGAGTTTAACGTCATGCCTTTCGGTCTTTGCAATGCTCCAGCCACGTTTGAAAGATTGATGGAGACTGTTCTATCAGGGCTACATTGGCAAATATGCCTCATTTATTTGGACGATATCATTGTCTTTGGGAAGACTTTTGATGAAATGATAACTAATCTTGACCAAGTCCTAGCAAGGTTATCAACAGCTGGACTAAAGCTGAAACCACGAAAATGTCAACTTTTTAAGAAAGAAGTAGAATTTCTTGGTCACGTTGTCAATGAGTTTGGGGTAAGCACAGATCCTAGAAAGATAGAATGTATAAAGACATGGCCTGAGCCAACAACTGTGAAAGATGTTCGATCTTTTCTTGGATTCTGTAGCTACTATCGGCGGTTTATACCCGATTATTCAAATGTAGCAAAACCATTGACAAGGCTTACAGAGAAAGACAAAAGTTTCGACTGGACCGATCAATGTCAACAAGCATTTGACTGTCTAAAGAAACTATTGATGACAACACCCGTCTTAGCTCATCCAGACTTTTCTATGGATTTTATCCTCGACACTGATGCCAGTGATAATGCTATAGGGGCAGTATTGTCTCAAAGGATTGGAAAAGTCGAGAAGGTGGTAGCATATGCAAGTCGAACATTGACGAAATCCGAGAGGATGTCACAAGACGGCTGAGCGGTTGGCTTGGATACGGGTCAGTAAAGAGTCAGGATGTGCATTTCCAAATTTTATTTACATAACAAATAAACAAATACCAATTTATCAAAACGTAAACAAGTTAAACCAAAAATCAATAAAGTTCCTAAAGAATTTCGAGAGTCCACTATCAATGTATGTTTTAGGTTGACGTCTAATGTCCCAAAAATGTCCACGTTCCTTCACACGATTTCTAAATTAATGCAACTGAAAAATACTTATTTTCTTCCAAAACATCAACAACACAAATTTTCTTAGATTAAACTGTCGCCTGACCGCGCCTATATCACCAAGATAATGTGATTGTCCAGCCGTTTGTTATATACTACTATGTTGGTCCCCGGTCGTCACATCCCAAACGTCCTTTCCCGATGACGCTGACGCCGGCTCGACATACTACCCAAGTTTCCCGGTCTGGACTTCACGTTTACTTCCACAAGTCAGGTCTCCAGCCATCACACCTCTCACGCCTATACGACCTCAGTATATATTGTAGGTTGTTACAAACAAACAAGCAACATCAAGCAACAAGCAACCTATAGAAAGTATAACAAATATTATAGCAACTACCTAATAAGAGCTCTAATGGCTCTACTTAACATCATGTTTTACAAACATCTCAAGACAATATAATATGTTAGCATCTTTTCCCACAATGTTTTCTCAAACCCAAGCTATTACAAAACATAAACCAAAACAATATGCTAACGTCTTTTCCCACAATGTTTTCTCAAACTCGAGCTATTTACAGAACATTGACCAATACAATACTTTACATCTTTTCTCACAATGTTTTCTCAAAACAACGATTCAAAGTACTGAACTGTATTAAGATACAATTTTACAGCATTTGACATTATCCAAATATCATTTGAACAATACAACATTAGCAATTACAAAATATGAACTGCTAAGCAGACGACTAATTACAAATTATCACAATGTTTGTTTCTTTGAAAATAGTTACACAAATAGCTTATTTAACTAACCATGGCTTAAATGATAATCTGACAAAACATTCAACGTAATAGTTCTCCGATATAACCAGTCCTAGCCATCCGACATTCCAAAACAGTGCAGGAAAATGAGAAATTAGCTATACAGCCATTTGTCATTTTCCGGCGTTGTTTGCGATAATTCAACAGACCAAAAAGCTGCTCATTTAAGCCACAAAATTACTAAAAACATTTACACAATAAAATCAATGTAAATTAAAAAGTATTTACCCCAAGAAGAATCCAACTTTCACACAAAAATTTCAACTTCACTTCCACCAGCTATAATGCCAAAAATCGTCTACCCAACGAGTCATTTCAACGCAGGGTTTTTATACAAAACCCTACGAAGAAAACTCACTACAAGCACCCAATTCCCATGCACCACGCTCAACTAGTAAAATCTACTCACCCAACTCGCACACTTAACCCAAGCAAACTGATTTACATAATGTACAATTAAAACTACTAGCCACCAGAAAATGTATTAAAGCAGCTAAATTAAACCACACGACATAAAATAAGGGGCGTAGTCTCGCCTTAACTATGACATTAACCCTTTCTCATTAAACTTAATGTGACATACCTTCCCCAACCGAAAGAGTACGCAGTACTTTGTTCCCACATTAAGTTTTAGGAAGATAATTACCTCCAAAAATCACAAGCGACTCAAATAGTCTGCCCCAACATTATCACTACCCTTAATGGCAACAATTGTAAACCTGTAAGGCTGCAAACTCAAAGACCACCTAAGTAACCTGGAATTGGACCCTTTCATACTTGACAAGTAAGTCAATGGCTGATGATCAGTCTCTAAAACAAAACTTTTCCCATACAGATACTTTCCAAACTTCTGAATAGCCCAAACAATTGCCAAACATTCTTTCTCTATTGTGGAATAGTTTAATTCCCCACCTTTTAATTTCCTACTAGCATAAGCCACCGGTAACTTTCCGTCCTCATCTTCTTGTAACAAAACTGCGCCTAGTCCACCCTCTGAGGCATCAGTCTGAAGGATGAAACTCCTTGCACAATCGGGCAATTTCAGTATTGGTTTTTTCATTAGTGCTTGCTTAAGTGAAGAAAAGGCTTTCTCATGAGCATCACCCCAACATACCTTATTTGGCTGACCTTTCTTTGTCAAATCGGTCAATGGTAACGCTATCAGGCTAAAATTAGGGACATATCTCCTGTAAAATCCTACTAACCCTAAGAACGACCGCACTTGTCTCTTGGTAGTAGGTCGATCCGCTGATTGGATTGCTTCAATCTTATCCGGCGTAGGATACATACCATCAACCCCTACAATATGGCCTAAACAATCTATCTCTTTGCAGGCAATAAAACACTTACTAGGTTTAGCTGTGAGTCCCGCTATACGTAAACGCTTAAGCAATTGTCTGAGCGTGTCCATATGCTGCGAAAACGTAGTGGTAAAGATCATGATATCATCAATGAAATTGTCTGTATGTTCTAATCTCTCTAGCAACATGCGCATCATGCGCGTGAAAGTGGCACCTGCTGTCACGAGACCGAAAGGCATAACCACAAAATGAAACAAACCTAATGGTGTCTGGAACGCCGTCTTGGCTCTTGAACTTTTCTCCAACGGGATCTGCCAGTACCCTTTTGACAAGTCTAATTTCGAAAAATACTTACAACCTGCCAACTTTGCGAATATATCATCGGCGTTAGGCATTGGTTCGGCATCAAACACCGTGATATTATTCAAAGCTCGCATGTCTATACAAAATCTGTTAGAACCATCCTTTTTCTTAATCAATAGATATGGTGAGCTGTACGGACTATCTGATGGTTCGATGAACCCTTGATCTAGCATAGACTGCACCTCATCCTCGACAATCTTTGTCATTGCGTATGGTAATGGAAAAGGTTTTAGTCTTACCGGTGTTTCCGTGCTAGTCACTATCTTGTGCTCTAACAGCTGTGTTAGACCCGGCACATCTGACAATACATCTTCGTGCTCCCTAAGCAGGGACTTGACTTGTTCTCTTTCTACGGTATTCAGCTGGTCCGAGATGTAAACATCATCTGGCCACTCCTTCCTTACATTTACCGGTCCTGATAATACCTGATCACCTGCGTCATTTTCTTCTTCAATCACGGCCAACGACCCTACATTGCCTACACCTTCTACACTGTCTACACTCCTGTCTACATATAATTTAAGCAGATTTGCATGAAACGTTTTCAGTACCCCATTCATTTCTATCCTGTAATCTACGTTTCCTAACTTCTCAACAATCCTGAATGGACCCTTCCACTGCATCAGAAGCTTATTGTTATCTGTTGGTAACAAAACTAATACTCTTTCGCCCACCTTCATCGTCCGAGACCTCGCCTTCCTATCATAATACCTACAATACCTGTTAGCAGCTTTCCGCAAATTGTCTCTGGCTAATTGTGACGTAATCTCCAGTTTCTCGCGAAGGTCAGTCACATACTGGTAGGTGGACTTCACCTCAGGATCGACACTCTCGTTTGACCAAAGTTCTTTCAAAATAGTCATAGGCCCACGTACCTGTCTTCCATACACTAACTCAAACGGTGAGAATCCCAGTGACTCCTGCGGCACCTCCCGATAAGCAAACAAAGCTGCATTTACATATTTATCCCAATCTTTCGGTTTCTGGCTACATAATCTCTTCAGCATTTGCTTCAACGTCCCGTTAAATCTTTCCACAAGACCATTACACATGGGATGATACGGTGTGGTCGTCAACTGCCTCATAGATACTAAACGGCTCACCTCAGACATAAGACCTGACACAAACTGAGTCCCCATGTCACTCAACATCTCCCGTGGAACTCCAACCCTGCAAAATATATCTACTAAGGCCTCTGCCACACGCTCTGTTTCTATTGTCGGTAATGGTACTGCCTCTGGAAAACGAGTTGCATAATCTACCAGGGTTAAAATATAACGGTTACCTTTTGACGTAACTGGATGTATCGGACCTATCAGATCCACGGCAACTCGTTGAAACGGCTCGTCTATCAAAGGCATCTTCTGCAACGGTACTTTAGCAGTCTTCCCTTTGGGAGTCGTACGCTGGCAAATGTCACAACTCTGACAGAATCGTCTCGTATCCGCCTGAACACCCGGCCAGAAAAACTCAGACAAAACTCTCATAACTGTTTTCCTAGTCCCTAAATGTCCTCCCAAAATAGACTCATGCGCTAAACGCATAACTACCTCTCTATGTGGTTTTGGTACCACCAACTGTGTATACACTTGTCCATTTGCTATAGTCAACGACTTGAATTCTCTAAATATCATACCACTCTTCTCAAAATATCTAGCCTTACCACTCTCCGACACATTATCTTTACTCATTACTAATTCACGTATTTTTCTTAAGGTAGAATCATTTTTCTGATCTACCACCAACATTTCCCTCGTAACCTCCTTCCGAATAATTTCGGGTACCTTTAGTCCTTTATAAGGTTGTGTTCTTACCTTAGCTTGAAGTCTGGTCTCAACCGCCCCAATTTCCGTCCGTTCTGGCTTATCTGGATCTAACGCTCCTGGAATATTTCCTATCATCACGTCATACAACGGGTTCTCAAAACACCAAGCACTTACCTTTCCTGTATAATATGGGGTTTGTATCTCAACCTCGGCCATCGGTACACTAATCACCGACCCATCAGCTAACCTTATCTTCTGCGACACACCTATGAAAGCCTCTACTGGTACCAAACTTCTACGTATAACTACACCGCTGCAACCTGTATCCCTTAACACCCTAACTACCTTACCATCTACCTTTCCATTAAGTACGGGCATGGAACTTTGCACCCCTGAAACAAGGTTTACCGTCACGGGCTCTTCTCTGCACGACGACATAGGTGCGGTAGACGTTGTTACCGTGTCAGTAACGATGGTACATGCTCCACAAGTAAATGCCCCTTCCTGTGGCCCTTCCGCGTCCACGTCGTTATCGTCCTCCTCATTGCTTAACATACTAGCCACTTTATGCCTTTTCGGACATTCCCTCGCTATATGGCCGCTCCTATTACAAACATAACATTGTGCTGGACTAGTACATTCATTAGCTAAATGACTTGTGCTGTTACATTTAAAGCACCTCCTACCTTCAGCTTTTACCTTAGACTGACCCAGTGGCTGATTTGACTGATTACTTCCCGTGGCCCTATTCTCCGACTTATTTTGCACTGGCTTCTTACTCTGCTTTGTTAAACTTACTGCCGAGGTAAATCTAGCATTGCGATACCAATCTGCCATCTGTGCCATCTCGTCCGATGTCGTGCATCTCTTCTCTGCGAGAAACGTTCTCAATTCTGTGTTACACATAAATAAAAATTGGTCCCGTACCATAAAATCAAACAAACTTTCGTAGTCCTTCTCCAACTCTGCTAGTTCAATCCATCTGCTGAAATAGCTACGCAAACGAGTGTTAAACTGAGCAAAACTCTCACCTGTCTCCGGCTTACTGCTCCTAAACTTACGTTTAAAGGACTCCTCCGACAAATCATATCTCTGCAGTAAAGCACTCTTCAAGTATTCAAAATCACTTGACTGTTCAACCGGCATTAACGCATACACGTCCAAAGCCCTCCCCTTAAGCAAAGCACTTAAATACATGGCCCACTGGGATTTGTCCCAGCCCTGTGCAGTGGCATAGATTTCAAACCTTTTCAGATAGCTATCTATCTCATCATGTGCCTCGTCAAAAGGTGGAATCTTAGGTCCCCTAGGGTTTGACTGTCCCAATGAAATACCACATTTCTTAGCTACCTCCATCTTTCTAAGCTCGTGTTCACGTGCCTCTCTCTCATCTTCACGTGCCCTCTCCTCTTGTTCTAACAAAAACTTTCTCTTTTCTAACTCTTCCTCTCTCCTTCTTACCTCCTCCTCTCGTATAAACTCTCTTTCCTGAGCCCTCTCATCTCTCAACCTATTCTGTTCGTCCTTTACGAAAGCCCTCAGCTCCTCCCCCTCATAACCAAAAGCCTTCCCAGCCTCAACCAATCTAGTTATGTCAGCCATGACAAAAATCAACAACTAAATGTAAATAAACAATACCTACAGTATGGGAAAGGATACCTCACCCAATTAGGTCCACAACAAAATCACAAATGTAACCAATCTCACCAATCTCGCCAAAAATTTCCTCCTGGGGTTGCTTAACAAAACACAACTGAAAAATAATAACTAAACATTGAACAACCCTGACAGGCTATGGGGTAGACTCCTGACAGCGTTGTTAACGTTTAGCTTAAAGAAAAATACAACATGTTATAATAATGATCCACACAGACCACAATCAAAGTTCCTAGTATGTAAATTACTATAATTAATTAATATTAACCCAGGCAATTTTAACAACCAAAAGTTTAAGTTTTACTAAACAGAAGACCTAAAGAATAATTGTCAATTTTACTAAAGAAATAGTTCAAAATCTCAGACTAGCCAATGTATCCAAACCAAACATCCCACTTCTGACACCAAATGTCACAAGACGGCTGAGCGGTTGGCTTGGATACGGGTCAGTAAAGAGTCAGGATGTGCATTTCCAAATTTTATTTACATAACAAATAAACAAATACCAATTTATCAAAACGTAAACAAGTTAAACCAAAAATCAATAAAGTTCCTAAAGAATTTCGAGAGTCCACTATCAATGTATGTTTTAGGTTGACGTCTAATGTCCCAAAAATGTCCACGTTCCTTCACACGATTTCTAAATTAATGCAACTGAAAAATACTTATTTTCTTCCAAAACATCAACAACACAAATTTTCTTAGATTAAACTGTCGCCTGACCGCGCCTATATCACCAAGATAATGTGATTGTCCAGCCGTTTGTTATATACTACTATGTTGGTCCCCGGTCGTCACATCCCAAACGTCCTTTCCCGATGACGCTGACGCCGGCTCGACATACTACCCAAGTTTCCCGGTCTGGACTTCACGTTTACTTCCACAAGTCAGGTCTCCAGCCATCACACCTCTCACGCCTATACGACCTCAGTATATATTGTAGGTTGTTACAAACAAACAAGCAACATCAAGCAACAAGCAACCTATAGAAAGTATAACAAATATTATAGCAACTACCTAATAAGAGCTCTAATGGCTCTACTTAACATCATGTTTTACAAACATCTCAAGACAATATAATATGTTAGCATCTTTTCCCACAATGTTTTCTCAAACCCAAGCTATTACAAAACATAAACCAAAACAATATGCTAACGTCTTTTCCCACAATGTTTTCTCAAACTCGAGCTATTTACAGAACATTGACCAATACAATACTTTACATCTTTTCTCACAATGTTTTCTCAAAACAACGATTCAAAGTACTGAACTGTATTAAGATACAATTTTACAGCATTTGACATTATCCAAATATCATTTGAACAATACAACATTAGCAATTACAAAATATGAACTGCTAAGCAGACGACTAATTACAAATTATCACAATGTTTGTTTCTTTGAAAATAGTTACACAAATAGCTTATTTAACTAACCATGGCTTAAATGATAATCTGACAAAACATTCAACGTAATAGTTCTCCGATATAACCAGTCCTAGCCATCCGACATTCCAAAACAGTGCAGGAAAATGAGAAATTAGCTATACAGCCATTTGTCATTTTCCGGCGTTGTTTGCGATAATTCAACAGACCAAAAAGCTGCTCATTTAAGCCACAAAATTACTAAAAACATTTACACAATAAAATCAATGTAAATTAAAAAGTATTTACCCCAAGAAGAATCCAACTTTCACACAAAAATTTCAACTTCACTTCCACCAGCTATAATGCCAAAAATCGTCTACCCAACGAGTCATTTCAACGCAGGGTTTTTATACAAAACCCTACGAAGAAAACTCACTACAAGCACCCAATTCCCATGCACCACGCTCAACTAGTAAAATCTACTCACCCAACTCGCACACTTAACCCAAGCAAACTGATTTACATAATGTACAATTAAAACTACTAGCCACCAGAAAATGTATTAAAGCAGCTAAATTAAACCACACGACATAAAATAAGGGGCGTAGTCTCGCCTTAACTATGACATTAACCCTTTCTCATTAAACTTAATGTGACAGAGGAAATATTGTGTCACCAGAAAAGAATTACTTGCTCTCGTCTACTTTGTCAGATACTTTCGCCATTATTTGTATGGACGAAAATTTACCGCGAGAACTGATCACAGTTCTCTGAGATGGCTTCTGAATTTTAAAAATCCAGAAGGCCAGGTTGCTCGATGGCTAGAAGTTCTTTCAACATACCCGATGGAAGTTGAGCATAGACCGGGAAGACTTCATGGGAACGCAGATGGTTTAAGTCGCATACCATGTAAGCATTGTGAGATACTCTCTGAGAAGTTAGGACAGAATAAAGATAATGTAAACACAATACGGTGTTCACATAATGATCAACAGACCGATGAACGCAGCGACCCAGACTCGCTTAATATAAAGAACCTACAAACCAATGACGATGAATTAAAAGAAGTTCGATCATGGATCGAAAACGGTGTAAGACCACGGTTCAGCACTATAGCCGACCGTGGCTTTGCCTTAAAAGCACTCTGGAATCAATTTCAAAGGCTTGAGATCGAGCAGGGTGTCTTAGTAAGGCGGATGGATAACTTCTCGGATGGGACAACAACATATCAGGCGATAGTACCAAGGAATGGTAGAAGGAATGTTCTTCAGATTTGTCATGATTCAAGAACTGCTGGTCACCTTGGGATTCGGAAAACAATAAGCAAGGTTAGACAGAGCTTTTATTGGCCAGGGTTGAAATCCGATGTTCATAGTTATATATCGGGTTGTGAAACCTGCATGAAAAGGAAAGAACCAAATCCTACGAAAAGAGCTCCAATGAAAATTGTTCGGAGTGGGTATCCAATGGAGAGGATTGCTATAGATATTCTAGGTGAATTACCTAAAACAGATAATGGTAACAAATATGTCTTGGTGATATCAGATTACTTTACCAAGTGGACAGAGGCACTACCAATGCCGAACATGGAGGCATGTACGTGTGCTAAGCTTCTCGTAAATGAGGTATTTACAAGATTCGGTGTACCACGAAAGATCCATTCCGATCAAGGTCGACAGTTTGAAAGTAATCTCTTTAAAGAAATGTGCAAACTGTTGGATATAGATAAAACGAGGACGACCCCTTATCATCCTCAGAGTGATGGTGTGGTCGAGAGGTTCAATCGAACGTTGGTAACAATGCTCAGTGCCTATGTTGATAAAAATCATAAAGACTGGGACGAGCAATTACCATACGTAATGATGGCCTATCGCAGTACCGATCACGAAACAACAGGAATGAGTCCAAACAAACTAATGCTTGGTCGCGAGGTTTCAACACCGTTAGATTTAATGTTTGAAATACCGTCATTTGCGAAACCAGTACCTAACAATCAATGGGTCTGGGAGTTACAAGAAAGAATTGAAACCGCACACTCGCTCGTTAGGGAAAATACTCAGAGAGCGATGCAAAGACAAAAATTGATTCATGACACTCGTACCTCGTTCGAAAAATTTCGGGTAGGAGATCAAGTGCTTGTGTTTTTCCCCGTCAAACAGATAGGGAATTCATCAAAGCTAACACAGTTTTGGAAAGGCCCATTTTATATAATAGAAAGAATCTCAGATCTTCTTTATAAAGTTAACTGTGGTAGGAATGGTTCTGAACAAGTAATACATTGTGATAGGATCAGATCTTATAAGCAACAGTTATTGATGGGAGAAGATGAGTTAGATGAAAACGAAATTGATATTGAAATTTTAGAAGAAAGGGACGATGATAAGATAGATGATGATAATATAAATAATGATGAAAATTCTGAGAAAGAAGTTCAGAATGACGGCAAGAGAATGCGTAAAAAACCTGTATGGTCAAAAGATTATGACATGTCTTTTCAGATCAAAGATGGTAAAGACAAAGACCACAGAAAGAAAAGCACCGGCGCAGATTTGCCCGATATGTAAAGACCTCATACCGAAGGAAGAGACATTTGAGAGCCACGTTCTGTCTTGTTCGAGGCAACGACTGGCGTGTGAAAGCTGTGGCCAGACATTCAAGAAGAGGGCTTATCTAGTGAAGCACCAACAGACAATACATGCTGCAGGGGCTAAAGCGCCAGTATGCACTGTCACTAGACCTGATGATGACGTCGAAGAGGAACTTGATTGGGAAATAGACCCGGACGTGTCTGTTGACGCTGACCTGGCAGTATCTTCCGATGACGAAGGAGCAGAGCCAACGAGAACAGAAGAAAGGGTTACGTCTGAGGATACTAGTAGTTCTGTAAACATCGTTCCATCGGACATTCTTCTAGGGCGCATGATAAGAAAGTCCACAGATCCCCTTCCACAAATCGCGCCGAAAAAGCCAAGGACAGAAGCAGTGGTCGTTGCTGATGAACAAGTTGAACTTGCTAGGCCAAACTCATTTATGGTCACGTCCAGTATTAGAAAGGATGGCAAGCTTGCAGAACAAGTAACGATTCTGGAGGAGGATGGGGAAACTGTTTATGAAAACAAGATCAAGGCAAGACAGGATAAGGTGGCCAACGTGGACATTGATCTCGGCCAGATGCTTCCAAGAGGAAATGTGGATGTTTCGAACATCAAGTTTAGTTTTGTTGGGGAAGGACAAGTAAAACTGGAACTCAAATATATCCCAACTGATCAGTCACAGTAAATGATACTGCTTTGCTTTTGACGTTTTTTTTAATGATGATCTAGATAAGATCGACTTTTATTAATATGTCAGTTTGTCTTTGGTAAAGTTACAATGTAATATATGTTGTGTTGAGTTGTTTATTTCGTTTTTTTTATTTTGTTATCATGCGGGTCGCATGTACCCGGAGGCGTGGGTAATGTGGCGACTCTAGGGTTAAGTATCCAGTCTATCAAATCCTGTCTACAAATACAGCAGAAATCAATCAGCGTTTGCTCGGTAATTAGGTACGTAAGCAAGCAGAAAAGGAGTGTTTGCACCTTACAATCAGTATCATTTGATTGGTAAAAGCCTCCGAAAGAATGCCATATTGCCCATTTAATATGTCAGTAAATATTATGTAAATATTCCCCGTTTATAATGGTAATCAAACAAGCGCTTGGTTTCCTACTATAAAGCGTTCAAAGATCGGGTATTTTGCGCCTGTTAAAAGCCGGGAACCATGAGTGAAGCCGGACTCAATCCGATTAGTATAAAAATGAGAAAATTTCTCTGTTGCAGTCAGCTGGAAACAGGTCAAAGCTGGAAACAGGTCAAAGAAGGGAGTTCCTTCCTGGGCACGCCCAGTCTACTACTCGGTCATATGGGCAACCGGCAACCGAGGATAAATAACCTAAAACCTCTTGTTGCAGTCAGTCTGTTTCTAGCCGCGAAGGGAACAGGTCACTTGCGATAGTGAATAATATAGTTAAATAAAGTTGGTATTGTTGTATGCTGTTTACCCCTAAATTCGTGGATCTTAACTTGAAATGTTGTCTGTGCACAATAGTTTATGAAATTCTCGCTACCTTTATTCATAATCAATTAAAAAACATAAAATCTTTAACTTGCAATAAGAATTTTACTCAAAAACAATAACAGATTTTGGTAAATGACATTATTTTTGGGTGCCTTGAAGATTAAGGTCGGCCATCTTGTTTCTCGTTGATTTCGTGGATCCTGATTAGACCTAATTTTCTTTCAAATTAGAGGTATAAACAAACAACAGAATCACAGAAGAGCGAGTCTAAATAGACTTGCATCAATTGGTGCACAGTAATGGTGGGGAAAGGCGATTTTCTTTGAAGACATTGCTATCAAGCTATACCCCTAGAGCAAAACTTTTGTTTCAAAGTGAGAAACTGTTCATAAATAGGTTTTTATTAAAATTCTGTAAGAAAAAATCAGCAGAACCCAATTTTTGACATTTTAACATCAGCAAAATATTTCTTGTGTGAAGACTTATCATTTTTACATATTTTGAACATACAGAATAACTGCACAAGCGGTATTTCAATATCCACGAAATCAATGAGAATCCACGAATCAATGAGAAACAGGCATATAATATTTTGTCATCTTAGTAGAGATAACAGAGAAGCGAACAGTGGATAATTATATCCATCGTAGTAACTTCTCTTAATTATCTGAACAGTGACAAAATAACGAGCAGCATATACCATACAATAAAGCTAGAAGAATTATATCGCAATTGAAGATGAGAAATAGGGTTGAGCTGATGACGAGCTATCTCGGATGAGACACGGAGATGGTCAAATAGATGGATCATAGATAGGCTCGGTCATCATCAACTGAACGCAGCTGAGCTAGCTTGCTCAGGATTAGTTCATCTATAGGCCGATCATTGTATTTGTTAAATAGTAGTAGATCATATGTATTTGATTTTTACGAAGCTAATCAGATTTGTGTTGATTATTTTGAGCTATGATCAATCAGTCCATTTAATCACATTTTATAAAATTGTTGATCATATTAGATATTGATTTTCAAATAATATTACTCTACCGACTGAAGACACGTTACACTATCTACTTTTATATAGAATCTTAGAAATGTTATTTAATGGACCTGTGTCAATTTTGTCCACAGTCTAACTCTTCTCCACATCTTATGTATGTGATATATCTAATCAATCCAGTCACAACGTATTTCAATATCAATTTATTGCTTGTTCTTTCGTAAAACAAGGTGCGGACTGCGATTTCCAGGATTTCTAGTCTAGCACATGTATCTAGACTAAGTTTCGTTTTCGGTATGAGTACTCGAGTACTTGATTAAATTGAAATTATTCATGAGTAAAAACGTTAACTTAGCCCAATTCTCCCAATAATTTTCTACAAAACTCTCATAAAATATTAGTAACTTGTAAGATATTCGCTATTCGTTGACTAAATTCGGAATATCATTTCAATTTAGAGAGTTTTTAGGACTGATCGAAAAGGGTGCCAATTAACAACTAAACAAACGTTGAAAATATGGATCCGGAGGAGGAAGAATGTATGGTAAGTTTACTTTTTTGTGTCAGTAAATGTTGTCATCATGTTATTTGTTGATTAAGAAATGAAATCGGACAGTAGAATTCAGGAAAGGGAAGAAATTTAGTCAATATTCAATTCGGCCTCCTTAAAATTCGACCAAGAATAGGAAAATTCAGCATTTTCTTCTTTTTCTCCAAGCTTTCACATGGCAAGCCCTTATGTCATAGGCTATGATCCAGATAGACAGAAGTTGTAGATAAAAAGTTTAACGAAATTTTGCTTTTTGTACTGCTTGGTAGATCTAGAAAACATTGTTGAAAGTGAAGAAATTGCTTGCTACAAGTGCAGAGCTTCAGATTGTTTCAGAGACCTTTGGGTCACAGGGCCCACCAAGCTGGATTTTGAGGGGTCATTTTCCAACACAATGGGTCACAGTTAAATGTTCAAATTTGGGGATTGGAGTAAATGACTGTGAAATCATCACTGTTTTGTTGTTATTTGAGTGGATGTATATAAACAAAGTACAAAAGATTAGGGCTATTTTCTTCTTTTTTAACTGCAGATAATGTAATTAAATATTGTTGTCCATGATTTTTTAAATATCAGTGCATTGTAGACATATGCAAAAAAAAAAAAAAAAAAAAATCCCCCAAACTCGGCTAGAGAGTTGCTAACATAAATCAGCAGGGTTCAACATTAACTTTTTTGGCTACAAGACCGCCGGGCTTGCTGCTGCCAGATGCTATGAGCTCGGACCAGATGTGCGCTAGCCCTAACCAAAAGTTTCCATTTCAGGAGAAATGGTGGTGAAACGATATGTCGACTGTATTGCGATATTTTACCTTACTATAGCGATAGGTCGATAGAACTGTTAAAAGTCGGTAAATATCACGATAGTTCTTTCGACTATCGGTTGTTTACGAAAGTTTCCTTCAAAACGAAAGTAGAACAACAGTCCAGTAAACGCTTGATTCTTTGTAAACATGCACTTTAAAAAACGTTTCAAAGATCATGAGTAAATTATATAAATTTGCCCTAGAGGGATACTCTAAATGAAGTTAATTGATCAATTACTCGGGCAGTAATTTTCCAATCTGACAGGTGCTTGGGAAGAGTCTATTTTGAAACGAGTCAAATCGGGTTAGAAAAATGAATTTTTGCACATAGGAATAAATATAAAACGATTCTGTTTTTGTAGGAAATTGGTTTAACTTTCAGAAAATAACTGAATTTGAAGCGTATTCGATCGTTTTCAGCACAATCGTAAGTTTCGGAATTTTCTTCTCTGATTAATTTGCCCGATCACCCACTCAAGACATCAGGTGATAATAAGGTCCGCCCATTTATGCAAATTTCTCATGATCTCTTCTTTACCCATGCGCATCTTCAGCGGATATTGCAAAAAAGTAAACAAACCAGAAAGGAAACCTCTAAATAAGCGAAAAAGGTCAGGTTAAAAAATCTCAAATGAATGTATCCTCCGTTTCAATTACGGTGAATGTGAATTTTAAATCTGAAGTAAGGACGACCAGTCGGGCTAGCATCTTGCGGATCTTACTAGCCCGGACGAAGCAACAGGCAGTGAATGTCTGTCGGACGTGCCTTAGTGTTGAACCCTGATCAGTTATTTATATCATTCTTTTTGTTGGAATCAAAAACTCATAACTCTTGCATGGATGAGATAGAGATAAAATAGTTGAACAAAAATGGTATCAAAAGAGCGAGTATCAATGCCGTGACGATTTTGTCACATATTCAGTATCGTCTGCCTGCCACATTTTAAGGTCGAATCTGTTATATCCTTTTCCCGCGACGTCAACTAGCACGTTCATTTACGCGACGTCAATAACGCGCGTGCGTAACGTCATTATATTTTGTATTGTTTACAATCATTGTTAGTAAAGTGAGCAATCCATCTAGACGTGTTTTGTTGGATATTCGACGATTATAGACTTACTATCCACTCGATTAAAAAATACAGGCGTTTGTACTTTATATGTGATTTTACCGGTATCTTCCTCTGCTTTCCATTTAAAAAAACGTTTTAAATAGTGCATAAATTTGTTGGAGACATCGTCGAAACAGCCGGATGTTTTTAATCGAGTTGTCTGGTTACCGATTTGGTTACAAAGCCGGGTACCGTAACGGACACAGTTACTAAAAATAGTAACAAATCAAAGGTGAAGGTAAACGAATCGAATGTGAAGGTTACGAAGATCGCCCGCGATTGGCCGGCCGTTTGTTTACCCTTTGAATTTGGAATATGATAGGATGATCAAGTAAGGTCGTTATAATAATAATCTTAAAATAGATATATCAAGTAGGTCAGACAATTTCGCTGCTTGATGCACATAGCAGATTACGGGTGCATTATGCGAAGGTCAATATTGTTTGAAATCTACTATTTCATGATCATACTTTTACTAAAAATTCGTGCGCCGGGCTGGCGCACCACTACATAAATCCATGCGTCATATTTTGAGAATATGCGGGATTGGCGCGGGCGCGCCGTCAATCTGAAGCTCTGCAAGTGATGTCCTCTTTTTCCACAATTAATTCGGTCGGCACAATCCTTTCAGCCAATCAAAAACGTTGTCAGTTATAAAGTGCGGACCTGCACTCATTCGGTGGAGGTGAAAGCTTCGGTCTTTTTCCTTAAAGCATTACCAACTTTAAGCATTAATATCTCGACGACTACGCCTGATTATCAAAAATGTGTTAGAAAGTTTACATCACATTCTTTAAAGAAAGAGTTTTGTTTATGAATTTTAACATGGATTTTTTAAATATTCTGCCTCAAAAATGGTATCCCGTAACAATAAAGACCAAGGAAGTACCCTCGATGAAACAATGAAAGTGAGGCTGTGACGTAATGCTGACTGATTCTATGACTTCTTAAATGTACATTCCTCTTTAGGAGGCATCATAAATAGTGGGAATGATTAAAGATTGTCAAATGTGAAAAAAAACTCTCATATTTCAGAAGCTAGAGTTGAAGTGGTTGCTAGAAGGGCAAGTAAAAACTGACTTGGCAGATATACAGAATACTTTAATGGTAAATATTATGTTTTATGTAACCAATCACTTGCAAATACAGTACAGCTCACATGTTTTTTGCCTAAAACAATTGCCCATCCCAGACAAAAACAAATTTGGTTGGAAAATCATGGTGATTTGTCATTGCAACCACCTCATTTTTCCAGTCTAAATTTCCGCGCCTCACCATGGATTTGCTGTGATTGCGGCGATTCACATGTTCGGGTAGAAATGCAGGGGAGACCAATATTACCTGTCTACATACCTGTCAACTTTCACGAAAAAATCGTGACTAACACAATTTCAAGTGCAGGTGTTCATCACACGCATGAATGGTCTAAAATCGCTAAAAAACACGATTTTCCAGCAATCTCATGCTTGCAAATCCGTCTGCCATTATTGTTTATCATTGTGAAATTGCACCCTTACTCGCTCAATTAGCGATTATCTTGTATATTGTCACTTTCCTTGATTGACTATCAAATCGCGCCGATGTGTTAACTCGACGATCTCGGGGGTCGACTTATTACAAATGAGGTAAGTGTAAGGCGTGGCTAATTTCGACAAGTCAACCAATCAAAATGCACGATATGTTATCGAGGGGGCAGTTTTACGATAATCTGTCGATGACAATTAGTGCTTGCCCATTCAGTTGTAAACAAACTTTGATTATCGAGTTTATCTTCGCAATTCTACCATTTAAGGACAGATCCTCCATTTATTTCCCACGGTAAGATTTTTTTTATATTTTCTGTACTGATATTTAAATATATGAGAAGTAAAAAAATGACTTAAAAACTATAGGTCACCAAGCGAATTAAAAAGTTATTGGATTTCAAGGGAGACTACTCTTGTCTAAAATTGCAAAAATGAGGTATCACTTAAATACCCACAAAAAACGTGTTTGAAATGACTAGGATTACATAAATAAGTCTTTATTGTGTTCAAAATGTTTTATTCTGTCTAAATGAGTATCAATTTGGGAAAATTTAGGGATGATTTTGAAATTTTTAGTAAAACATTCTTTCAAAAGTAGCTGAAATTGCTCTTTTTTCGCAACATATCTGATGATAAAAAATATTCCAGCGGTAAGATTTTTTTCTTTTTTGGTATAGACATAGCGCTTGGTCATACCTACATAAACAAAACAAGAAAAATATATCAAACCAAGCGTTTTTCTTAGTTATAAGCAAAATTTGGTTTACTTTTTGAAGCTCTGTCCGAAATTGTTTCACTACTTTTATCCATTTTCTTCCTTATTGCCAGCTTTAGATAATAAAAAGTGTCATCTATTGTGTCCATCTGAAGCGCACTAGCTCATAAAGACATCACTTTGCTTTTGTTGCTCCGTTTCCCATCGCTAACGCAACATGTTGAACGCGTAACAAAAAGCGAAATGTACCATCCGAGTACTATTACACTTTAAATGACCAAACAGAGAAAATTGAAATAACCGAAAAGGGTCTTGTCATTTATCAACCAAACATTAACTAAATGTAAAAAATACATTTGCTGAAAAAGGCCAATTATAACTGAAACAGCTTTATTTCGTTATTTAGGATATGCGCAGTAAGTTGCGCAGTAACAACTGGAGGATCTGTCCTTAACAAGATTTAAATGGATGATGATCAACTAGTATAACAGCCTTCACTGAGAATATCAGATCGATCGTGGGCCACCGCTTCGATAAGATTTTGTACATTCCAGAAAATCGGTATTTCGCACTCCTAGGTTGTTTCGCGACGCCCCATTATGTTTTGCAGTTTACCTTATATTCATCTTTATTGCACTTCTCAGAATGGTTTTCTGATACGCAAAATAACCGTGATATGGTCGCACAGGCATTATTTAGCATCATTTACCAGACTAAAAGAAAATCTAAAAAAGGGAAGGAACTTGGCAATTGCTAAACTGTGAACAGGCTTCAGAAGAATTTAAAAAAAAAAAAAGGATAACAAAAAGTTTGAACAAATTGGTTGGTGAGAATTGTTTGGAACAAAGGATGTCTTGTTTCCCACAATAATTATCCTTGATGAACTTTGCTATTTAACTATTCTGCTTTTGTAAAGAAATAAAATGATAAATATAAGACCTAGAAAACAAGCTACTCTCATTGTTTAAAGACTCAAGCTGAAGAAACACTGCGAAAAAATCTCACTCCTAAAAGTTGAGGTTAAATCACTCCACGCGATAAATACCCGCGAAAACGCCTCATTTAAAGGTCGTCGCGCGCAATCTCACTCTTTGAAATTTCCAAAAGTTGACAGGTATGCCTGTCTATGCAAATAGCTGCGGTTGGCGGCGATTCGCATGGTTGAGTGGAAAATTGCAGAGATTCCTGCTGATTCTGGTGGAAAAACGCGCTCGCTGCGGCCATCGCGTTATTCTACTTGAAATCCAATCGCAGGGATGCATGGAAATAGGTAAAAACCGCACTAGCTGTACTGTAGGACCATCTGGGAAGTCTGTAAAATTAACGCATGATTGAATATTAGATAGAAACAACAGAGGTCAATCAGAAATAAGATTTCAAAATAGGGAACGATTTTTTCCATGTAACTGTGACGTAATTTCGGACAAACACTTGAACTTCGTAGGTTTTGATCTCTTAACTACAGCTTGATTTCAAGCCGTAGTTACGACATTCTATAACAACACCGGCCGTTTATTAAAACATAATAACAGTAAAACCCAGTCTATTTTTAGTACAAAATTCTTGGCCATTGTATATGGTAATTTACAGTATGGTAGAAATGATATTTCAGTTTTATTTTTATGCCCCCTTTCGAAGAAAATGGGGGTATATTGTTTTGCAAGTGTCGGTCGGTCGGAAGGTCGGTCGGTCGGTCGGTCCGTAGGTCGGTCGGTCTGTCCGTAGACCAAACCTTGTCCGGAGCATAACTCGAAAAGTATTGAAGGTAGAATCATGAAACTTCATAGGTGGATAGATCTCATTATGGAGAGGTGCAGTGCACAAGAACCGTAACTCTGCCGATCAAATTTTTTGAGTTATTGCCCTTTGTTGATTTTATAACTTGATTCTTGTCCGGAGCATAACTCAAAAAGTATGTAAGGTAGAATCATGAAACTTTACAGGTGGATAGATCTCATTATGGAGAGGTGCAGTGCACAAGAACCGTAACTCTGCTGATCAAATTTTTTGAGTTATTGCCCTTTGTTGATTTTCAAACTTGTTTCTTGTCCGGAGCATAACTCAAAAACTATGTTAGGTAGATTCATGAAACTTTACAGGTGAATAGATCTCATTATGGAGAGGTGCAGTGCACAAGAACCGTAACTCTGCCGATCATATTTTTGGAGTTATTGCCCTTTGTTGATTTTCAAATTTGATTATTGTCCGGAGCATAACTCAAAAAGTATGAAAGGTAGAATCATGAAACTTTACAGGTGGATAGATCTCATTATGGAGAGGTGCAGTGCACAAGAAACGTAACTCTGTCGATCAAATCTTTTGAGTTATTGCCCTTTGTTGATTTTATAACTTGATTCTTGTCCGGAGCACAACTCAAATAATATGTAAGGTAGAATCATGAAACTTTACAGGTGAATAGATTTCATTATGGAGAGGTGCAGTGCACAAGAACCGTAACTCTGCCAATCAAATTCTTGGAGTTATTGCCCTTTGTTGATTTTTACACTTAATTCTTAACCTTGCCTATATCTCGTGTCCTTTTACACATACAGCCTTGATATCTCACACATAGATACCTCCTATCAACATCGTTCACATTTAACCATGACCTTGGACCTTGTGACCTTGACCTTGGAGTTTGACCTACTTTAAAAAAATTAAACCCGGCATATATCTCATGACCTTTTACAAATACAGCCTTGATATTTCACACATGGACACATCTTACCAAGACCTTTCACAATTGACCATGACCTTGGACTTTGTGACCTTGACCTTGGAGTTTGACCTACTTTTAAAAAACTCTAACCTGGCCGATATATCATGTCCTTTTACACCAACAGCCTTGATATTTGACATATGGAAACCTCCGACCAAGACCTATCACATACCACTATGACCTTGGACCATGTGGCCTTGACCTTGGAGTTTGACCTACTTTTAAAAAAATTAAACTGGGCCTATATCTTATGTGCTATTACACATACAGCCTTGGTATTTCACACATGGACACATCTGACCAAGACTTTTCACATTTGACCATGACCTTGGACCTTGTGACCTTGACCGTTTACTTTGACCTACTTCAAAAAAACTAACCTAGCCGATATATCAATTCCTTTTACACATACAGCCTTGATATTTGACACATGGACACCTACAGCCAAGACCTTTCACATTTGACCATGACCTTGGACCTTGTGACCTTGACCTTGGTGTTTGACCTACTTTAATAATACATTATTCTGGCCTATATTTCATGTCATTTTACATATACAGCCTTGATATTTCACACATGGACACATCTTACCAAGACCTTTCACAATTGACCATGACCTTGGACTTTGTGACCTTGACCTTGGAGTTTGACCTACTTTTGAAAAACTTAAACCTGGCCGATATATCATGTCCTTTTACACATACAGCCTTGATATTTGACACATGGTAACCTCCGACCAAGACCTATCACATACGACTATGACCTTGGACCATGTGGCCTTGACCTTGTAGTTTAACCTACTTTTAAAAAAAATCAAACTGGGCCTATATCTTATGTGCTATTACACATACAGCCTTGGTATTTCACACATGGACACATCTGACCAAGACATTTCACATTTGACCATGACCTTGGACCTTGTGACCTTGACCTTTGACTTTGACCTACTTTAAAAAAAACTAACCTAGCCGATATATCAATTCCTTTTACACATACAGCCTTGATATTTAACACATGGACACCTACGACCAAGACCTTTCACATTTGACCATGACATTGGACCTTGTGTGTGACCTTGACCTTGGTGTTTGATCTACTTTAATAATACATTAACCTGGCCTATATTTCATGTCATTTTACATATACAGCCTTGATATTTCACACATGGACACATCTTACCAAGACCTTTCACAATTGACCATGACCTTGGACTTTGTGACCTTGACCTTGGAGTTTGACCTTCTTTTGAAAAACTTTAACCTGGCCGATATATCATGTCCCTTTACACATACAGCCTCGATATTTGACACATGGAAACCTCCGACCAATACCTATCACATACGACTATGACCTTGGACCATGTGGCCTTGACCTTGGAGTTTGACCTACTTTAAAAAAAATTAACTGGGCCTATATCTTATGTGCTATTACACATACAGCCTTGGTATTTCACACATGGACACATCTTACCAAGACCTTTCACATTTGACCATGACCTTGGACCTTGTGACCTCGACCTTTGACCTACTTTAAAAAAAAAAACTTTAACCTAGCCGATATATCAATTCCTTTTACACATACAGCCTTGATATTTGACACATGGACACCTACGACCAAGACCTTTCACATTTGACCATGACCTTGGACCTTGTGACCTTGACCTTGGTGTTTGACCTACTTTAAAAATACATTAACCTGGCCTATATTTCATGTCATTTTACATATACACCCTTGATATTTCACACATGGTCACTTCCAACCAAGATATTTCACTTTTGACCATGACCTTGGACCTTGACCTTGCAGTTTGACCTACTTTTAAAAAACTTAAACTAGGCCTCTATCTCATGTCCTGTTACCTATACAGTCTCAATATTTTACAAATGAATACCTCCTACCAAGACCTTTCACATTTGACCATGAACTTGGCCTGTGTGACCTTGACCTTTGATTTTTACATACTTTTAGAAATCTTTAACCTAGCCTTTGTCTTATGTCCTATTACACCTACAGCCTTGATATTTCACACATAGACACCTCCTACCAAGACCTTTCACATTTGACCATGACCTTGACCTTGGCATTTGGCCTACTTTTAAAAACTTTAACCTGGCCTATGTTTCATTTTACTTTTACATATACAGCTTTGATATTTCACACATAGACACCTCCTACCAAGACCTTTCATATTTGACCATGACCTTGGACCTTGTTAACTTGACCTTGGACTTTGACCTTCATCAAATGTAGGCCCTTGAGGGGGCATATATGTTTTACAAACATCTCTTGTTTAGTGAATGAGTAAATCACCAGTCAATCAATCTGTTTAATCATTTTGAACCACGGCCATAGCACAGTTGGTAGAGCATCTGCCTCTCACTAGATAGGTCCTGGGTTCAATCCCTGGCTGAGGCTTATATCCTTTCTGACACCCAAAATGTCACCCACGAATTGTTTGATATCTTTAAGCTGAGTGGGCAAGCAGCTGGAGGCTCGGTAAGGTGTTGTGGTAGTACTGGAATGAAAAACAACAGGCATCCAGGGTTAGGTGCTCCAGCTGCCATGATATGACCATAGCAGTTGAAAACGGTATAAAACCCCAATAAATCAAACTTAATCTTTAACTCTTTAGACTAAATTTTAAAGCTACTGATGAAGACAAAAAGGATGTTGGTAATTACAGCATTCATAGTTGTTTGTAAGAGTACAGAATATAATGAAGTAAAAGAAGAAAATGCTGATAATCAGTGTTTTCTTCTATTGTCTAAATATTTTCCCAAGCCTTTTATATTGAGGATGTCAACACCAGGTCTTGTTTGGGAAAGGGTTAATGTTGCTGTTTTAAATACAATTAAGGAGGTAGTCCACCCGTAATGAGATTCTTGCAACAGTGGAATTATTCAGGCGCTGTCGAAAACATTCTGCGGTGGAACTTTCCACCACTGATTGTTTACGACATTGCCCAAATAATTTCGGATAGGTAATGACACTGCTCAAGAAAGCGGATGTTTTATGAATTTATAAATGGCCACATTACGGGTATTCTACCTTAACTTGATTATATACTTTATAGGAATGCAGCAGAAGATTTCCATACAGGATGGGATTTGGTAAGAGATATTTCGAGTTTAATTTCTATTATTTATGAATGTTGTGCACCAGATAACTATGCATGCTTGGATTGTCCGCACATTGTACGGATGCCCAAATTATATTGACAGGTTCCTGTAAACCCATTCTCAAACAGCAAAGTTTTAGGGAGGCCCAATTTGAAAGTTGCCACACACAACAAAATGATTGTGACTTATGGTAGGATTTGTGCATAATACAGCACAGAAAACATTGAGGCAAAAAGAGAAGATGCTGGTTATTTGCATTTTCTTCTTTTGTTGCAATGTTTTCCCAGTGTTATTAGGGATGTCAAAACCAGAGCCGCATTCTTTAGAGCGGGATTTTTTAAGATTTCTTAAGATGTTTTGGATAAAGCGTTTTTAAACCGAGACTTTGACCGAGCTGTTCCGAATGCTCCATATTTATACAAATGACGTTATCATGACGTCATTTGTATAAAGTATGGAGCGTTCGAAACACCGCGGTTTATAAATTATGGAGCGTATGGAACAACTCAGTCAAGTCTCTTTTATATTGTTTCTACAGAATTGACCGAGGGGTTACGCACTAATTATAGGGTAATGGCGCCTCCCATTGAGCGTCTTAAAAATCTTGCTCTAAAGAACGCTTTATCCTAAAATATCTTAAGAAATCTCAAGAAAACTCAAGAAATTTCGCTCAAAAGAACGCACCTCTGGTCTTGTAAGGGAAAGTCCAGTATGAAAGCTATAATGCAGACAACAAAATGGATGTTGATGAAGATAGGATTAAATGATTTGTGTGCAACGTAACAGAGAAAATATTTGGGCAAGGAAATGTGAGTGATCAGGATCCTCTTCTTTTGCCTGAATGTTTTTCCAAGATATTAACCCACTACCACACAGTGACTCTTTTTGACTCCCCACAAGATAATGGCTTGGGGAAACATCGTGGAAAATGAAGAAATTGCTTGTGCAAGCAATTTCTTCATTTCCCACAACGTTTTCTATGTAAAATGACCAAATAATGTAAAATTTTTTATTCACTTGAAATTGTCGTCTGCAACACATTTCAAATTGGAACAATCTAAAATTTTGTCGTTTGGTAATGGGTTAAGGGACAATCAATGAAAGGAGATCTTTCTGTATGGGAAATGATAAAGCTTTCTGTAAGACTAAAAAAAGTCATTCGAACGAAAAGAAATGATTGAAATTGTCACACACATTGCTTAGTTTGTGTAAGACTTTCTAGAAGACAGGTAATTAGAGGTTAATTAAACTTTGAAGTTTGTTCTAAATATAGAAGTTTTTGCACATTTGAAGAGTGCTTCAATCAGTTGAAACTTTGCTGTAACATTCTTTGTCAACTTAGAGAAAACTTTATACCTCAATAATTTCTAGCCGTAATTTACAGATTTTCTTTGTCAATTCCAAAATTTGTCTCTTGTTCATGGGTTTGAAAGTTGGAAAAATCTGAAATTTTGTCATTTGGGAAAGATTTTGACTTAAAACATATCACTTTTACCATGAAGTATTGCCATGTAGCATAGTTAGGTAGAAAATATTGAGACAAAAAAAAATTGCTTCTTCAGGTTTTAAGCTTTTTAATGTTTCTCCAATTGCTTGCCAAAGCTTTGTTGGGGTCGTCAATGCTCTTTGGATTACTATTTAATCCCGTCACATAAAGACAGGTTTTGACATCCCCGATGGAAAAGGATTGTGAAAACATTCAGACAAAATAGGAAAATGCTGTTAATCAGCATGTTCTTTTTTTCGTCTCAATATTTTTTGTGATACATTGTACACACATCATATTGTTATTAAATCAGTATGTCATTTGCAGCAGCTTTCAAAAAGTAAAACTGCTGAAAGTAAGTGTCAAAGCCAATCATTATTAGGTAAAGGGTTGAATTAAGGATAGTCTTGATTATTTTGTTGATTATGTTGTAAGCTAATGAATCTGCCATTTCCCAAACACTTCGAGTTTTGACGAGCCCTAGAGCTTTGGCAAACAATGAGAAAAAAAGAAAATACTGAAGAGGAGATTTTTTGCCTGCTTCCCAAACACTTTCTACCTTTAAAACAATCTTTAAATGTTCCATCGAAATTTACTTAAAGTGTGTCTTCTGCAATTATGTTCAATTTAGACCAGTCTAAAATATTGTCATATGAGAAATGGTTAAGCTGGTATATTGATTAACCCTTTTCCTTACAATACCATGTTATGATGCTCATAATAGATAGTGCTTGGGAAATGTTGAGGCAAAAGATGAAAATGCTTATCATTTTCATCAACATTTTCTCCTTTTGTCTCAATATTTTCTGTGCCTCATTGTCACAAATTCTATCTTAATCAACATCTATTTTGTCATCTGCAACTCATTTTAATTTAGACTCTGTCTAAAACTCTTATTAGACATGATTAACTTTTCCCTAACGATACTTGGTTTTGACAACCCTAATATAAAAGGTTAAAGAAAACATTGAGGTAAATCAAGAAAATGCAGATGATCAGCATTTTCTCCTATTGTCTCAATATTTTCCAATCTATATTGTACACGAATCATGCCATTATCAACATTCATTTTGTCATCTGCAGCAGCTTTTGAAATTGGAATGGTTCAAATTATGGCTGTTTGAGAAAGGGTTAAGCTGAACTATTGATTAGCTAATGATCAAATGCCAGGCTTTATTACAGAGGTTAATTCAGTGCTTACATTTATCCTTTTCCCCTGTGACAAATGGTCCAAGCTGGTCCCAATAGAGAACAATTTCATCCAGTTAACTGTGACGTAATTTCGGACAAGCAATTTCAATTTATTGTATTTCATAGGTGTTGTTATGAAATCTCGTAACAATGGCTTGTATCAAGCGAAATCAAGATTTTATAACAACACTAACAGGTTATCAATACATTACGCCAAACCCAGTCTTTTTTTAGCACAAAATTCATCACCATTTAAAGATGCAGAGGGCAATTAACCATACTTTTAGCAAAATGTATATGTTAGAACATGGAAAATATTGAGAGAAAAGGATGAAATGCTGGTTACCTTTAAATGATTTTCTCCACTTTTGTTTGTTGATGTCAAAACCATGGACAGGGTTTTCCCTATGCATAAGAAATTGGGGGTCACTATGACCCCTTTGCCTTCAAAGTTGGGGGTCATTTCTCCAATTTTGTGGGTCAAATTTTATAAATACCTTAGGACTAAAGTTTCATAAGAAAATTTGGACTTTAAAACTTGCGTCATTAATGACCCTCAGGTAAATTTCTAAAGGGTTATTTGTTTTGAAATTGCGACAATGACGCACAATTTGTGCGTCATGGAAAACCCTGCATGGAAGATGAGTTTTGGAAAGTGTAAGAATTCATTTGCCATAAATGAATTGGATATACCTTTGTCAATGCTGCTTTCCTCTAGCCTTTTTCAAAAGTCGAAAAATTACACTGTTCCAATTTAAAAGCACCAATGGTTTGATATCTTTTACATATGTGAGCGAGCAGTTGGAGGCTCGGTAAGGATGTTTAGGTCATACTGGTCAGAGAAATGACATGAATCCATGGTTAAGTGCTCCAGATGCACAATAATTATGACCATAGAGTAAATGAAAAAGGCGTTCAACTGCATTCAATCAATGAAATGTCTGCGGACAACCCTTTTTGTCACTTTATTCCCTATTATCCCTTAGTTGTTTGACAATGTTGTTTATACAATTGGGAAAAAGGTCAAATGTTCATAAGATTTTCAATAGGCCATTACCACACAGTGACTCTTTTTGACTCCCTTGCAAGAAAAGGCTTGGGAAAACGCTGTGGAAAATGAAGAAATTGCTTGTGATAAGCAATTTCTTCATTTTCCACAATGTTTTCTACCCCCAAATGGAGAGATTTTTGAAATATCGTCAACTTGAATTTGCCATCTGCAACACCTTTCAAATTGGAACAATACAAAAGTTTGCCATCTGGTAATGGGATAGTCAGAGAAAGTGAAGACATTATCACAAACACCTTGTCACAACTTGCAATTATATTGTAATAAATAAAGTCTTATGCTTTTAGCATGACAGTATGGCAAGATGTTACTCTTGTTTACTTGACCCTTTCCCAAACGACAAAAAGAGTGGTCCAAATTGAAAGCCCCTGCAGATGACAAAATAGATGATAAAAAAGTTAAGATTTGTAAATAATATAGCAAAGAATATATTGAGACAAAAGGAGAAAATGCTGGATATCAGCATTTTCTTCTTTTGTTTCAATTTTTGTTTACCCAAGCCTATTCTATTAGGGGCGTCAAAACCAGGTCTTGTTTTGGAATTGGTTAACCCTTTCCAAAACGAGAACATTTTATGGTTGTCTTTCAATTCAAAGACAATGCAGCCAACAAAATTAATGAAAACTGTGGCTATCAGATATATCAAAGCAAGGAAAGTATTGAAGGAGAAGGAGAGAATGCTGGTGATCAATTTTCTTGCAGTGCTTTTCATAGCCGTCTTGATTAGAGACATCCTGATCAGATCTTTGTTAGGGAAGGGTTAACCTTTTTCTGAACAAGACCTACTGGTTTCGATGTTCCTAGTCCGAAAGAGATAGGAAAAATTGAAACAAAAGAAGAATGTTTGATTTTGATTAACCCTTTCCCAAATGACAAAATTTTGGGGTGGTCTAAATTCAAAGGGGTTGCAGACGAAGGAATAAATTATATCAAAAGGAGAAAATATGCATGTTATAGCCCAGAAAATATTGAGGCAAAAGGAGAAAGTGCTGGTCACGAGCACTTTCTTCTTTTGCCTCAATGTTTTCCCAAGCATTTTCTATTGGGGACATCAAAACCTGGTCTTGTTTGGGAAAGGGTTAAGAGTGAATTTTGCAGCAGTATAACACTGAAAGTATTGAGGCAAAAGGAGAAAACAAATCACAGATCATCAGCATTTTTGTGGTTTTGCTTCAATGTCTTTGAGATAAGGACAATAAAACCAGGGCTTGTTTGGGAAAGGGTTAACCAGTTGCTAGGACATGAAACTTTTCCCATGCAAGCCCTTGTTTTGACGTATATAACAGGAAAAGTTTTCTTCTTTTGCATCTATATTTTCTGTGCTATACAGTGCGCTAATCATTTCGTCATCAAATAAATTCTGTTTTCTGCATCGGTTTTGTAATTTGAACATTTAAAATCTGTCATTTATGATAGGGCCGATGGTTCACAAACATGTTTTTCCCTATATACTTACAGATGACAGAACAGTAGCCAAACCACAGAGAAATCTTCTCTCTAATCCAAAGTAAGTGGGTTAACCCATTACCAAACAGCTAAATTTTTGGCTGTTTCTAATTCAAAGATGTTGCAGATGACAATTTCAAATTAATTGAATTTTACATATTTTGGTCTTTTAGGGAAGAAAACATTGTGGGAAATGAAGAAATTGCTTGTGACGGTCTTTTAGGGAAGAAAACATTGTGGGAAATGAAGAAATTGCTTGTCACAAGCAATTTCTTCATTTTTCACAATGTTTTCCATAGCCATGACAGGGGTTCTGAAATCCATTGTCGGAGTTGCCCAGGTTGTCCTAAAGAGGTTACAGACAATTTGCCAACATTTTGGTCTCTTTTGTTCACACAGACAACTGACATTTGTCAAACAAACAAACATGGACAAGTAGCCAATCTAAAGATTTCAGGACCCTTGCATTATCTTGTAGGAACTCTAAAAGAGTCATTATGTGGTGATGGTTTAAATCTTATTGTCGCAAGATAATTTAAAATAAAAAAGTAATTAAGCTACAGATAAGGAGGGGTAATAATGGTTATTCAAATTACAAAATATCATGTTTAGACAATTCAAATGAGCACCCATGACATTGCGTAATGATTTGAACAAAAAAAAAAATGAATTTAAAATGCATTAAAAAAAATTACATCTCGGCTTTCATCTGTTGCTCTGCTGTGTACGAATAACATTAGCTTCTATTAACTCTTTCGCTGCCAAATTTCCTGGAATTGTGCTATTTCCAGTGCCAAGTTTTTTTAAACTTCATAACAGGGCTTATCAGTTTATAATATAGTAAAATTATTATTTGATGCATTTTAACCTGAAACCCTCAGGAATGACTTCACATAAACTATTTTGTTGAATAGCATACTTTTTATCAGGCAGTTTGATCAGATGACCCTGACCTTGACCTTGAATTACCTAATTAAGCTATTGTTTTGAAGTCGCCAAAAGGCGACATTGGCAGTCTCCTAATAGGTCGCCAAAAGGCGACATTGGCAGCGAAAGAGTTAATGGATCTTGTTTGATGCTAAACAAAATGACAACATTGAGATATTTGATCTTATATAACTCAAGTTTTAGTTTGAAAAGAAAAGACAAGCTGTTAAAAACAGTTGAGGCGATAATACATCAGAAATATGTTGAAAATGTTATATCTTTTAAAAATCTGCTAATAAAAAACTTATTGAAGGCTAAGTAAATTTTTTGCTTGGTGGTCAATAACTTTTTTGTCAGCAGATTTTTGAAACATTTACTGCAGGGAGGAAATCCATTACATTTTTCGTCATCTCTGCGTTAAACTGTTTTCAAATTGGTCACATATTAGCAGATTTTCTGCAATTGTTGTGTCACATAATTCTCTGATGTGATATCACAGTCAGATATTATCTTCTGCTATCTTTAATGCTAAACTGATCCTCATTTATGGATCTTAATTATAATTTTAGTAATAATTGTTTAAAGTAACATGGATTATCCCTTTTCCAAACAAAACCAGTTCCCGATTTCTCGAAAAAACTTAAGAATGTTCTCATGCTCAAATCTGAGCACCATGCTCAAATCGCACGAAATCCATGTGAACTTTAATCTAATACCCTTCAACGTAGGAGAGTATCCCTTTGAAGTTGAGTATGTTCTCATGAGAATATACTTAAGTTTTTTTTTCGAGAAACCGGGGCCAGGTTTTGACATCCCTCAAAGAAAATACTTTGGAAAACATTGAGCCAAAGAAGAAAATGCTGGTGACCTTTTGTCCCAACTATATTGTTTGCTAATGGGGTCTTTATCAACAGCCATATTGTCATCAGCTGCAGTCTCTTAAATGGAATAGTATAAATTTTGGCCATTTGGGAAAGAGTTAAATATGAACAAACAATGTTGTTTATGATTGCAGTAATACAGGCCAGATCAAATGTGTTGTGACCTTACTGGGGGATAGTATTTGTGATGCAGTAAGTGGGATTTTTGTCTTTCTATTCTCCAATATTCAAAGATTGAAAGCAAATTATTTTATTGTTGTTGGTCTGTCCAAATCAAAACATAAAAACAAAATATCGAAGTAAAACATATCATTTCTGATTCATTTCCAAACAAGACATGTTTTAGAGCGCATTATTTAGTATGATTTGAAAAGCATTTAGAAAAATTAATCAGAATATGAAAAAAAAATTATACCCAGCATTTTCTTCTTTTCTCCATATATTTTGCATGCTAAAAGTTGAATTACATACCTGAAGTAATTTGTTGTCTACAACTCCTATCAATTTGGAGGGGTCTGAAATATTGATGTTTCATTTAACCCACCCATTTTGTCAGCCATTATCTCCAAAAATTAGCCCTTGTCTGAGTTTTTACACATACAAATTAAAGATATTATGTAACCTTAACAATCCACAGAACTTAATGAAAATCTATATTTTGAACCCTTGTTGCAACCCATCTTTTCTCATGTGCATTATATACATGATTGTGTTTTGTACTTTTGCTTGCAGGATATAAGCTTTAAACATAAACTCGGGAACTCTAAAGAACACCACATATTTAAAACAAAGTTAGCTCACGATATTCAGTGGAAACTACAACAGGTAACTGTTTGTGTTAACCATTTGGGAGTTTCCCAAACAAGACCTGGTTTTGATGCCCTTAATATAAAAGTATCGGGAAAACATTGAGGAAGAAAAAGCATTGAAGAAGAAAATGCTGGCAACTCCATTTGTCTCAATATTTTCTTAGCTATCTTGTACACAAATCATTATTGTCATTATCAATTTTGACGCGTGCAGCAGCTTTCAAATTGGACCACACTAAATTTTTTTCATGTGAAGTTTTTCTGTTATCGAGTTCTGATTATCTGATAATATGAATGATGCCTATTCCAACTGCATAAAGCCAATAAAACCATTGAAAGAATGGTACATTTGCATGTTTTCCTTTTCTTGCAATGTTTGTCAGTATGTCATGTTTACAATGTCAAGAGCCAGTTGGAATTATCCGAGTCCTTAGCAGTTAAAACATATTTAAAACAAAGTTAGCTCACGATATTCAGTGGAGACATCAACAGGTAGGGAAAATTAACTATTTTGCAAACAGCAAAATTCATGGTGGTTTAATTTAACCCATTACCACACATTGACTCTTTTTGACTCCCCAAAAGATAATGGCTTTGGAAAACTGTGGAAAATGAAGAAATTGCTTGTGACAAAAAAGACCAAAAAATGTTAAATTTCCTTAACTTGAATGTGTCGTCAGCAACATCTTTGAATTATGTGGTAATAGGAAAAGGGGCTGCGGACGACAAAATGAATGTTAATAAAGATATAATTTGTGTATGATACAGTACGGAAAATGTTGAGGCAAAAGGAGAAGATGTTGGTTATCAGCATTTTTATGCTCCCCAAAAAAATTTCGGGGGAGCATATAGTCGCCACGCTGTCCGTCCGTCCGTGTGTCCGTCTGTACGTACGTCCACAGCCAGATCTCAGTAACCCTTGGACCAAATTCAATGAAACTTCACCTGTGAACTCCCTGGGATAATCCCTAGGGACTTTTTTCTCAGTTTTGTAATTTGAGGCTGCGTCATGGAAAAAGGGGGCCTTAATGTCAAAATTAGTTTTTCTCTAATTTCTCTTCATCTAATGGACAGAATTAAATGAAATTTTGTGCTTATCTGATAAATGAGATGTCCTAGACCATATTCTATAAATTATGTGTGTACAAAAAATCTGTCATGGGAAAAGGGGGCTTAATGTATGATAGTTTTTATTTTGTGACAAACACTTATTCGGGGAGCATAATCCGTCTATGACGGCTCTTGTCTTCTTTTGTCTCAATGTTTACCCAAGCCATTTACACCAGAGACATCAAAACCAGGTCTTGTTAAGGAAATGGGTTAATTGATTGTGCCAGTCAATGTATTTGAAAGATTTGGAAATTCTTGGTTAGAAAATCAAAATAACTTGCTTTATTTCCATTTCACTTGAAACTTAGCAGTAATATTCACATGATAATGGATTGCTGTACACAAAAATTGTAACTCTACCTAGCTTAACTTTTGAGCTATTGCCCTTTGTCGTTCGACATCAAATTGTGCGAAGGGGGTATTTTGTGACAGTTTGACACTCTAGTTCATAATTTTTAGCTCGACTTTTCGAAGAAAATGAGAGCTTATACTGTCACCCGGGTGTCGGTGTTGGCGTCGGCATTGCAACAAAGGTTAAAGATTTTTCAAACATCAATGACTTGCATACTATCAAAGGGATTCAACCCAAACTTGGAATACTTATTTACCATCATACCTCTACCTTACTACCAGGGCCCATGACCCTGGCTCCACTATATGGAGTCATGCCCCCTTCATACTAAGCAACTTAGAAAGTCGAGCGCGCTGTCTTCGGACAGCTCTTGTTTTATGACAGGTCAAATTTAGTTTATTCCAATACCTGATCAGATTCTATTCTTTGTAGGTTCAAGAGGCAGCGAATCATTTAGCAAAGACATTATCCATCGTTAATTCACGCGACCCAGATCATGAGTTTAAAACAGCGAGAGAAGTAGAAATAGTAGGTAACTTTTATATCGCTACTTTTCAAAGAAAACCTTGTAACTGCAGCTTAAAACAAGCTGCATTTATAAGGTTTTATTGAAAAGTGACGATATATTAATTTTAAAGTTGACCTTTCCCAAGATGCAAAAATTACACTGTCCTAATTTTAGAGCTACTGCAGACTACAAACTAGATGCTGGTAAAGATAGAATTTGTGTTCATTATAGCATGGAAAACATTGAGGCAAAAGTAGAAAATGCTGGTTATGCTGGTACGTCAAAACCAGAGCTGCGTTCTTTAGAGCGAGATTTTTTAAGATATCTCGAGATTTCTTTAAAATATATTTTAGGATAAAGCGTTCTTTAGAGCAAGATTTTTAAGACGCTCAATGGGAGGCGCCATTACCCTATACTTCGTGCGGAACACCTCGGTCAACTCTGTACAAGCAATAGAAAAGAGATTTGACCGAGTTGTTCCGAACACTCCATAATTCATAAACTGCGGTGTTCCGAATGATCCATACTTTATACAAATGACGTCATGATGACGTCATTTATGACGTCATGATGACGTCATTTGTATAAATATGGAGCATTCGGAACAGCTTGGTCAAAGTCTTGGTCTTAAAAACGCTTTATCCAAAACACCTTAAGAAATCTTAAAAAATCTCGCTCTAAAGAACGCGCCTCTGGTCTTGTTTAGGAAAGGGTTGAAGCCATCCTCAAATGACTGCTCCAGCCAGACCTATGACAAGGCCATGTTTGTCAGACATCTGTCTGTGCATGTATACGTCCGTGTGTAAACTTTTTCATGAAACATTTCCCATCAAAACTCTTGATTATCAGCAATTGCATCTTTTCTGTCAATATTTTTCCAAACTATTTCTGTTATGGGTAAGTTTCATTTGCCGTTTGTAATGTATAAATGTATGACAGCCTGTTGTCTTAGAAAGGCTGAACATTAATGATGAATTTTGTCGTAAAAATAGACAGGGTTTACTGTTATGTTTTGATAAACCATTGGTGTTGTTATAAAACCTCATAGATACGGCTTGAATCAAGCTGTAGTTATGAGATTTTATAACACCCACAAAATACTATTGTTTGTCCGAAATAATGTCACATTTAACTGGATTAAAAAAATAATTCCCTATTTTGTGTGTCTCATTCCAGGTTTTAGATGAGGTCATGAAGTTTCTGACTTTAGGTAGAACGTGTCTTTCATTTCCCAAACGAAAATCTTTAGAAGAATTAATACAAACTTCCAATATGGTAAGTTACTTGTTTAACACTTTCCCAAACGACAAAGTTTTAGGGTGATCCAAATTCAAAGATGTCGCAGACGACAATTTCAAGTAAATGGAATTGAAAATTTACTTGTCTTTTAGGGTAGAAAATATTGTGGAAAATGAAGAAATTGCTTGTCACAAGCAATTTCTTCATTTCATACAATGTTTTCTAAAGCTGAGGGGCGTCAAAAAGCATCAATATATAGGAATGGGTTAAGGTATTCCATCCCTAATGAGATTCACGCAACATTGGAAATGTTCGGGTGACATTGTAAACATTCAGCAGTGGAACATACCACGGCTGAATGTTTTCAATGTCGCCCAAATAGCTTTGAATATGAAGTGAATATCATGGATGCCGCATACGAAATTCTTACATCACTTGAATCTCATTAGAAGTTGACTACCTTAACTCAAAAGTACTGTTTGAATTTGAGTGAGATATCGGTCTAATTCAATAGGAATAATATGACATGTTGTAGTGAAAGTGAAATGTCAATCGAACAAAACTGTTGCTCATATCATCTTGGGTCAGGTGAGGGATTAAGAGTTCTTTTCTTTTGCAAGAGTATGTCGCGCACCTGAATCAAGACAAATTAGAGAAATAGCCAAAAATTCCTTCGATAAGTTTTTCTGTGCAACTTTCATGTTCATTTATCTGTAGTTACTGAGTTTCTGATAGAGCTATTTCTTTGCACAATGTCATGCTTTTGTAACGGTAAAATCAAACTCTGTGCAAAGACTCTTTTAGGTCTTCTGACCAAAGGCCATGGTGACCTATTGCAACCGTGTTTCGTCCGTCGTTGTGCATCGTCCGCCGTGCATTAACTTTTAACATTTTCGTCTTCTTCTTGAGATCCAATGGACCGATCAGCATAATGTAGTAGTCTTTATTTGTTTTACAGCAAAATTTCCAACCACCGGTGCCAAATGACGTTGCAGTCAGTTTTTATATTCATTCCAACAAACTTATCCTTGCCATTTATCACCTACAACACATCTCTAATCAACAAATAGATATAGTTAGTAGACATCAGGTGGGTACTATGAATAATGTCAATGAATTATATCAGAGGTGCGTTCTTTAGAGCGAGATTTCTTTAGATTTCCTGAGATTTCTTAAGATATTTTAGGATAAGGCGTTCTTTAGAGCAAGATTTTTAAGACGCTCAGTGGGAGGCGCCATTACCCCATACTTTGTGCGGAACCCCTCGGTCAATTATGTAGAAACAATATAAAAGAGACTTGACTGAGTTGTTCCGAACGCTCAATGATTTATAAACCGCAATGTTCCGAATGCTCCATACTTTATACAAATGACGTCATGATGACGTCATTTGTATAAATACGGAGCATTTGGAACAGCCCGGTCAAAGTCTCGGTCTTAAAATCCCTTTATCCAAAACATCTTAAGAAATCTTAAAAAATCTCGCTCTAAAGAACGCGGCCCAGACTCCCTTCCCAAGACAGCAAAATATTACGCTGGTTCTAATCAAAAGATGATGCAGATGACGAAACATTTTTTCTGAGAACAGAAAGTCTCATTTCTTTCAGTGCTATATTGTGCACAAATTCTTTTTTTGTCATTGTCAACTTTGTCATTTGCACCAGCTTTCAGATTGGAACAATAAGTTTAGAGATTGTGAACTGTTGAAAACCAAGGTTTATAATAGCAGAACTAATTTCCACATTTGATTTAAAGCGAGATTTTATATAATTTCTTTAGAAAGTTTTTTGTTCTTATAGACTGATTTCAACTCTGCCGGAAGAACATTGATTCGGTGATTTTTTCAATATTTTGACAATAATAATTTTGTATTGAAGTTGTTGCTGCTGGATACTGCTTGTATATTAATTCAAATTAATTAATTTTAAATGACAATGATGTAACATGATTTTTGTAGCAGATTTTTCATTTGTTAGGTTTGGATATGGAAATCTGTATTGATAATGATTTATCATATTAACATGTACAAATCTTGTATCACTTACAGGTTGAATGTACTGTACAATGGTTGAACGAAGCTGTGATATTGTTTAGTCTAGCTATACAACAGTGTCAGCAGCTCAAAGATAAGGTAGGATCTATGATTATGTGAATAATTGTAACAATTTCAAAAACAGCAAAGATTTGGATAGACTTTGTGTACAATGTAGTGCAGAAAATACTGAGGCAAAAGAAGCATTTTTCTTCTATTGCCTCAATTTTCCCCGAAGCTTTTCCTATAAGGACATTCAAAACCAGGTCTTGTTTGGGCAAGGTTCCTTTTTACATGTTCATTAGCCAAGAATAAATCATGCTACATATGAATGCAGACTCATGATATAGTAAATTTCACCTGCTGAAGATACTTTTTGTGTCAATATGTCAAACATTCATGTAGATTTATTCAATATAGATAGTTAGACAAAAAAGTAAAAAAGAAAGGAAAAAAAAAAGAGTGACAAAGAATGGATAATTATTATGAATTGCTGTGGAAATTCTGGGGTCTGTGATTCACAATTTTCTATGTCACTTAGTTTATCTGATAAAAAAATTACCTAGAATTGTCATTACAAGGCTTTCATGTGAACCCTTTCCCAAAGAACAAAATTTTAGGCTGGTCCATTTCAAGAGATGCTGCAAAAGAAAAAAATGGATGTTGATAAAGATAGGATTTGTGTATGATTTAACACAGATAATATTGAGGCAAAAGGAGAAATTGCTGGTTGTCAGCATTTTTTTCTTTTGCCTCAATGCTTTCTGAAACCCGTTCTATTTGGGATGTCAACACCAGATCTTGTTTGGGAAAGGGTTAAGCAGATATATCATTTTACATTAGCAATAATATTCAAAGTTGTGACATTCTCATACTTATGTAGTCTTATGTAGTGGTGTGCTTACCTTTGTGGTATTGACCAAACACCAATCGATAGATCGCTGTAGAATCTAAGACAAACAATTGGAGGGGGGCATTGACATGTCAATTGTTTTGATTGTCAGTCCATAGATGATTTTGATTGACAGCTGGCGTTTGGTCAATTTAAAAAGATCAGAGATATTATAGGGTTAATTCACGTTTTTGAGGTCGTTAACATTCTCAGAGGCCCAAAAAATGCGTTATCGCCTGAGACCACCTGGACGCTATTATTGCATAAAATATGAATAATTTGCAAAGAAATGTAATAAATTAAGACTAAAAAACTTTGTGAAAATTTAGCCACATTTACACCGACAGATACCAGAGTTTTCCGGCATTTGACTCGACATATATCGAGTAAGCACGATATCCATTAGACGGGCCGTTAGATTTTCATCGTGTAGCTATGTAGTCAAGTTTCATCGCATTTTTACTGACATAATCTTCATTTGGGTTGGCAAAATCATAACAGTATTCGACTTAGTTTTCTTTTGGAAACATACTCTGGATATTCTAACATTCATTTCAGTGCGAGTAATAAATTAAAAGGTCGGAATTTCCGAGGTAGTTCTCTGGACCGTCTGGTTCGTTTCAGACATTCGTTCATTTCAATAAAAACAAAGTTGTAAAGGAAAAATTGCAGTAACTAAAAGAAGAACAAGAAACACATAGGCTTACCACCATATTTGACCTAGACCACAACCACTCAATTCTAATTTCTATCCTTCCATGTCCACGAAATCCCCACTTTTAGTTCAAAATCTGTCAGCTGCCCGTTTGTTTACTTTTTGATTCCAAGAATTAAACCTACGTCACTACATTACGTCATCAGATATGGTTACACTGGGAGACCTAGTGTACTATTTATTGGGATGTAAACTGGAAATGGGGTCTTACAAGAATTTACATCGCGGAAAAGGGAAATGACAAAATTTCGGCTTTATTTTCAATTTTCTGAAGCACTCACAACAAATCCCCGATCGTGGATATTTGAGTGCAAAGCCGGTCCGATATCGCACGTGAATCTGCCGATTAATGCACGATTTCTCTGGATATCTGCCCGGTTTCTGCTGGTTATACAATGCCAATAACAGACTGAAAACACACATTTTAGGCAATAATATTGTTTACTGCTTTCATTTTCATTTCATTTTTTTTCCATTTATTTATTAGCAAAACTCAATGTGAAAACCTGATAATAGTCTATAACATCTCACCTGTATAAGAGAATGATAAGACTCATATTTGGAATGTTGGTATATCTTATTCATATTCATTTTTGGTACCAAGGTCAAGGTCATCCATTCAGGTCAATTATCTAAGTCATGAATCTTTTTTTCAGTTGAAAGCTGTCCAGATTTGGGGAGGTGGGAGAGTGACGTGAACAGCGAAACAATAGTAATACAGTGATTATACGATATTATAGAAACAATTCTGTAGAGAGACTGCATCTATGCCTTGTGATAATAATTATGTTACTAGATAAACAAAGGATGCTCAGTGTATTTATGCAGAAAAGTATCATATGATAATGTTATGAAAACCTCTCATACATTTTCAGATATATAGGAAAGGGGTGGTCATGAATTTTCAAAACAACATGAGGATATCGCTTATTGTTAGCTCACCTGAGCACGAAGTGCTCAAGGTGAGCTATTGTGGTCGCTTTTTGTCCGTCGTCCGTCCGTCTGTCCGTCCGTCCGTCCGTCCGTCCATCTGTCCGTCCGTCCGTCCGTCCGTTCACAAATTCTTTCAACATCTTCTCCTCCTAAACCATTGGACCAATTTTGACCAAACTTGGCAGGAATGTTCCTTGTGTGATGATTTTCAAAACTTGTTTGTGAATTTTTGATTTGTCAAAAAATGTGGGCATGGCAGGCAGAAAGGGGCTTATCAGACTAGAAATCATAAGAAAATTCTTTAAAAATCAACCATTGGGCCCAATTGAACCAAACTCGGCAGGAATATTGCTTGAGTCACTCTTTTCAAAATTTGTTCACAAATTTTTATATTTGTCAAAAAATATGGCCGTGGCAGGGAGAAAGGGGCTTATTAGACTTAGAGAAATCATTAGAAAATTCTTTAAAAATCAACCATTGGGCCAATTTGAACCATACTTTGCAGGAATGTGCCTTGAGTCATTCTTGTCAAAATTTGTTCACAATTTTTTTCATTTGTCAAAAATTGTGGCCGTGGCAGGGAAAAAGGGGCTTATCAGACTTGGAGAAATCAGAAGAAAATTCTTTAAAAATCAACCATTGGGCCCAATTGAACCATACTTGGCAGGAATGTGCCTTAAGTCATTCTTTTCAAAATTTGTTCAGAAATTTTAGATTTGAAAAAAAAAACATGGCCGTGGCAGGGTTAAAGGGGCTTATTAGACTTAGAGAAATCATAAGAAAATTCTTTAAAAATCAACCATTGGGCCAATTTGAACCAGACCTTGCAGGAATGTGCCTTGAGTCATTCTTTTCAAAATTTGACCACAAATCTTTTTATTTGTAAAAAAATGTGGTCTTGGCAGGGAGAAAGGGGCTTATCAGACTTGGAGAAATCATAAGAAAATTCTTTAAAAATCAACCAATGGGCCAATTTTAAGCAGACTTTGCAGGAATGTTCTTTGAGTCTCTCTTTTCAAAATTTGTTCACAGTTTTTTTCATTTGTAAAAACTGTGACTGTGGCAGGGAGAAAGGGGTTTATTAGACTTAGAGAAATCATAAGAAAATTCTTTAAAAATCAACCATTGTGCCCAATTGAAGCAGACTTTGCTGGAAGGTTCCTTGAGTGACCCTTCTCAAAACTTTTTCGCGGATTTTTGATTCGTCAAAAAATGTGGGTGTGGCAGGGAGGAAGGGGCTTATCGGACTCAAAGAAATCATAAGAAAATTCTTTAAAAATCAACCATTGTGCCCAATTGAACCAGACTTTACTTGAATGTTCCTTGAGTTACTCTTTTCAAAATGTGTTCACAAATTTTTCCATTGGTCAAAAAATGTGGGCATGGCAGGGAGGAAGGGCTTATCAGACTTAGAGAAATCATAAGAAAATTCTTTAGAAATAAACCATTGGGCCAATTTTCTATTTCCCTTATCTGTTGCTCTCAGGCTGGCCCCACATTTATCTATGTAAACAAATAAGGGATTAGCTTTAGCTTATCAGATGGTAATCTTTCACTAAATTCTATCAATCACAGACAAAATCTTGTTAATTGAGCCTATCATAAATGATCAATCTCTAACAGATCAGTATGCTTTGAAAATTAGCCATATGTTGTATATTGCGAAATCATGAAATAATTGTTGAAAATTAACTAACTCAACAATTGTGCTAATTCATACCCAACCTTACAGGATCGATTGGAACAAAATTATTTCGTAATCGTTTCCAAACAGAAAGTCCTTATAAGTTTCATGCCTTTGAATTTGACAAAATTGCCATTATCACTCTTGTCATCTTGATTCAGGTGAGCGATTTAGGACCATCATGGTCCTCTTGTTCATCAAACCTTACGTTATTTGTACTCATTGGAATTGACCTGGGTATGGTTGTTGAAAACACTGCTTTGAGAAAAAGAAACTGATAAGCATCATTTTCTCCATTTTCCGTCAAGGGTTTCTGTTCTTCACGCAAGTCCACATCAATTTTGTTATCTCCAAATTCTTAAAGAATTTAATGCCAATTTGTGCTCGCTGTAAAAAGATTTCATGCAAAATTTAATTCTTCCCAAATGAAAAAATTTGGACAACAATTGTGGCAAATCTTTAAGAAAATATGTTAATATTAGTCCAATTTGAAATTGGTTTGCAGCAGAGAAGGCAGATATATACTAGCAATTAGATGGGCATGGTAGATCTGTTAAAAAGTTATTGATGGCTATTGTGCTGGTTTAATGTTTAAATCAAATGAAATCAATTTATTGTCATATACACCTTAACAAAGATGTGTGGCAGAACAACATAAAAGCAAAAGGACATGACAAGAAAATGCTGACATAACAGTGTACCCATGGAATGGCTTTCCAAACTTAAGGTTTACGAACTGAGAATGAAATGCAGAGCCAGAGATGATATTTGAAAAGTGCCAGTAATTCCTAATCTATGTTACATTTCCCTTCCAAATACAAATATAAGCATTTTGTATGGATTAGAATTTTGAATTAATGCATACATATGGAAATATTTGACCAAAATGTTCATAATTACCTCCCTTGCATATGAAAATAGAGTAAAACAATATTTGTGAATTATTATCTTCTTGTAGCATAATCTTGAAATCCGGCCTGGTGAATCAACTTGTGTGAAATGTATTTACATGTGTGTGAAATTTGATGCATTTCGTATGGCTAGAAAGTGGTGTTTTCATTCTCAGTTCGTAAACCTTAAATATGCATAGATATATAAATACAATGTATAATTATATTTAAAATTAACCCTGGATGCCATACTGATTCAACCATCTTTCCAAACACTGTCGAAGGCTTTTCTAAGGTTTACAAAACAGGGAAATAAATATTTTTTTGTAGAAATAAAGTTATCTATGACACTGTAATGTAAAAATATGATCACTGGTACAAAATCCAAGTTCAAATCCTATCTGACATGAAGATATAACATTCTTTTCGTCTGAATATCTCTGCAATCAAGAACCCAAGATTTTGCAGAAAAGTTTACTCCAACAGCCAGAAATAGCAATACCATGGTAATTAGATGGATTATCTGCAACCCCAGACTTATAAATACGGTAATTATTCAAATAACGCCCATATTCTAATAAAAGCCCAAATTCTAATACACGCCCATCCCCCAAAGTTTAGTTAAAATATGTATATTTGAAGCACAATTTAAGCGGGAAAGGGTGATTCTAATAAACGCCCATCCCCCGATTATGTAAGTCATAAATAAAAATCACTTCCAAAAGAAATGAAAGAGTAGATTTCCTGTCCCTCAATCTGTTTTACAATGAAGGAATTTCATCCCAAAATCGTATTTTACAGTCCTTCTGATAAAACTTTGCAAACTTATACTTGATTAACTTCAGGACCTTGAATTGTTTTTAAGACTGTACACTGCACAAAGTAGCTTTCTTTCTGTTATCAAATTGTCTAAAATATTGTCATTACTAATACTATAATAATAAGCCATATATTAAGTTCAAGTGGTTCAGAATTAAGAAAATTTTTACACATAAGTGACTTAAAGTGAGAAGGCCAATCCATTGATGAAACAACTGTATTAAAATCTAAATCAGACTTGTCTGCCGACTCTATATATTCTGTTTTTTTTTATGCCCCGGTATCGAGAGATCGGGGGCATATTGTTTTACTCGTGTCCGTCTGTCTGTCTGTCCGTCCGTCCGTCTATCCGTCCGTCTGTCCGTCCGTCTGTCCGTCCGTCTGTCCGAAAACTTAACCTTGGCCTTTTCTCGAAAAGTATTTGACATACAAAGCTCAAATTTGGTATGCAACTTCCTTTCAGTGATATCTATCTGTTCCATGCAGTTTGACCTTCCTCAAGGTCATCCCTTAACCCTTATCAACCCTTTACTCTACGAAAACTTAACCTTCTACTCCGAAAACTTAACCTTTGCCTTTTCTCCAAAAGTATTTGACATACAAAGCTCAAATTTGGTATGCAACTTCCTTTCAATGATATCTATCTGTTCTATGCAATTTGACCTTTCTCAAGGTCATCCATTAACCCTTATCAACTCTTCACTCTACGAAAACTTAACCTTTTACTCCGAAAACTTAACCTTTGCCTTTTCTCCAAAAGTATTTGACATACAAAGCTCAAATTTGGTATGCAACTTCCTTTCAATGATATCTATCTGTTCCAAGCAATTTGACCTTCCTCAAGGTCATCCCTTAACCCTTAATAAACCTTTACTCCACGAAAATTTAACATTTTAACATTTTAGAAAAATGGCCATTTCGGGGGCATTCGTGTTTCACAAACACATCTTGTTTTCAAAGTAAAGGTTTCTACCATTTCTTTGGCACTTTAAAATGTTTATGCCATGGCGCAGTTTGTAGCGCATCTGCCTCTCATTCGAGAGGTTCCTGGTTCGATACCCGGCCGCCGCAAATACCCTTACTGACAAAAATGTCACCTATCAATGGTTTGATATCGTGAACCTATGTGGGGGAGCAGCTGGAGGCTCGGTAAGGGTGTTGTGGTAGTACTGGTATGAGAAACGACAGGAATCCATGGTTAGGTGCTCCAGCCGCCGCGATATAACCTTACTAGTTGAAAATGGCGTAAAACTCCAATAAACCAAACTTATCCGATAATTCAGGGTAGACCTCATCTTTACTAGGTTTTCATATTTGTCTTGGTCCATACTCCTTAGAAAAACCTCTGTGACGGTATCTGCTAGAATTTCAACCACATCCTTATCACAAATTTCAGTGGTTTTGAATTTCTTAGACAGGTCTGCAAACCTGCTGTTTTGTTCAGAACAAGAAGACTCGTCCATTCTTATGTGCTTTGATGGTGGATCCTCATAATCTTCATCCTAGTCATGATAGAAATTATTTGAAAGTTTGATGTTGTCCATCCTGGCTACGAGTGCCGACAGTGAAGCCTAACTACTACGCACGCATTCCATAATTAATTGTCGTTGATATTCAGCAAGCAGTCACCAGTTTCGATGCTAATTTCAGTGAAGGCTGTTTTGGTTTTGCATTGTCTGCTTTATTTCGTTTCTTCTGTCTTTTTTGCAGCCAGCTTCCTAGTTTTCTCGCTGTCCGCTGTTGAAGAACCTGCGAAATGACGTACAATGGAATTACTTGAAAAACCATTTTTTTTCAACAACAAGCAATTGTTCCGAACTATGACAACTGAGGAAGACAAAAGTCGTCATTTCCATGTAAATTATCCAGCTGCGCTAGAATAAACTGAGAATTTTCTAACCATGTTAAAAGAAAGTTTTCCAAAACTATGCAATTTCTCAGCTTCAGTTGTCAGGGCCTGAATAGTAGAAGTTGTCAGGGTTTAACCTTGATCCTTGAGCCAATCGCGACACATCATTGATGCCTTTTCCAATAGAATCGGAGAAGAATTTGATAAATTTCTTCTCATCACCAGGGGATGTGACTCTAAGCTGCACCGCCTGTAGCGTCCATGGGTTCTCCTGTTGGTTAGCATGTTTTAATGTTAGAACCTGGTCTTCTCAACCATCCTTGCTTGACATTCATGCATGATTTGCAAAAAAATATGTCGTAATTGTAAGGCTTGAATTGACTTTAGGTTTGAATATACCTGTTATTCTTGAATTGTGACACTTCAGTTGTAGGGTAAAGGCATTTGACCGATATTGTAGGGAAACTGGAACAAATCACAATGCATTTTGTTTGTGATACAAGATGATTACGTTCATATGAAGTTATCTGTAAATTTTTGTTCAAATACATGTATATGCTTTTGTTCGTTTTTGAAAATAGTGTAATTTGAATACTCTTAAATAGTTTGTCTTAGTATAGTAAGTTAAAACTAAAACTCGTTCATGCTTTTGGTGGTAGAGCTGTAAAACATAAAAAAAGAATGGGACATACATGCAACTTGACATAGGTATGTGACAAACATGGCATATGTTGAGTTCTCACGCAGTCACCCTTCATCACTGAATTGTGGCTTCCAGAGTTGTGTCAACATCTTTAGTGTAATAGGGTTTGACTGGCATAGTGTGAATAGATGAATAACACTTGGAAGATCTTGCACAAGCTGAAATCACATGATTTGCATGTCTGTTGCACAGGGGCTGCCTTAACAGAATGTGCTAAACTGTCAATTTTCTTGGCTAGTTTGCAGAAACTGTCATTGAAATGATCAATCTTCAGATCATAACTAGTGTTGCTGCAAAACTCTTTCACAGTAATAATATAATTTAGATAAAAAACAATAAAAAAAATCCCAAACAAACAAACAAAAACACAAAACAAAAAAAACCCAGATAGTCTATTTAATATCAAGTCAATGTAGGATTACAACTTACAAGTTGGTACAAGCATGGTACTTGTAACAAGTTCAGTATCAGGTACAGTGCTGGACTTTGGCAAAGATTAATTGTATTGCCTGCTTTGGGTTTATTGAGTTGTCTGTAGCTTCAGATGTGTACTTTTTTTTACGACACAGTTCTCACCCTGAATATCAGGGCAATCAGGAGGCAACACAGGGTCTTCAACACTCTCAACTAACTACTTAAGATTTGTTTCATTAACATCAGCTACCGAAGACTCTGTGCACATCAATACCGTATAGCACTTTATTTCTGCGGGGACTTTATTTCTGCTATTTCTGCGGTCGTGGACGGCACCGCAGAAATATAATCCGCAGAATATTAATTCTGATGTTGTCTGTAATGTTAGTCAGTACATGGACAAGTTAAACTGTTACCCCGCGATTGAAAGAACAATATCATAACAATGGAGTGCTTTCCTATTCAAAAATGATGTAACTACGGCTTTAACTTAGGTGTAGGTAAGACATTTTAGTTCATCAATAAACAAAGATTTAACAAGTTTGACTGATTGGTAACAGTTTGACACATCTTTCTTTTCACACCTATCTGCATACGGCATTGTTTCCCATAACGCCTTTATAGATACTGGTAAATGAGTGGGATTATCCCGGAATAATTAGAATATTTGGTAAGAATCGTCTTTCAAACTATGTCTGATACTAACTAAAACTTATTTGATAGCGCAGAAATAAAATCTTTGATTTTGCAAAATGAGAGACCGCAGAAATATGTTCCGCAGAAATTTAACCCGCCTGATTTCCGGAAAAACCGCAGAATTTGGACCCCGCAGAAATAAAGTGCTATACGGTATATCAACTGCTTGTTTCAATACAGTGTATTCAAAGTCACACCACTGAACATGTTTTTTTCCTTGAATTGTGATTAGTTTTTAAGAATAATCTCACTGTGAATAAGGTATCATCTCCATGATCAACCTTTATTTTGATGCATGACACATGTTCAGTGTCACTAGATCCACCAGTTTCTGTGTCAGTCATGTTTACCCACTCACAACTCCAGCCTTCAAGATTCCCTATACAGTTGTCATGGCACATGTCCAAGACTCAATATCCTTTCTACCGGGGTTTAGTCTAAATAATGACATCTTAGTTGCAGGTAAGTATAAGTGTCTGTCAATACTTTGAAATTGGGTACTTTGCCAAGTCACGATCACCTTTTAGCGAGCCAGGACTTTATGTCCGTGGAGCTAATATCACGTCACAAGTGTCGGTGTCGTGTTAGTGTCATGTCTTCAAAAACTTTAATGTGGTCTATATCTCAGGCACTATTAGATACAGCCTTGATACTTCACACATGGATACCACCTGCTAAGACCTTTCATTTAGGACCATGGCCTTTGACCTAGTGACCTTGGAGTTTGACCTATTTTGTGATAAGGTCCTGTGTAGGCGAGCTATGTTGTCCATGGACATTTCTTGTTAAGTCTAGCAGTTCCCCCAGTGGGATGTCACTAGGTAACTCAGCACTATCTATGCATGTGTCTATCCATGTGTTAGTAAAATTGTTCTTTTGTTTCAACATTTAGAAGCTTTTTTATTAGCGAGCTGGTACTTTATTAGAGATACAGCTTTGATATTTCACACATATATGCCTCCTGCCAAGACCTTTATTTGGGACCATGACCTTTGACCTTGGAGTGAGGCTGTGCTTATGACTTGCTCTCGTATAGGTGAGCTACATTGTCTGTGGACAACTCTTATCTGTTACTCTAGCTCTATGAGAAACTGCATGCCAAATCAATCTGCACACCTGGGTCCGGACTGGTACTGGTGCTCATGTGGTCCAAAGCTCTGATTAGCGGGACCAGAGCTTGGTTCAAAATTGATATCGTTTTCTGTTTGCTGACATCTTGTACCCGAGTGGATTGTTTTAGTTGGTCCCACAGAAAACCGTCCACCCTCAGGATATGCAAATTCGCTACATTGCCTGGCCTTTTACGAGTGTCCAAGAGTGTTTTCAGCTTTTCTGGGTTGGGGCGTCCCACTAGGTTTTTGTTAATCACTTCCGCCACCTGGTCCGACACATTCTCCCCCACTTGATTCTCATCCAGGAGGAAGGTGTTCAGTTCATCCAGGCAGCCTAGGTCCCCTTGCACTGTGTTTTTGGATTGGAGTGGAGATCCCAGTTGATTTAGATCATCCTCCGAAACTGTCGATGATGTGGAAAGTCGACGTCTTTTTGGTTCTGAAGCCCCAGATGATGCCTCTTCTGGAATTCCCTGTCTCAATTTTCCTTGAATGGACCCAACTGCCGTACTCAGTTCCTTTATTTGAAGGGAACTTGCTTCAAACGCTCTTATGGACTGCTGGAAAGTGTTTAGGATTTCCTCCCCTTTAGAAAGGAATTTGTTCAAATCTTGTTGTTGTTGTGGACTGGACAAATTATTGCTGGTAGATTTGTCCTGTGGTTCTGCCATTCTGCTAACTGCAAGTTAAGATTAAAGTGTGTAACGAAAAAGTTAGTTATATACCAGTATACATACAGTTACTAATTGAATCTTGTTATCAAATGTTTTGATGATTTTCTGTGATTAAGGCTTGATTTTGTAATGCCATGTCATTCGTTTTATTCAATGCGGTCATTCAGACCTATTTTGATAATTCAGATTGAACAACACAATTTCTGTGATAAGAGTAAAAGACAAGAAACATAATATTATAAGTACATTGCAATGATGACAATATACATTTGGTCTTTCAGATCTAACCATTACCCTATCCTCTGATAGAGATTGTAATACATCCATATATGAAATGGAAATTGTATAATGTGGTCATTCAGACCTATTTTGATCATTCAAATCTAACCATTACCCTATCTTCTGATAGGGTTTGTAATTAGCCATATAGGCCTAGCATTGCCCTATACTCCATTTTGATAGGGAGACAATGCAGGAGAGAGAACAAAGCAAAAGGACCTTTTGTCCTAGCCTAGGAGTTCTCTCCCAAAAAAGTAAAAAAGCTTACCTGTAGTATTTAATATATTCCAAAGATACACTAAGGATAAGAATCACTGTGAAAACTGCTATAATTAGTTTAATTTGTGGACCCTAAAGTTCCGCTTTGTTTCTCCTACAAGTCCAAGCCTCGTTCTGATTTCTACAAGCAGCTGAGCTACGTTATCTCTGTGGAGCCCTACTGGGAGTTATGCAGACAATAAAATCAATCTATTATTCAGGTTAAACCACTCTTCAAAAATTATATGATCCCATTTAGAGATGATTGGTAAATATTTTGCTGCTTATTTTGGAGCAATCTTTTATTTCTTGAGCATCTTTGGAGACATCATCCTCAAACAACAAATATGTATATGGCCGATTATGATTACATAAGTGGCTGTATTCTTTGTTAATTTGAGGGCGAAGGAAGTCCTTCCTTGCCAAGGTAATCAACTTGTTCCCATGCCTGAGTAAGGCAATGGCATTGTTGCACTCATCCAACATAGCTCCAAAATCATGACAGATAGAAGTGTCCAAGTCCTAACATTGTTCTTTCAAAAATTGCTCCTTACGAGCCATCTCGTCCACTTTTTTCACCTACATTGTGGCAGATTTAAACACAGATTCCTCAATCTTCTACATTGTTTTGTCTGCTAATCGCGCTATAGCTGATACAGCAGGCCATCACAGTTACTTGGCCATGCGTTATTTTTAGCTCACCTGAGCACGAAGTGCTCAAGGTGAGCTATTGTGGTCACTTTTTGTCCGTCGTCCGTCCGTCTGTCCGTCCATCCACAATTTCGTGTTTACACTCTAGCATCTACAAATATAAGCCAATCTTGATCAAACCTGGTCAAAACATGTATGACCATAAGATCTCGGATGAGTTCGATTATGGGTCATATCGAACCAGAAAGTCTGGAGTTATCTGCCCTTGAATGCGAAAAATAGCTAGTTTTGACATTGTTTACACTCTAGTACCTACAATTATTGATCAATCAAGACAAAACTTTGACACAATGTTGTTGACTATAACATCTCGAATGAGTTCAATTTTCAGTCTGATCGTACCAGAAGGTCTTGAGTTATGTGCCCTTGAAATTGACAAAATTGCCATTTTGGACCGTTTTCGACTTTGTTTACACTCTAGCATCTACAAATATTGACCAATCAAGACAAAACTTTGACACAATGTTGGTGACCATAAGATCTCGGATGAGTTCGATTTTCAGTCTTATCGGACCAGAAAGTCTTGAGTTATATGCCCTTGAAATTAACAAAAATTGCCATTTTCGACTGTTTTCGACTTTGTTTACACTCTAGCATCTACAAATATTGACCAATCAAGACAAAACTTTGAGACAATACTAGGGACCATAAGATCTTGTATTAGTTTGATTTTCAGATTGATCGGATTATAAAGTCATGAGTTATACGCCCTTGAATTTGACAAAATTGCCGTTTTCGACTGTTTTTTACTTTGTTTACACGCTAGCATCTACAATTATTGACCAATCTAGACAAAACTTTGAGGCAATGTTAGGGACCATAAGATCTTGTATGAGTGTGATTTTCAGATTGATCGAATCATAAAGTTAAGAGTTATACGCCCTTGAATTTGACAAAATTGCCGTTTTCGACTGTTTTTGACTATGTTTACACTATAGCATCTACAATTATTGACCAATCAAAACAAAACTTGGTCACAATGTTACAGACTATATGATCATGTATGAGTTTGATTTTCAGATTGATCAGATTAAAAGGTCATGAGTTATACACCCTTGAATTTGACAAAATTGATGTTTTCGATTGTTTCGGACCTTGTTTACACTTTAGCATCTACAATTGTTGTCCAATCAAGACGAAATTTGGACACAATGTTGCTGAACATAAGATCTTGCACCAGTTTGAATTTCAGCTTAATCATAGTAGAATTTGCTGAGTTTGCTGAGCCCTTCAAATTGACAAATTTGTTGTTTTCGACTGTTTTTACTCCAACAACCACAAATAGCGACAAACCGAGACAAAATTCGGACACAATGTTGTTGACCATAAGTTTGTTTTCAGTTTTAAAGTCACAAAACTGAACAAAACTGTGGCTCATATCATCTTGGTTCAGGTGAGTGATATAGGACCATCATGGTCCTCTTGTAATTCTTAATCAGATCATTGTATTTACTTTCGTCCTTTCTGGGGCGCAACAGTTCGTTAATATTTATGGCCAGTACACCATCAACTTCAACATCACAACTATCTGCGGCTTTGAATTTCTTGTTCATAGACTCAAATCTGTTACTCTCAGATTTTCTTGTTCCGTTATGGTTATCAGGCTTGTGAGATTCCACAGACACATCATGTGAGGGCAGCGAGACCATGTCATCACGAACTTCTTCCTCATTCAGAACTACAGATTAAAGGGGGTGATGGCTTTTCAAAATGAAATATTTCACCGAATGTTCATCAAACCCTATGTTGTGGGTACTCATTATAATTGTATCGTCAATATGATTCAAATGAGTACCCACAACATGAGGTTTGGATTTAAAATAAAAAATTTAGCCAAATTTAATTGCACATTAGTATGCCCTAAAAAGGCTAGCACTTTATTACATTGGTCTATCACAGGCGAAAATTTCGGGAATTGGCATTCCATAGGTCTACGCCATTTCACTCACTGAACTCACAAGAATAGTACCCGCTTTCACAACAGAGGTCTCTCTACATTTCCGAGTTTTTTGTCTGTCACTGTAGCCCTATGGGAAAGGCATCCCAAATTAAAGCGTTTACACCGCACTACTGACAGTCCTGGACAGTTAACCGGAGGAGGATTAACCTCATCCTTCACTAGCTCGTCATATCTTTCCTCGCCAATCCCTTTTCTGAACAGTTCATTAATGTTTTCGACCAAAGCTTCATCGATTTCACCATCAATGTGCTCAATTTTCCTAAATTTCTTGGCCAGTGACTCAAATCTACTCTCTGACGGTCTTTTTGAGGATTCTCTCGACGTCGCCGTTGAGGTACTGGTACTCGGTTGGTTGTATGGTTCATCCCATCCACCTTCCTTATAACATGTCGAATCTTGGTTATTTTGCTCATCATAATTTGCTAGAGTATTTTTCATTTTTTGAGAGCTCAACCTGTCCATTTGAATGTCCCAGGGCGTCAACTCAAAATTTTGAAAAAAATATAGTAATATAGGACATTTTGGAGCAAAAATATAGGACAAATATAGGACATTACTCACGGCCTCAACCCTCCAAAAGCAACTCATAATACCTTGTTTATTTTGTTTCTTTATAGTACAGCTGCAAGATTTTAACATGAAATGGTGTGCATGTAATAACATCTATCTTTTAGGTGGGCTTTGAGACATGCTAAACACAAAAATTTTAATCTGTAAGGAGTCTGGTAATGGCCAATGGACGTTGGCAAACATGTTTCTAGGAAAGGGAATAATGTGAATTTGTCTATCATTTCCCTCTCTATTTCTCTCTGAAACCTTAAAAGCTATGAAACATGGCTAATTTCATTGCAAAAGATATTTTGGTGATGTAATCTTCAAAATCAGGGAATGCCAGGACCCTACATTATAGGACAAATTTTCAATGCATAGTGATAATTTGAGGCATCCCGTAGACAATGAGTTATACACACACAATTTCACAGCCCGGGGTTGGATGTTATGGGCAGTTTGGGAAAGTTTCCATGCCCTGTATGCACTTGCAGTAACATCTTATGCAGTGGTTGCTGAAGGCGGGCCCAGTAGAAATGCTGAGGTATGAACAAGCTCAAAGAAGGTTCAAACTTCAGATGTGCCAGTTTGACAAAAGACCCCAGGCTGAAGTGTAGGTTGGACAAGAGAAGTTAAAGGTAGTTGCATCATTCTGCTATCTTGGAAACAGGTTTTCTGCAATCATTGGGTGTGACCAAGCTATCATAACTAGAGTCAAAGTTGCATGGAAGAAGTTGAAAGGCCTGATGCCAATCCTCACATAACCCTACCTCAATTACCAAACACCAGGCAAACTATCTTCAAACCCTGTCTGGAGCTTGACAATTTATGCAAGTGAGACAAGCTCCCTATCAAATCCAAAATAGCAATATCTGCAGCGTAATGATCCAGTGATGATCCGACAGATCTGTAACAAATCACCACAGGATATCTCCAATACCATATATATATCAAGCAAGCTCCACTAGTAGCTTGGCCTCTAAGACCTGGAAAGGAGCTTACAGGAAAGGAAGCATGGTATGGAGATGTGGAGAGATCCAATTGGGCAATTAAAACAGATTTCCTTATTCAGGTCACTGGCATTTGGAGACCAGGATGGCCCAAGATGATGTGAAAGCAACTATGGGAAAGAGACTGCAGAGAAGGGAACTTACTGGACATCAACCCTCAAAAGATAGACAGGAGAATGTGAAAGGACAGCAATACCTACAGGAAGCTAGCTGGAAGGGATATCACAGATGTGGACAATAACTCTAACCCTTCATGTTAAATATAAAACCCATGATAGAGTGAGTGTATGCCTTATGGTTTGGAAGATTATCCTCTTTATCTCTCTTAAATCTGGGAACCCACAACATAGGATTTAAATCAAAGCATAAATGAATTTGAAGTTTCCTGGAGTTGCATGAGACAATGCTAGACAAATTTCACAGCTCTATGCCTAAGGAGAGAAAATTGCCCTGTTCATAAAATTCACATAACATACGGGTAATTTTCATGATATATGCTTTAGTAATAATTTAAGTATTTTGGTAAGAACCTAAGAGTTGATGTTACAACCAAAATTTGAAAGCCATTTGCATTGGATTTTGGAGAGGAAGAGTGTCAATGATTTCTCTATTTGTTTTCTCTTTAGAATCAGAGAATTCTCAACATAAACACTAATTCTCAATGCAAAGTGATGATTTGAATTGCACCTTTATTCTGTTAGTATTCCCAATTCTTTATGATAACTATACTTACAAAGTTTGAAAGCTCTATATTAAATTGTAGAAGATAATAAGTGGTATCAAATTTCTCTCTTCATCAAATCTGGGCACCATTTATACTTTGCTAAATTTCAATTCATGGATTTCAATATACTAATAGGAATCCAAAAGATGTTGTGTCATGCAACATTTTTACGCTAGTCATGGTTTGTGATTGAAAGTTTTTTGCATGTGTGTACAGACATAGACTGGACAGACAGTTGGTGATCCAATACAATGCCTCAAACTTAGCAATTCATGCTTAGGTAAACTAAAAATCATCAGCTTATATTTTGAATCAAAATTAATGTTGCTGATACAGGTATTCATCCAGCAATTGCTTTACATTGGTTAACAGAAAAACATAGTTTCTATGATCTAAATATGGTACTAAATCATTTTACAGATACTTCAAAACACATTACTTTAATCTGCATCTGTTTTAAGTCTATAACTATCTTTATTTCTTCAATTTCTTTTCAACACTATATTATCCCATGAAAATATAGTATTGGTGATGACTATATAGGACGCCTTTTAAATATAGGACAATATAGGACAGCCATCAAAATATAGGACAAATATAGGATATAGGACAGAAGTTGACGCATTGTCTTGTTTTTATACGCCCCTGGAGGTGGTCATAAATTGGCGTCATCTTCTTTGTCTGTCTGTCTGTCCACTTTTCTTGTGAGACCAACTTCTCCTACGTTTCTGGCTGGATCTTTTTGAAACTTGGTCAATGTTATCACCTCAATTGGTAGATGTGCATGAAGGAAGGATTTAATGGTTCATTGATTTTTGCCTGAGTTATGCCCCCTTAAAACTTAGTCTCTGGGGCGGCGTATATGAGTCGTTTTCAAAATTCGCAGGTTTTCTTGTCCACGTGTGATAAATTGTACATTTAAGTAATCAAATAAACATTTATGTTTAAAATGAGTAGATACCAATGCAATTGTGTTGATAAAGCATAAAAATATAGCATGTTACATGCTTTAGTGAGATATTTTACATGTTATATGGCCTGAAATGTGTAAATTTGCTTTGTCCCACTGCTACCCTCATTGGTTTTGACCAGCAAAGATTACTATTTTTAACCGTAATTGAAACACTTTTTTGGGTTAGTTTGCTCGACAATATGTAAATTACACTTTAAATATACCAGTTACCCAAATGTTATTATTTAAAGGGTATAAAAATCATCATATATCCTTGTCCCACAGTTTTTTTGTCTTTGGTGTTCCAGTGTCTAAAATGTCAAATAAATGCAATTTTGATTAGATGTAGACACAAATTATAAACGTCCTTTTGAAAAGCTACCGTAGGTTCATACATTTCAATTGAAAGAGGAAGAATTTGTTTTGTGTCTTGTTAATAAATTGAAAAAGAAGGCGATTAACATGTACAGTACTTTTTTTCTTTGTCTTTGGGATGACACACTTTATCATACTTTGCAAGGCAACTTTTTATTAGATATTTGTCCGGTATATCGGACTTTGAATACAGTAAATGCTTTCAAAAGTAGATTTAACAAATACCTTATGTACACGTTTATTTTGGCAAATTAGTGTGAAATTGTCCTTGGTGGTCCAGTCCTTGGTGTTCCGGTCTAAGCACTGGAACGCCAAAGGCAAAAATAAAATGACACTGAGGTATATCATATTGCATGGATCAGATAGATATTATTGAAATAGGGTAACATACCAAATTTCAGCTTTGTTCGTGTAATTCTTTTAGAGAAAAGGCCAAATTTAGGTTTCGCTCGATGTTTTAAGTGGATTTGCATGTTAAGGGTTGAAAATGACTTTGGGGAATGTCTGAATGAATGGAACAGATAGATATCATTGAAGAAACGTTACATACCAAATATGAGCTTTCTTTGTCAAATGTCCTTTAGAAAAATGCCAATTTGAAGTTTTGAACTGACGGACAGGCTGACAGACGGTAATTGCTAGAACAATATTGCCCTAAATATTTATTTTTGGTGCATTAAAATCATGAATTATAACACATTAACTATATCTCTTTGCATTCCTATATCTTTAGACTCATGCTGTGTTCCTAAATTCGTGTCTTAAAGGAGGTTAGATTTTACTATCAACTGGAAGTTCAGCTTGGACTTTTCATTGGCTTTTTAATTTGGCAAGAGTTCTGATGTACGTTCAGGGAAGCGGATTCAAATGGGACAAATATTAGCTGCCAGTTTCCACCCAAATTAATGCAAAATAAATATGGTAAAGCAAAGAAAATAGATTATTTTCTTTTGGGTTATGTTGATGTCTTTGGTGTTCCACTAATGTCTTTGGTGTTCCGGTAATGTTAAATTCATTTTCCAAGAAAACTGATCAAGCAAATGCATCAAAAGTACCTGTTATACAAAGCAAATTCGACATATTAATTTTGACGATTGAAACTTTTCTGGACATTTGCACTCAAATAAAAATATTTGAGACTAAAACGTTTGCTTTTTCCCCAACTTTATTAGCCAGAGATACTTTAATGTAAATTATTATGTACTTATGCATTCAGAATGATCTTTTTCTATTATTTATTAGCCATTGGCCTTTTCAGATGTAATTTGGTGAAAAAATGTGAAAAATCTTTCAATTTATATTATTTTCATACCCTTATTTAACCGGAACACCAAAGACATTTTTGTCCGGAACACAATGTTAATAACCGATTTAGAAGCTACACACCCACAATTCAGGGTGGAAAATGATTCGAAATGTGCCATTAAGAATCTAACAACAAATTAAGAACACAAACATTAAAACATTTGACAATTATTTTTCATGATTTACTGGTCTAAAAAACCTGCGAATTTTGAAATTGACTCATATTGTGACCATGGCACTCCTGTAATGTTTGCATTGCCATGGATACCACAAGAATTTGAGGATCTGACTGACCGACAGCCTTTTCAGATGTTTCTGAAGGCTTTTTCGCCGTCTAGCCTTCCCCTTTTGATGCCTTTTTCCTTCGGTTTATATTCTTTCAGCTTATTATCTGCCATTTTCTTACCACATATTTCAGGCAGATTTGAGCAGTTTCTACTCTAAATGATTGAAACCGAATTTCTTCCGGAAGGAGTGTCTCTTGATAGGAGATCGTAACAACAGAAAAAATGTTGAAAATATGGAGTATTTAAAATAAATAATCGTCAGACAATCCTTCTCACAATTTTCTTCGATCTTCACTCCAGGGGGCGCTAGCACTAACTGATTTGGGCATTGGCACGGCATAATCTCATTTAAGACCTATAGTGATATGTCGAAATAGATTCTATCAATATTTTTACAAGGAAATACCAAAATATTTACCATCTCATCAACTGAAAATTATCATCTACAACGTCTTTATTTGGGTCAGCCCAAAACTATGTCATCTGATAATGGGTTAAATATTTCTTTGCTTCTAAAAAAACTTTCAATTTTCAGCAGGAAAAAATATTTGATAAATACAATTAGAGATTAGGACTGGTGATTATGTTTCTATGCAAATATTGTGAATATGACATGTCTTGGTGAGAGAAGTAGAATTCTGAGTGTATTATACAAATTGTATGTAAAACTTGTAAGAAGTTTCAAATGAGCTGAGATCTGGCAAAATTGTATTTTAACCCATTCCAAAACAAGACCTGGCCCCGGTTTCTCGAAAAAACTTAAGTATATTCTCATGAGTTCATGCTCAACTTCTATTCAATACCAATCAACGTTGATTGGTATTCAATTGAAGTTCATGTGGATTTCGTGCGATTTGAGCACGATGCTCAGATTTGAGCATGAGAAGATACTTAAGTTTTTTCGAGAAACCGGGGCCTGGTTTTGATATCCATGTCAAAAAATGCTTGGGAAAACATTGAGGCGAAAGAAGAAAATGCTGGTAACCAGCATTTTCTCCATTTGCCTTAAAGGGACATTTCATTCCAATTTCAATTTTTCAAAGTATGTCTTGATGCCAAGATTTATTATTCTAATGAGTAGAAATACTATTAGTTTTTTGAAGTTGTTGCCAATAAGCGAGAAACACACATTTAAAGTTGAGACATAATCGATAAATTGCATATAAATCCGAACTGTTGTCCACAACAATTTGTTCAATTTTAACACAAAAATATAAATTTCTCGTAAACGGCGCAATATGTTGGCTTGAAATTTTCAGAATTTTCATAAGGAAATATGCTCTTTCAGATAAAAATAAAAGTAAAATTATTGCAAAAAATTCTGAAATGTCACTTTAAGGTTTTCCGTACTATGGAAACCCTATCTTTCCTGACATCCATTGTGTCATTTTCAGCCTCTTTCAAATTGGACCACCCTATGTGGGAAAGGGTTCAAGCATGTTATAGAGTACCATGTTTTCAGATTAGACAGGGTTTTAGTGCAGTCTGATCAAGAGCCATATCATGCTGCTATCAGGCTTGGCTGCAATTTTACTGTTCCTGCAGGTCATGATGAAGCTGTAAGAGAATACCATGGATCTTGATCAGACTGTGTGTATATTCAGGCTGATCATGAAACACGGTGGTCTCAAATGCCTTAAAAATAACCCTACCTAACAAGAATGCCTTAAGAAAACATTGAGGAAGAAGGAGAAAATAGTGATGGGTGATAACAAGGAAATCAATATTTTTGTTGTAGACCAAATTGAATTCGGTTTGAAGCAGAGGTGGGAAAATGCTAGGAATAAGCTGGATGTAGATTTTTAGCTCCACTGGCCGAAGGCCAGCGGGGCTAATGTCATGGCCCTGTGTCGGTCGTCCGCCCATCCGTCCGTGCGTCCGTCCGTGCGTAAACTTTTTCTTTAACATCTTCTTCTTCAAAACTACTGGACCAATTTCAACCAAACTTCACAGGAATCTTCCTTGTATGAACCTCTTCTAAATTCCTTCAAAAAAATAAATTCTATGCAGAACTTGAATTTTAAATTAAATTAAATTTTCGAAAAATCTGTAGAAATCTTCTTCTCCAAAACTATTGGACCAATTTCAACTAAACTACACAGGAATCTTCCTTACATGAACCTCTTCTAAATTCCTTCAAAAAATCCATGCAGGACTTGAATTTTGATTAAATAAATTAAATTTTCGAAAAATCTTTTAGTCTTCTTCTCCAAAATATTGGACCAATTTCAACCAAACTTCACAGGAATCTTCCTTGCATGAACCTCTTTAAAGTTCCTTAAAAAATCCATGCAGGACTTGAATTTTAATTAAATAAATTAAATTAAATTTCAAAAAATCTTTAAAAGTCTTCTTCTGTAAAAGTATTGGACCAATTTCAACCAAACTTCACAGGAATCTTCCTTGCATGCATCTCTTCCAAATTCCTTCAAATAAATAGATTCCATATAGAACTGAAATTTTTTAATAAATTAATTTAATTAAATTTTCGAAAAAATCTTTAAAAATCTTCTCCTCCAAAACTACTGGACCAATTATAACCATACTTCACAGGAATCTTCCTTGCATACATCTCTTTCAAATTCCTTCAAAGAAATAAATTCCGTGCGGAACTGAAATTTTACTTGAATTAATTGAATTAATTTTTAGCTCCACTGGCTGTCAGGCCAGCGAGCTATTGTCATGGTGGTGTGTCCGTCGTCCGTCCGTGCGTCCGTCCGTCTGTGCGTCCATCCATAAACTTTTTCTTTAAAAATCTTCTTCTCAGAAACTGCTGGATGAATTTCAATCAAACTTCACAGGAATGATCCTTGGGTGACACTCTCTCAGATTCCTTCAAAGAATTCTGATTGAAGAAGACAGTCTGGAGTTATCTGCCCTTGAATGTCAGAAATGGCCGCTTTGACTTTGTTTTCACTCTAGCAACTACAAATACTGACCAATCAAGACAAAACTTGGACAGATTGATGGTGACTATAAACTCAAGCGCTTTTGAATGTACTTTCGTATGATAAAAGCGCTATATAAATTCGGTACTTAATAATAATAATAATAATATATGATCTTGCCTGGGTGTAATTTTCAGCTTGATCTGAATTTTACATCATGAGTTATGTGCCCTTGAAATTGACAAAATTACCATTTTAGGCACTATTTTGACTTTATTTTCACTCTAGCAACTACAAATTTAATATTTACCAAACATGACAAAACTTGGACAGCATAATGGTGACTTTATTAAGATCTTGCCTGGGTATATTTTTCAGCTTGATCTGAATTTTATATCATAAGTTATGCACCCTTGACATTGACAAAATTTGCCATTTTTGGCTTTATTTTGACTTTATTTTCAATCTAGCAACTACAAATATTGACTAATCTGAACAAAACTTGTACAGAATGTTGGTGACCATAAGATCTTGCCTTGGTATAATTTTCAGCTTGATCGGAATTTTATATTGTGAGTTATCTGCCCTTGAAATTGAAAAAAATTGCCATTTTCTGCTCTATTTTGACATTGTTTTCATTCTTGCAACTACAAATATTTACTACTCAAGACAAAACTAGGACTGAATGTTGGAGACCACAAGATCTTGCCTTGGCTTAATTTTCAGCTTGGTGTGAAGTTTAGTCATGAGTTATGTGCCCTTGAAATTGACAAAATTGCCATTTTCGGCTTTATTTTCACTCTTACAATCATACGGTAAGTATTAACCAATCAATACAGAACTTTCACAGAATCTTACTGACTATACGATCTTACATGCTAGTAATTTTCAGCTTGGTTATGCATTTGCTTGTTTGTGCAGCCTGACTTTTTGAAATTGCATTCAACAAGACAAACAATCAGGCCTGTGGAGCGCTTCCAGACCACCAGGGCTGTCTAGTTTGAAAAACCTGCAAAAATGTTCTTCTCCAAAATGCCTGATTGGATTTCATTTTAATGTAGCCTAAATGTTCAATGTACAGTTCTTCATTAGATTCTGTGAATTTTGTTTAGATCTGATGAAAAACTAGACCTCTATTTCTGTTAAATCTACGTCATAGTGAACACACAATGCATATGTTTGTTTAATTTTTATTAAAATGAAAAATAAACATACTGCCATGTACCCAACATGATCGCTCATAATACAATAAACATCAATATCATGCAATACAATACATATCATCAACGATATTAAGATTATTCAAATCCCCTATATGGTACCCCGATCAAGCCGAGAACGATTAGATACGTCACAACTCGTGACGTATATAATGACATCATTGTGTGATCACATGACTACTATTTCTGTTAAATCTACGTCATAGTGAACACACAATGCATATGTTTGTTTAATTTTTATTAAAATGAAAAATAAACATACTGCCATAATAGTGAGTAAAATTGTCTGTGCCTGAAAAAACTGTTACACTAAACACTGATTAGTCATGTTTTAAGAGTACATTTGTATATTCACCTGGTGTCCGAGCGTGAACGTAATGTTCGTAAAACACCTCTGAATTTTTCCAACGTCCTAATTTGCGAACAATGTCCGGATTGATTTCACTTTCAATAGCTGCGGTAGCACCCGTTGGCCTAAATGACTTTGCCGTAAATCCTCGTCCTTCGAGGCCCGCAAGTTTAATGCTGTCATCCAGTACACGCGCTATAGAAGACGCCGATAAAGCTGAAAACGGCGATTTCAACGTCAAGAAAACAGGACCGTTAACCTCCCTGTAACATTCAGTCCTTTCTATATAATCCTTAAGAGTAATGACCGGGTCCAGTTTGCCTATGCTACCATGCGGGAGTGAAACCTCGAATCCAGTACGAGAAGTGTCGTTCTTTATCCCGAATAATGTTATCGTGCATCCAATATCCGTGAATTGAACCTGATCGACGCCAAAAACAAAGTTAGTCGGACCGTCGGGACTAAACCATACACTTTTAGGTGCCGCATCTGACGGTCTTAGCATAAGCGTTAAAGCCAGAAGCGTAATAGCTTTAAGACGCAAGTCTTTAATATTCAACTCGGAGTTTTCGGGCCATCCAATGAATAAATCGTGGAAATGTTTAATTGGCATAACTTTTGAACGCGCAATCGGAGCATGTGTTCCCGATTTAACAAGGCCCCTTACCAGTAAATGAATTTCGGGATTGTCTACAATGTTTTCTTTGCCAAATCCCTTATACATGTGGCCAATAGCTGCTGACGCGGTTTGTAGTGAAGAAAGCGGTCGATCCGACAACCTAGAGATCTCGCATAAAAAATTTGCGATTGCGCTTGAATTAATTGGCGGGAATGCTATTCCTGAGGATTCACAGTAATCGGCTAACCTGTTTAAAACCCTATTATATGACCGGAGGGTACTCGGAGCTAAACAGTATATAAAGCGCTCGGCAGCTATAACGGACCAACTCATACTTATCAACCTTTCCCGCCAAATATTCTCCAAGCGAAAAGTTTCCATTTGGGATTTCGCCGCGGTTCTGGGATCGATCCCATTGCCATGCACGTTCTGTGGTTGTTTGGTAATCGTAGCGGTGCTCTTACAGACATTTTCTTTAGTTTCAAGAACCATGGCTGGCATTTCCATGCCGGTGCTATTATTGTTGCATACGCGTGCTGTGATTCTACTACATTTAGAATCTGTGATAGCAGACAAAACGGCGGGTTTACATAATTGTTCTCTGATCCCCAATTGGTCTGTGCTAAGGCGTCCACGCCCTCTGTTAGCGGTTCCCAATAACGACTGTTGAATCGGTCTAACTGTGTGTTTAGACATGTCGCAAAACGATCAACGGTATGCGGACCCCAAAGTTTGTCCACGTAGCGAAAGAGGCGAGGATGAAGACGCCAGCTGTGCTTGTCCGGCGTTCTGGACCAGTAATCGGCCTCCGTATTCGATTTTCCTGCTATATGCGCGCACTCTATCGAGATTCCATTCTCTATAGCCTCTGCCCATACTGCTCTGGCAAGTTTGGCTAGACATGGGCTCGGACCGCCCATATGATTGATATACGCCGCAGCGGATATATTGTCCGTTAAGAATTGAACTCTCTTTCCGCGCAGAAATGTCGAAAATGCTTTTAGTGCCATAAGAATAGCGAGAAGCTCCCTCTCGTTTGACGACTGGTATGATATACGCCGATTCCAATCTCCGGAAGCAATCTGATCTTCCCATATCGCGCCCCAACCCAATGCGGACGCGTCGGTTATCACTTGTGCCTGAACGGACTGCGTACATATTTCGCGTGAATTCCAAATAGAAGCAGATTCAATCCACCACCTAAGCTCTTCTTTGACACCGGCAGTCAATAATAAATTATCTTCCCAGGAAGACCGAGTTCCTAGTAATCTGTAAGCCTGTCGGAGAAAAAGCTTACCGGGAGTAACGACCCAGGCCACGGAGATACACTTTCCACAAATACGAGCTAAATGTCGAGCTTTGATGTAATCTTTTGTGAGTGCTTTCCGAATTGAGCGCTTTAAAGCGGCGACTCGTGTGCCCTGAGCTCTAACAATTACTCGTTTCCCTGAAGTAATAACTCTATAACCTAAATAGACTACGTCCTGCGTAGGATTTAATTGGGATTTTTCAAAATTCACGCTAAATCCTAAATCTTGCAAGGTATGAAGTAATAAATCTGTGTGATCAGTTATCCAAGATCTTTCCGCCGATAATAAAAAATCGTCGACGAAAATCGATACCCGGACACCAAGAGAACGTAAATAGGTCACAACTGGTCGTAAACACTTATTAAAGTAATAAGATGAACAACTCAAGCCGAACGGGAGGACTGCCCAACGAAAGTAGTCTCCCTTCCACTGAAAGCCGAGATAATCTCTATAATTGGCGTCAACTGGGATATGATAAAAACCGTCTTTAATATCAGCGGTAATGGAATAGTCCTGTGGCTTTATTATTTTCACTGCCTCTCTAATGTCATCATTTCTATATTTAGGCACACTACAATGAGAATTAAGCTGTCTTAAATCTGTAATTAGTCTGAATTTGTTGTTCTTTTTCGGCACACAACCCAAAGGGCTAACACATACTGGCCTGTAGTCACAATGTTCTATATAACCCTGAAGCAACAAACGATTGATTTCTTTGTCAACGAATGCAGTCTGTATTAAATCAAGTTTGTGATTCTTCAATTCAAATTGTATTTCTCTTTCTATTATAGGGATTGGCACCCCATGTTTAACCCAGTCTAGAACATATGCTGGGGCATTAATTTGTTCCCAGGCCGTCGAACAACTACCTAGCTTAGACTGACACATGGGAAGAAACAAATGCTAATTGAAAAGTTCTTATATAGATCTAGACATGAATGAAAATGTTTACATTAAATAAACTAGTTTATTTACCTGGTAACAGAATAGATCTAATCAAACCCAAACTAGATTTAATATCCTAGTAAACTTTCACTAAATTAACACAGTACACAAATAATCTATGATTAGAATCCTATTTAATCTTCGTCTTCTACACCCGCGTTCGGTTTCTTAGGAAAGTTTCTGTTTGTCAATGACTGGAAAACGTCCTGATTTCGGTTGTTTCCGTGGCCCCCGCGGTAACGTCCACGAAATCCTCCTCGGGATTGTCCGGATTCCCGAGATTGACCAGACTGAGCTGGCCGTGCGACTGCAGCAAGTGATGCAGCCGATCGAAGAGTGTCGAGCGCCGATGGGTTCAAACCAGACGTATTCTTCTGAAGAGCTCGAAATATTTTCGAAGTGTTATTGTCACATTGAGAACTGACAACTAATGACGCATATTCGTCCTGTAGATAACGTCCCTGAGCCTGTGTAATCACAAATAACTGATCCAGAGCGTCCTGTGAAATTGGCTTGCCCGGTTCGAGCGTAGTTAAAAACTTCAACAGTGATTCGTTATACCGTCCACATTTTGCGATCACATTGTACACAGGCTGGTCTGCACGCCGAATGCCCTGACGGGAATCATTCAATCTAAGATCCGCTGGTAACTGGATTCTGGCTAGAGCGTCTCTAATCGACTGATATTCCCCTTGAATATCCGGATTTGCCGTTCCAGTGGCGCCGGCAATTGGCACGGAGCTGGAAGCCACGTGGCTGTTTTCGGTGTGGCTGTCAATTGGCTCAAAGTCCTGAGCTAAATGCGGGCCCCTAGATGCCCTTTGTTGTTCCTCCGAACGATTAGATACGTCACAACTCGTGACGTATATAATGACATCATTGTGTGATCACATGACTACTATTGTATTCCTAGAAGAATTTCGTAGTCTTAGAGTGTGAAGTCTAAAAGCCAGTGGAGCGTTACAGGGCTATCATGGCCCTCTTGTTGAAAGATCTACTGATAAAAAGTTATTGAAGATCAACCAAAATTTTGATTGATCTTCAATAACTTTTTAATAAGAATCTACCACGCCCATTTATTGTGTGACATCCATTTAATGTGTGACGTCTGTCCACCTTCTCTGCTTCATAACGAATTCAAATCGGTCCCATATTCACAAAATTGTTCAAGATTTTCTGAAATGTTTGTATCATGTTATTATCCATCGTGGTCACACAGAGTCTAGGAAGGATGTAAGAAAGTTGTAATTGTTGTAGGTAGGGATGAAAATCTTGTAACTACAGCTTTTAAAGTGACATTTCAGAATTTTTTGTCATAAATTTTACTTTCATTTTTATCTGAAAGAGCATATTTCCTTATGAAAAATCTGAAAATTTCAAGCCAAAATATTGCGTCGTTTACGAGAAATTTATATTTTTGTGTTAAAATTGAACGAATCAATTATTGTTGTTGACAACAGTTCGGATTTATATGCAATTTATTGATTATGTCTCAACTTTAAATGCGTGTTTCTCGCTTATTGGCAACAACTTTAAAAAAACTAATAGTATTTATACTCATTAGAATAACCAATCTTGGCATAAAGACATACTTTAAAAAATTGAAATTGGAATGAAATGTCCCTTTAAAAGCTGGAGCTGCAAGGTTTTGATCCCACACTGATGATGTTATGTTGAGTGTATACAAATTAAATAAGGAAATAAAAATTTTAAATGTTAGAATGAGTCTGCTTTGTCTTTTAGTTATTCCCTTTGAGGTTCCCATAAAAAGTATACCAAGAGGGTCAAAAGTGTATTTTTGCCCTTTCCAAAACAAGTCTTGTTTTGACGTCCCTAATTAAAAAGGTATGTTTGGGAAAATATTGAGGTTAAAGAAGAAAAGACTGATGATCAGCATTTTCTCCTTTTCCCTAAATATTTTTCAAGGTATATTGTTCACAATTTATTTTCTGCAGCAGTTTTAAACTCGTACAAGACTACAATAAATTGTCTTGTTTGCGTTTTTAAACCTTACGCAATGATGAAAAATTAGATTAGTCTTATTTGAAAGGCATTACAGACTATCAAAAAATAGATGCTGACAAGGACAATATTAGTGCATACATGTATTATAGGCTTAGCACAGAAAATATTAGGGCAAAAGGAGACAAAGCTGATTAACAGAACTTACTTATTTTGTCTCAATATTTTTGACAACCGTGTCCAATAGGCAGGTCAAAACCTTGTCTTGTTTTGGAGAGGGACAGATTGTAAACTGTTAACAACCCATTACCAGACAGCAAAATTTTATGCTTGTCCAAATTCAAGGGTGTTGCTAACAACAATTTCAAGTGAATGAAACTTTACATTCTTTTGACTCTCTGTGTATAATACATGTTGGGAAATGAAGAAACTGCTTGTCACCAGTAATTTCTTCATCTTTAGCTCGACTTTTCGAAGAAAATGAGAGGTTATACTGTCACCCGGGCGTCGACATTGGCGTTGCAACAAAGGTTAAAGTTTTTTCAAACATCAATGACTTCCATACTATCAATGGGATTCAACCCAAACTTGGAATACTTATTCACCATCACACCCTCTACCTTACTACTTTGGCCCATGACCCTGGCTCCACTATATTTGGAGTTATGCCCCTTTATACTTAGAAAATAAGTATAAGTTGTTACGTGCAGCTAACATCTCTGTTTCTACTTATGCTATTGCTCGGAAACTTTGCACATGCTTTTGTGACCATAATATTAGCCTCTAGGCAAAGATTCATTACTCTCACATTTAATTTACTGGGATTTTAACCTTTTTATGCTCCCCGAAGGGAGAGCATATAGTCGCCGCTTTGTCTGTCTGTCCGTCCGTCTGTCATTCCGTCCGTCCGTCCGAAGTGATATCTCCAAAACCCTTGGGCCAAATCAAATGAAACTTACCATGTGAACTCCCTATGACAAAATGCCGATGTACTTTTCCCGGTTTTTGGATTTGAGGCCTCGTCATGGGAAAAGGGGACTTAAGGTTAAATACAGTTTTTAGCTCACCTGAGCACGAAGTGCTCAAGGTGAGCTATTGTGGTCGCTTTTTGTCCGTCGTCCATCCGTCTGTCTGTCTGTCCGTCCGTCTGTCCACAATTTGTTGTTACCACTCTAGCATCCACAAATATTGACCAATCTTGACCAAACTTGGTCAAAACATGTATAACCATAAGTTCTCGGATGAGTTCGATTTTGAGTCAGATCGGACCAGGAAGTCCAGAGTTATGTGCCCTTGAACATCAAAAATGGCTAGTTTTGACTTTGTTACCACTCTAGTATCTACAAATATTGACCAATCTTAACCAAACTTGGTCAAAACATGTATGACCAAAGGTTCTCGGATGAGTTTGATTTTGAGTCAGATCAGACTAGAAAGTCCGGAGTTATGTGCCCTTGAACGTTAAAATTGGCTAGTTTTGACTTTATTACCACTCTAGTATCTACAAATATTGACCAATCTTAACCAAACTTGGTCAAAACATGTATGACCATAGGTTCTCAAATGAGTTTGATATTGAGTCAAATCGGACAAGGAAGTCCGGAGTTATGTGCCCTTGAACATCAAAAATGGCTAGTTTTGACTTTGTTACCACTCTAGTATCTACAAATATTGACTAATCTTAACCAAACTTGGTCAAAATATGTATGACCATAAGTTCTCGGATGAGTTTGATTTTGAGTCAGATCGGACTTGGAAGTCTGGAGTTATGTGCCCTTGAACATCAAAAATGGCTAGTTTTGACTTTGTTACCACCCTATTATCTACAAATATTGACCAATCAAGACAAAACTTTGCCACAATGTTGGTAACTATAAGATCTTGGATGAGTTTGATTTTCAGTGTGATAGGAGCAGGAAGTTATGTGCCCTTGAATTTGACAAAATTGCTGTTTTCAACTTTGTTTACACTGTAGCATCTACATTTATTGACTAATCAAGACAAAACTTGGCCACAATATTGGTGACCATAAGATCCTTGATGAGTGAAATTTTCAGCTTGATTTGGCCAGAAAAACAAGAGTTATTGGCCCTTTAATTTCATAAAATTACCATTTTCGACTTTATCTTCTCTCTAACAAACAAATATGGACCAATCAAGACACAACTTGGTCGCAATGTTGGTGACCATAATATCTTAAATGTTTTAATTTGTCAGATTGATTGGACTTAAAAAACAGAGTTGTGTGCCCTTGCCATTTTCTACTTTGTTTTCTCTCATACAGCAATAAATATTAACCAATAAAAAAAACTTGGACATAATGTTGATGAGAATATCTTTTTCAGAACAGAGTTATGTGCCCTTTACTGTGACCAAATTGTTGTTTTCTTCCACTTTGTTTTTACTGTAACGGCTACAAAAATTGATCATTCAAGATTATGAAAGCAGTTATAGCTGGATCATAATCTCGCATCTTAAATTATGTGCTCTTGAACTTGACAACATTGGGACTTTCATTCTATTTAGGTGCAGGTGAGCGATTAAGGACCATCATGGTCCTCTTGTTCTCTAATTTCTCCTAGTCTAATGGTCAGAATTTGATGAAATTTCATATTTGAGTAGCAAATCAGATGCCCTTGACAATAAACTATTTAAAATTTGCGTATACAAAATATGTCATTCAAAAAGGGGGCTTAACATTTGTTAGCTTTATATTAGCTCTGCATGGCATATATTTATTGTGACAATGCCTTATTCGGGGAGCATTGTCCGTCTCTGACGGCTCTTGTTTGACTTAGAAATTCTGGGTTAGGCAACTTAGAAAAGTCGAGCACGCTGTCTTATGGACAGCTCTTGTTTTATCAAGATTTTATCTTGAGGGCCATCAGAAAGTGTCAATGTACAGTAATGGGTTAAGGGAAAGGAAGAATAAACAAGAGTTGTCCGTGGACAACGTAGCTAGCCTATACCAGAGCTTGTAACTAAAAAGGAGGGTCAAATGTAAAGGTAACAAGCAAATTCGTTGAACTGATATCCCCCGCCGAACATATTTTCATTGTCAATAAAGTAGCGCGGAAACGAATATAACTCTGTATGTATATGGCTTCAACAGAACAAATATCACTCTGTATGTATATGGCTTCAACAGAACCAATATCACTCTGTATGTATATGGCTAAAACAGTCAGGGGCAGTAACTCTAAATTTGGCGGTCGAACCGGGTAACCCCGACGATATGCGCATGTCCTCATTGTAGTAAAGCTGTGTGCCAAGTTCCATTGAAATCTGGTGTATAGTTTTCAAGAAATAGCGCGGAAACGAATATCACTGTATGTATATGGCTAAAACAGTCAGGGGCAGTAACTCTAAATTCGGCGGTCGAACCAGGTAACCCCGACGATATGCGCATGTCCTTATTGTAGTAAAGCTGTGTGCCAAGTTTCATTGAAATCCGGTCTATAGTTTTCAAGAAATAGAGCGGAAACGAATATCACTCTGTATGTATATGGCTAAAACAGTCAGGGGCAGTAACTCTAAATTTGACGGTCGAACCGGGTAACCCTGACGATATGCGCATGTCCACTTTGTAGTGAAGCTGTGAGCCAAGTTTCATTGAAATCCGATCTATAGTTTTCAAGAAATAGCTCGGAAACGAATATCACTCTGTATGTATATGGCTTAAACAGTCAGGGGCAGTAACTCTAAATTCGGCGGTCGAACCGGGTAACCCCAAAGATATGCGCATGTCCACTTTGTAGTGAAGCTGTGTGCCAAGTTTCATTGAAATCCGGTCTACAGTTTTCAAGAAATAGCGCGGAAACGAATATCACTCTGTATGTATATGGCTAAAACAGTCAGGGGCAGTAACTCTAAGGACCTCTACGGATAAGGCGAGAATTCTCCCTAAAAGGCTCAGCTCCATGGGTCAATTCTCAAAACTAACAAATTGAGAAACGAAATTAAGCTTTATGGTTAGGTAGACAAATAAAGGAAATAAACACCAATTTTTATGTCATTTTAAAAGTTCTATAGGTGCAGATAACTCTTGATTTTAGTACCCACCTAAATGGTTTCGTTTTCTTACACTACCGGTATTCAAAGAGGTAAAATGAAGATTCTTTTATTTTTATTTGCAATTTATTTTCTACAGATACAGGGATAAATGGTGTTGCCATCATATGGCAGCTTTGGTTTTGTCCGTATTGCGCATGCGCACCATTGAAACAACTTTAAACGCGCACTTTCCCGCCAAAAACCGAGGCATACCTACCTTCCCAAGGCTGGCTAACATCGTTACCCCCCTTGACCCAGCTTCCCATTTACATATGTTGTGTAACTGGATCATAGGCTTCCTTGGTAAAAAGCATTTGCTGGGTCACGGGGGGGAACATACTTTTATACTAAAAATAGTACTCATATACCATATACCATAATTTTGGCGGGAAGATTTCGCCTTTAAACTCGTTTCAATGATGCGCATGCGCATTAAGGACAAATCGAAAAATGGTTTATGATTTCAACACCAATTGTCCTTACATTTACAGAAATTTTTTTGCTTATAAAACTAAAGAAAACTTAAATCTGGTTTAATGAATAACGGTGGGGTAAGAAAATGTAATTTTGGGGGTAGGTACAGAAACCAGGAGTTATCTGTACCTGTCGAATCGTTTTGATCGTACAAAATCAGTTTTCATATGATTTAGATACATATCTAACAATACAAATCGAAATAATAATCAATTTGCATGTTTTGAAAAATGACTTTTCCATTTGAGCCTTTTAGGGAGATTTCTCGCCTTATCCGTAGAGGTCCTTTCGACGGTCGAACCGGGTAACCCCGACGATATGCGCATGTCCACTTTGTAGAGAACCTGTGAGCCAAGTTTCATTGAAATCCGATCTATAGTTTTCAAGAAATAGCGCGGAAACGAATATCACTCTGTATGTATATGGCTTAAAAAGTCAGGGGCAGTAACTCTAAATTCGGCGGTCGAACCGGGTAACCCCGACGATATGCGCATGTCCTCATTGTAGTGAAGCTGTGAGCCAAGTTTCATTGAAATCCGGTCTACAGTTTTCAAGAAATAGCGCGGAAACGAATATCACTCTGTATGTATATGGCTAAAACAGTCAGGGGCAGTAACTCTAAATTTGGCGGTCGAACCGGGTAACCCCGACGAAATGCGCATGTCCACTTTGTAGTGAAGCTGTGTGCCAAGTTTCATCAAAATCCGATCTACAGTTTTCAAGAAATAGAGCGGAAACGAATATCACTCTGTATGTATATGGCTTAAACAGTCAGGGGCAGTAACTCTAAATTCGGCGGTCGAACCGGGTAACCCCGACGATATGCGCATGTCCTCATTGTAGTAAAGCTGTGTGCCAAGTTTCATTGAAATCCGGTTTATAGTTTTCAAGAAATAGCGCGGAAACGAATATCACTCTGTATGTATATGGCTAAAACAGTCAGGGGCAGTAACTCTAAATTCGGCGGTGGAACCGGGTAACCCCGACGATATGCGCATGTCCACTTTGTAGTGAAGCTGTGTGCCAAGTTTCATCGAAATCCGGTCTACAGTTTCCAAGAAATAGCGCGGAAACGAATATCACTCTGTATGTATATGGCTTAAACAGTCAGGGGCAGTAACTCTGAATTCAATAGTTGAACCAGGTAACCCCGACAATATGCAAATGTCCTCTTTGTAGTGAAGCTGTGTGCCAAGTTTCATCAAAATCCGGTCTATAGTTTCCAAGAAATAGCGCGGAAATGAATGTCGGACGGACGGACGGAAGGACGGAAGGACGGACGGACATGGCAAAAACAATATCCCCCTCGAAAAATTTTTTCGGCGGGGGATAACTAGGTCATAGGTCACTAGGTCATAGTCTCAAGGTGGCATGAGGTATCCATATGTGAAATATCAAGACTCTATCTATGATATTGCATGAGATATAGGCCAGGTTAAAGTTTTTTAAAAGTAGGTCAAACCCCAAGGTCACTAGGTCAAAGGTCATGATCTCAAGGTCATGGCATGAGGTATCCATATGTGAAATATCAAGGCTCTATGATAGTGTATGAGATAAAAGCCAGATTAAACTTTTTTAAAAGTAGGTCAAATTCAAAGGTCAAGGTCACTATGTCAAAGGTCATGATCCCAAATGAAAGGTCTTGGCAGGATGTATCCATGTGTGAAGTATGAAGGCTGACCTCTAATAGACCAGGTTAAAGTTTTTGAAGACGTGATGGGTCGGGATGGCACGTGACGGCGCCTCTAGGGCTGTGACATAAGCTCTCCGGACATAAAGTCCAGGCTCGCTAAAAATTCCTTGTCTGAATTTACAAGTATTACACAAAAACAAGAGTAAAACATGTCTTATTGTTTTCAATCGGTTTAATGTTTCTATAAATCGCAGCCTTCACGGCACAAATTATAATCAAACATATCACATAAAACATAATACCCTTTCCCAATTCAGACAGTTTTAGGATGGCCCAATTTGAAAGCTGTTAGATAAGGGTAATTTGATTTTGATAGAGATAAAAGTTTTGTAAATTACTGCAACAGAAAATATTGAGACAAAAGGAGAAATTGCTGATCTTGTTTGGGAAAGGGTTAACAAAACTCAAAAAATTGTAAGTGTAAACAAGAGTGCCATCGTCACAATATACGCCGCCACTTATAAAACTTGAGACAAAAAAATGACATTGACAACGATTTATAAATATTCACTGAAAAACCTGTAAAAAAATTGTGTTCACAAAAAGGTTTTTATAAATATCCAGTGAAAACCCTGGAAGGAATTGCGTTCACGAGGCTAAAATATCATTAAGCCCAAGAGACTAAGATTGAAGGGGGCATAATTCAAGCAAAAATCAATGAACCATAAAATCCTTACTTCATGCTCATCTACCAATTAAGGTAATAACATCCACCAAGTTTCAGCCCCAGAGACTAAGTTTTCAGGGGGCCTAACTCTGGAAAAATCAATGAACCATAAAATCCTTCCTACATGCACATCTACTAATTGACGTGATAACATTCATTGAACAAGTGACATTAAGATCCAGCCAGAAACTTAGGAGGAGTTGCATTGACAAGGCTGCAATTTCAATAAGCCCCAGAGACTAAGATTGAACGGGGCATAACTCTGGCAAAAATCAATGAACCATAAAATCCTTCCTTCATGCACATCTACCAATTAAGGTTATAACATTGACCAAGTTTCATTAAGATCCAGCCAGAAACTTAGGAGGAGTTGTGTTGACAAGCCTGCAATTTCAATAAGCCCCAGAGACTAAGTTTTTAAGGGGCATAACTCTGGCAAAAATCAATAAACCATAAAATCCTTCCTTCATGCACATCTACCAATTAAGGTTATAACATTGACCAAGTCTCATTAAGATCCAGCCAGAAACTTAGGAGGAGTTGTGTTGACAAGCCTGCAATTTCAATAAGCCCAAGAGACTAAGTTTTTAAGGGGCATAACTCAGGCAAAAATCGACGAACCATAAAATCCTTCCTTCATGCACATCTACCAATTGAGGTGATAACATTGACCAAGTTTCATTAAGATCCAGCCAGAAACTTAGGAGGAGTTGCGTTGACAAGGCTGCAATTTCAATAAGCCCCAGAGACTAAGTTTTTAAGGGGCATAACTCAGGCAAAAATCGACGAACCATAAAATCCTTCCTTCATGCACATCTACAAATTGAGGTGATAACATTGACCAAGTTTCATTAAGATCCAGCCAGAAACTTAGGAGGAGTTGCGTTGACAAGAAAAGTGGACGGACGTACGGACGGACGGATGGACGGACGGACGGACGGACGGACAGACGGAGAAGATGACGCCAATATACGTCCGCCTCCGGCGGCGTATAAAAAATGAGCCAAGACCTGGAAAACGAACCCTGAAAAAGATGACAACTATAGAGATCCACAGCAGATTTTAACATGTGTAAAATTTTTCATTAGGTAATGATGAAAGGCAAGAAGGAAGCAAAACTTCTGAAAAACAAAATCATTTCAGTTGCATCAAATTAAAGTGTTGTTTAAAATAGAGTAAGTTGAATTATTCGATGATAAAGTTGTGTTGATTAAAGTTTGTACTGTAGTAGTGTCTGTATGGAAGGGAAAAGTGTTGAGATTAAAGTAAGCTGCTCCCCAAGTATTGAGGCCTAGAGTAAGGATTAATACAGACAGGAGGTTACAGATGAATCCAGCTCGCATCTGAAATAAATGTAGAAAAAAAGTTTATGATAAAAAATATAGAACAACAATACATAGTAGTAACAAGATGCTAATTATTTTTGAATAACTTGCAATGGGTTGTCAGAAAACAAAATGTGTGAAACACATATGCCCCTGAAATAGCTGGGTTTTAATCCAAAATTTGACCTTGATATTTGACCTTGACCTACACGGATGAGCTTGAGGCATGCTATTGCATGGAGTAGATATGTATCATTGACAGATTGCAACATACCAAATTTAAGCTTTGTTAATCAAATTACTTGTGGAGAAAATGCTAATGTTTCGCTGTCCTATAAATGGTTAATCTTACCATTTCAGTAATAGAGAAGTATCCAAGCACATAGACCATGGCATTCGGTGGTGTTGCCACTGGTAACATGAAGGCGTAGGATGTTGACACCGCAGTAGGGATCATTAGATACAGTGGGTTGATGCCTACACCCAGCGCCTGCAATGTAAACACCACAAAATTAGTTCCAAAATGTTAACGTCATTTATACTAAGATAAATCTCTATGCAAAAATGTATCATAAGATACAGTTGATACTTGTTATGTTGGCACAAGATAGGTAAAATTGCTGCTTTTATCAAACATTTTAGACAGAATTATTTTTAAGTAAATATAGCCATTGAAGTATAGTAGGAAATGGAGAGAAATGGCTCGTTTCAAGCATTTTTCCCCCCATTATATTTCAATTATAAAAATCCACTTGATGACCAAACAAGAGTGCCATGGTCACAATATACGCCGCCACTTATAAAACTTGAGACAAAAAAATGACATTGACAAGGATTTATAAATATTAACTCAACAAGAGTGCCATGGTCACAATATACGCCGCCACTTATAAAACTTGAGACAGAAAAATGACATTGACAAGGATTAATAAATATTCACACAAAAACCTGTAAAAAGTTGTGTTCACAAAAACGTTTTTATAAATATCCAGTCAAAAACCTGAAAGGAATTGCGTTCACGAGGCTGAAATATCAATAAGCCCCAGAGACTAAGATTGAAGGGGGCATAACTCAGGCAAAAATCAATGAACCATAAAATCCTTATTTCATGCACATCTACCAATTAAGGTAATAACATCCACCAAGTTTCATTAGTATCCAGTCAGAATCTTAGAAGAAGTTGTGTTGACAAGGCTGCAATTTCAATCAGCCCCAGAGACTAAGTTTTAAGGGGGCATAACTGTGGCAAAAATCAATGAACCATAAAATCCTTCCTACATGCACATCTACTAATTGAGGTGATAACATTGACCAAGTGTCATTAATATCCAGCCATAAACTTAGGAGGAGTTGCGTTTACAAGGCTGCAATTTCAATAAGCCCCAGAGACTAAGTTTTAAGGGGGCATAACTGTGGCAAAAATCAATGAACCATAAAATCCTTCCTTCATGCACATCTACCAATTGAGGTGATAACATTGACCAAGTGTCATTAAGATCTAGCCATAAACTTAGAAGGAGTTGCGTTGACAAGGCTGCAATTTCAATAAGCCCCAGAGACTAAGTTTTAAAGGGGCATAACTCTAGCAAAAATCAATGAACCATAAAATCCTTCCTTCGTGCACATCTAACAATTGAGGTGATAAGATTGACCAAGTTTCATTAAGATCCAGCAAGAAACTTAGGAGGAGTTGCGTTGACAAGGCTGCAATTTCAATAAGCCCCAGAGACTAAGTTTTTAAGGGGCATAACTCAGGAAAAAATCAACGAACCATAAAATCCTTCCTTCATGCACATCTACCAGTTGAGGTGATAACATTGACCAAGTTTCAAGAAGATCCAGCCAGAGACTTAGGAGGAGTTGCGTTGACAAGAAAAGTGGACGGACGTACGGACGGACGGACGGATGGACGGACGGACGGAGAAGATGTCGCCAATATACGTCCGCCTCCGGCGGCGTATAAAAACCTGTAAAATGTTGTGTTCACAAAAAAGGTTTTTATAAATATCCAGTCAAAAACCTGGAAGGAATTGCGTTCATGAGGCTGAAATATCATTAAGCCCCAGAGACTAAGATTGAAGGGGGCATAACTCAGGGAAAAATCAATGAACCATAAAATCCTTAATTCATGCACATCTACCAATTAAGGTAATAACATCTACCAAGTTTCATTAGAATCCAGTCTGAATCTTAGGAGGAGTTGCGTTGACAAGGCTGCAATTTCAATCAGCCCCAGAGACTAAGTTTTAAGAGGGCATAACTCTGGAAAAAATCAATGAACCATAAAATCCTTCCTACATGCACATCTACTAATTGAGGTGATAACATTGACCAAATGTCATTAGGAATTTAGGATCTAGTAAGAAACTTAGGAGGAGTTGCGTTGACAAGGCTGCAATTTCAATAAGCCCCAGAGACTAAGTTTTAAAGGGGCATAACTCAGGCAAAAATCAATGAACCATAAAATCCTTCCTTCATGCACATCTACCAATTGAGGTGATAACATTGACCAAGTTTCATTAAGATCCAGCCAGAAACTTAGAAGGAGTTGTGTTGACAAGCCTGCAATTTCAATAAGCCCCAAAGACTAAGTTTTAAGGGGCATAACTCTCGCAGAAATCAAAATCCTTCCTTCATGCACATCTACAAATTGAGGTGATAACATTGACCAAATTTCATTAAGATCCAGCCAGAAACTTAGGAGGAGTTGCGTTGACAAGGCTGCAATTTCAATAAGCCCCAGAGACTAAGTTTTTAAGGGGCATAACTCAGGCAAAAATCAACGAACCATAAAATCCTTCCTTCATCCACATCTACCAATTGAGGTGATAACATTGACCAAGTTTCAAGAAGATCCAGCCAGAAACTTAGGAGGAGTTGCATTGACAAGAAAAGTGGACGGACGTACGGACGGACAGACAGACAGACGGACAGACGGAGAAGATGACGCCAATATACGTCCGCCTCCGGCGGCGTATAAAAATGATTAAATGTCATTCTAATTGAAACTGAACAAAAATCAGATTGGTCAAACTCAGGATATCTTGAGGTAAAATGGCATTTCCCTACGACTTTTACACAAGTTTCAACTACATTTTGAACAATCTAACTAAATTCAAACTTAAATCTACTGGTACATAGATCTATTAGTCAATTATCATTTATACAGTTTTACAAGCAATTCAAGAATTGATGCAAAAAAGGGATACATACTTCATTAAATAGAATTAACAAAATCATTGTTCCAGATACAAGCAGACAATGGCTTTAACATTTTGAAAATGCGAAAAACTTGTAAATGTTTACAGAATGTTCAACAAACTTAGAATGCATTAAGACACCCCCCACACACATACTCACTTATTTGTTGTTCGAGTAATAATACACTACAAAAATAAACAAAAACTTACCAACTGTGCTATGATAGGTAATACTAATGTACAAGTTGCAGTATTGGTGACAACTTCCGTAACAAACGAAGACAAAATGGCCACTAGAAAACTGGTCAACCACACAGGAAGGTCGTTAAATACAGTCAACGCTTCTCGTATAGATGCAGACAATCCTGATATCTGAAATAATAAAATTTCATTGTTACCGGTATATCAAATTAAAACACTATAATGTGGCTACTCAGTAAAATTGTTCCAATGGGACAATTCAAATGATTACCAACAAAATAAGGTTTAAGAAACAATGAATGATATTTTGCAATTTTAAATGCCATTATGCAAATATCTGTATCTCTGAGTGAACTCAGGAAAATTTTCAAATTCAACTTCACAAATGGGAAGATTGTAAAATAAAGTGAGTGCTTGCCAAATTCTATCAATGCTTCTCATATTGATGCAGATAGTCCTGACAGTTATGTGTTGTTCGATTCTAAAATGTGGCTATTTGGGAAAGGATTAAACTACAAACCTTACAAGCCTCTGCTAAAGCAAATCCACCACCAAAGAGCAGGAACAAACCCCAAGGAACTTTCTCATGTACGACCCGCCAGGTTAATAAAGGTTTCATTTTGGTGATCAAGGCCCCTGTAAAGTATAATCAGTGAAGAATTTTGTTTAACGCTTTCCCGAAACAACAAAATTTTAGGGTGGTCCAATTTGAAAGCTGCTACAGAAGACAAAATAGATGTTACCAAAGTTAAGAATTATGAGTGATATAGCACAGAAAACATTGAGACAAAAGAAGAAAATGCTGATAATCAGAATTTTCTTCTGTTGCGTCAATGTTTTCTCAAGCCTATTTCCTTCAGGATGTCAAAACTAGGTCCTGTGTGGGAAAGGGTTAAATATTTGGGTACATTTTAGCAAAGAGAATGTTGAGGCAAAAGGAGAAAATGCTTGTTATTTTCATGGGGAAATGGTGGGGCTGTAGAGATGATCACACGGCTCAAACATTGAATTTCCTGCAAATTATCCTAAGTAAATTATATCAATAATATTAGTTCTTTCATCTTATATTATATTAAAAAATATATAAAATGCATCAATGGAACTCTAAGGTTAAAAACTGCACCTTAGTGAAATCAATTTATTCAATCTCATCATTTCAATAATACCCCAATTTTTACTATAAATTGAACAAATATTGAGAGGGTCAAGTCCTTACTAATCCCTGAATGTCCATACCCCTTGGTCCTATGACATGTCCAGATTTTTCTACTTTTCCTGTTCCCAGTCTTTATTAAAATGTGCTGTTTTTTCTTTATTTGTGGACAAGTCCACACTGATAAAAGAAGTGTTTACATATTTACGTTTTGAGAATATTTCTGGTAGGTTTGCTGGTATGAAAAACAAAACAGCTTCTATTAATCCATACAACCAAACAGTCCTCAGTTTTTCAGTCAATATTCAAAATGGCTCAAAAATAATTGAAAGAAAAGAAGAAAATGCAAAAAGTGTATGTGTACCTATTTACCTTTAGAGAATATTTCTGGTAGGTTTGCATGTATCAAGAACAACAAAGCTGTAACTAAAGTGGAGGCTGTAGATAAACCCTCTAAACTCTTTCTTAAGCAAGCCCTGTTTTAACCCTTTCCCAAACGACAAAATTTTGGGGTAGTCTAATTTGAAAGCTGCTGCAGACAACAAAATTTAGATAAATAAAGATTGGTTTAGTGTAAGATAAAGCAAGGAAAACATTGAGGTGAAAGGAGAAACTTCTGGTTATCAGCAGTTTCTTCTTTTGTCTCAATGTTTTCCCAAGCCTTTTCTATGCAGAGCATCAAAACCCGGTCTTTTCAGGAAAATGGTTAAAGGTAACTAAATATTCAAAAGTGCTTGGAAGGCATTGAGAGAACAGGAGACTAGCAAAACAAATTACCTTTAGAGAATATTTCAGGTAGATTTGCGGGTATCAAGAACAACAAAGCTGTGACTAAAGTAGGGGCTGCAGAATCTGTCACATATCTGTGAATATAGACAGTAATTGTGTACATTTCTCAGTAATCAACCCAGTACCAGATGCTGAAATTTTACACTCGTCTGAATTCAAGAATGTGGCAGACATCAATTTATAGTGAATGAAATTTTACATTCTTAGGTCTTTCTGGATAGAAAACATTGTGGAAAATGAAATAAATTGTTTGTCACAAGCAATTTCTTTATTTGTCACAGTGCTTTTCATAGCCTTTATCTTGTGGGACGTCAAAAGGCGCCATTTTGTGGTAATCACTTAAATCATTTTTGAACATTTCCAGGCTAAAACCCTTTTTTTAAAAAAAAAATCTTTTGTCATAAATGTTTCTGTCTGTCTTCATAATGTTCTTCAGCACACATGTCCACTACAACAATACTTCTAAAGAATAATTCACAATGTTTGTTATGTCATGAATCATTCTGTGTTTCATTACCTTTATGTACAAGTACACATTGTACATATGAAACAGCACATTTTTGTCGAATCTTGTGTCCAAACTTTTGTCGTTTTAATTTGATGGACAAGCCATCTTTTCATTGCAAAAGAAATTTACCCTTTCCCAAACAACAAAATTTAAGGGCGGTCAAATTTGGATGCTGCTGCAGACAAAAGAATGGTTTTTGATTAAGATAGTTATTATGATCTGTGTATATACAATGTAGCGTTGAAAATATTGAGGAAAAAGAACATGCTGATTTTTGCCTCCTTCAAAAGCCTTTTCTAAAAGTCTTGTTTCAAACAGGGTTAAATCTGACATTTTTAAAGACTTACCCAGGTTGGAATAAGTTACCCCACCCACCAGCACCACCAAGATCTCGTGATACCCACAATATAATGAGTATTACAAACAATGTGATCACCATTATCTCTGGAAACCTGAAATATCACATGTAAAATATGTTAGGTAGTGTACAAAATAAGTAAACCCAACTACTGGCTAAACAGCCTGATGAGTATATTATAACAATCTCTGTGTAGAACAGTAATATTAATCTTTGATCCACATCCTTCTCATGGACTAAATTATCTCAATTTACAAACATTTTGATTTCTTTGACAGATTGTTTTTCTTAACAATTAAAAAACTTCTAGAAAAAAGAGCATATGAGGTATTTGACATTTCCTTAGACATTTCCTTAAACTTTTCTATGCTGTAATTAACAATGTTTAAATTCAATGTTGATTTATACAAAGGTTTGTGATTTGGATGGCAAAAAAGTGTCATGTATTAAAAGCTTCATTTCAAGCTCATCAGTCATTAAAGAAAGCCTCCTACCTTACTGGACCAAGAGCTCTATATTCCCTTTTGATATACTCTCTTACATTGTTAGAGCCAGCTGGATTCTTCTTTAAACATCTGCAATGCAATTAGATAACAAAACACTGATGTCAATCAAAATTTTGAATGACACATGATCAATGACCCTGGAAAATCCAATATCATTATAACTTGACTAATCAAATCTCTTGTTAAATTTGGCATTCCATGTCAAAATACATGCTTTTGCACTAAAATGTGATGTCCTCAAGACCTAGTTTTGGGTTTCAATGACTTTAACCCTTTCCCAAACAAGACCTGGTTTTGACGTCCCTAATAGAAACTGCTTGGGAAAACATTGAAACAAAAGAAGAAACTGCTGATAACCAGCAGTTTCTCCTTTTGTCTCAATATTTTCTATGCCATATTTTACACAAATCTTACCTTAGATAACATCCATTTTGTCATTTGTAGCTGTTTTCGAAGTGGATAACCGTAAAATTTTGTCGTTTGGGAAAGGGTTCAGAATTTTGTAAGCCATGTCAATTCTTCACTTACCCACAGCCTCTAAAGTAGAGAGTCAGCCATATAAACAAGGTTATAAATATCAGCAGGGATACAGGAAACCCCAACACCAGCCAGGTACCAAATGTGATCCCAGAACCATCCAAACCTCGGTCCTTAAATATCCTGTCAATATAAATGTAATTATTGTATATCCTGTCAATAAATTTAAGTTTTGTATAATGACATGTAGAATCAAAATTATAGGTACATTATGAATACATGTGCGTAATAAGCATGGATACAGGAAACCCCAAAACAATCCAGGTACCAAATGTAATCCCAGATGCATCCAAGCCCCGGTCTTTTAATACTCTGTAATGATTGAAATACATGTAATCTATAATCATGATGATTGATAATCATATTTTTATCAACAATAACCATCAATAACTAATACTTACTTTGTCAAGTTTCTTGACTTGCACAAGAGATGCTTTTAAATGAGTACCCACCACATAGCATTTGATGGGTCATGAATGATCTTTAGCAAGTTGAAAAGCAGTTACTCTGTAACACCCTCTTATCTGCTGCTTATTACAAGCAAGATGTGTTTGTGAAATACTTATGCCCCCGACAATGCTAATGTTAAGTTTTCATGTTAAGTTTTTGGAATGACAGACAGACGGACAGACACAAGTAAAACAATATGCCCCCGATCTTTTGATACGGGGGCATAAAAATAAACTTACTCATCCGCCTGTCCTTTCAGTATAATATTTGAGGCACACCCAGTTATGGTTGTAGTTCCCCCAACATTCGCAGCATAAGCTACACTGATGGTCATAGCCTTGGCTAGTTGTAGATGCTCTTTAGATTGGACTGGTTCACCAGGTGATCTAGACTTACTAGCATCTGACTTGTCCCTGAAAGAGTAGAATAATTTTGACATATAATAATCAAGATGTTTTTGTGAAACATGAATGCCCCGAAATTGACCAATGTTAAACTTTAGGACAGACAGACATATGGACAGACATCAAGACATGAGAAAAACAATATGCCTGTAATCTTTCAATATGGGGGCATAAAGAGGAATCATCTGTTAAGAGTGAGGTTTTGGATAGCATATGAATGAAATATTGCCTTTGTTTGTCCACATAATGAAGATATAATAAGTTTATTGTGAGGCTTTACAATGTGTATGTTGACAGGCATAAATGTGTCTACATTTTGAATAAATTCTTACAAAATGTTGCTTGGCTATGACCTTGAGTTGATCACAGAACAGAGCAACAGATAAGAGGGGGTAAAGACCCTCTATCATTTTTAATTCAATTCCAAACCCTATGTTGTAGGTAAAGTCAACAAGACGATTCCAATGAGTACTCATACCATAGGGTTTGATGAACATTTAAAGATATTTTAAATTTTGAAAAGCCATTACTCCCTCTTATCTGAAGCCCTGAATAATGTTCCATGGCATGCAAGCGCTATTTCAACATTCTAAGAACTAGCTCTTAATAACAAAACACATACTTGTCCACCTCTTGGTGAAAGGTTGATTCAGTCAGATCATTTCTCTCTTCCTGGACGACTAACTTTTCATCTGATTTCACAGCTAGTTGAACTTCCTCATGGTCTGACAGTTTGTGGATCTCATCTGAAATATAACCCTTTCACAAAAACACCTAGTTTTGACTTAACCCTATCCGAAATGGCATAACTGTAGGGTGGTCAAATTTGAAACCTGTTGCATACAACAGAATCAGTGTCACTTGAAGTAGAATTTTGAATATAATAGAATTGAAAACTGTAATTATCAGCATTTTCTTCTTTAGTCTCAATGTTTAGCCTAACAAATTCCAAAAGGGATGTCAAAACCAGGTCATGTTAGGAAGAGAGTTAAGGATATCTTTGGAATAAATTGAGAACTAGAAATCTATCACTAAAGGTGATGAAATACCCCCGCCACTACATTTGCCCAGACAAGCATTGTTTGCCGAAAACAAATGGCAATAACGCACAAAATAAGCAAGGTAGAGTTATGCTCCTTGTACAATGCACTTCTTTTTAGTGAGATCTATATCTACCCATGAAGTTTCATGACCATAGCTACTTTACTTTCAGAGATATGCTCTGTACAGATGGACAGACAGGCTGATTCCAGTATACCCCCTAAAACATTCGTTTTGCAGGGGTATAAATAAACTAGACAGCCCTGGCGGTCTGGACGTGCTCCACACGCCTGAATTGTTTGTCTTGTTGAACGCGATTTCAAAAGTTCAGGCTGTGCAAACAAGCAAATGCATGACTACTTTTACATCAATGATTTCACGGGGTCTTGATTTAAAGGGATCCATGCTAGATAACTCAGGGGAGAGTGAAAACAAAGACACAATTGGCAATATTGTCAAATTCATGTGCATATAACTCAGGATGTTATATTTCTCTCAATATTTGGATGACAATAAAGCAAGATCTTAACTTCAACATTTCATTAAAGCTTTGACCTCATTGTTCATTATTTGTGGATGTAAAGAGTGTGAAAACAAAGTGGAAAACAGCTATTTTGTAAAACTCAAGCAAGCATAACTCTGGATTTGACATTCATATCAAGCTGAAAATTACAAGCATGTAAGATCTTAGTAAGATTCTGTTAAAGTTCTGCAATAATTGGTTCATACTTATGGCTGTAAGAGTAAAAATAAAGCCCAAAATGGAAATTTTGTCAATTTCAAGGGCACATAACTCATGATGTAAACTTAAGATCAAGCTGAAAACTATACAACATCAAGATCTTATGGTCACCAACATTCTATCCTAGTTTTGTTTTGATTGGTCAATATTTGTAGTTGCTATAGTGAAAATAAAGTCAAAACAGCCATTTGTGACATTCAAGGGCAGATAACTCTAGACTTTCTACTTGAATCAGAATTCTTTGAGGCAATCTGAGAGAGGGTCACCCAAGGATCATTCCTGTGACATTTGGCTGAAATCCATCTGGCAGTTTTTGAGAAGAAGATTTTTAAAGAAGTTTACGGATGGACGGACGGACGGACGCAAGACGGACACAACACCATGACAATAGCCCGCTGGCCTGTCAGCCAGTGGAGCTAAAAAGCATAATTTTTCCAATGTTCCAGCAACATTTATAAATAGATAGTCTAATAATAGATCTAATATATAATTTTTTTTTACAAAACTCAACCATAATACAGTAATATTTACCCTCCTGCTTGTTCTTGTGATGACAGAGTGGTGCTGAAAGTAGAAATATTAAAGACCTAGACAGTCTAACTGAATATTTCTGACTAGGAAGGCAACCTATACCAAGATCAGTCTGGATTAAAGTTTCTTTCAAAGAATTCTATTGAGGAAACTAGAACTGTCGTAAAGCGGACAAATACCCCCCACTAGCGCCTTGTAACTGAAAAAGTGCTGTAGGTCAACCCGTTCTTGACTTAGAGCATGGAAACAGATTTTAAACAAAGTCCGATTGTGACCTTGACCTTTGACCTTGGTGACCCCAAAACAATAGGGCATCTCCTTTGGTCATGGGCAACAACTGTGTAAAGTTTCATGATCCTAGGTCAAACGGTTGTTGAGTTAGAGCACGGAAACGGATTTTAAACAAAGTCCGATTGTGACCTTGACCTTTGACCTTGGTGACCCCAAAACAAAAGGGCACCTCCTTGGGTCATGGGCAACAACTGTGTAAAGTTTCATGATCCTAGGTCAAACGGTTGTTGAGTTAGAGCACAGAAACGGATTTTAAACAAAGTCCAATTGTGACCTTGACCTTTGACCTTGGTGACACCAAAACAATAAGGCACCTCCTTGAGTCATGGGCAACAACTGTGTAAAGTTTCATGATCCTAGGTCAAACGGTTGTTGAGTTAGAGCACGGAAACGGATTTTAAATAGAGTCCGATTGTGACCTTGACCTTTGACCTTGGTGACCCAAAAACAATAGGTCATCTCCTTGGGTCATGGGCAACAACTGTGTAAAGTTTCATGATCCTAGGTCAAACGGTTATTGAGTTAGAGCACGGAAACGGATTTTAAACAAAGTCCGATTGTGACCTTGACCTTTGACCTTGGTGGCCCAAAAACAATAGGGCACCTCCTTGGGTCATGGGCAACAACTGTGTAAAGTTTCATGATCCTAGGTCAAACGGTTATTGAGTTAGAGCAAGGAAACGAAAAAGTATACGGATGGACCGATTGACGGACGGACGGATGGACAGACAGACAGACATGGTGAAACCAATATACCCCCCCTCTACTTCATAGGTGGGGGGTATAATGACAAAATTTAGGCTGTATTTCCAGTGAAATCTGAATCACTCAAAACAAATCAGGAGGAGGATATTTGAGTACAAAGTTGGCCCTGCCGGGCAAATGAATTTACTGAATAATACATGTACATGCTTTCTTATGTTAACCACCCAATTTGTTTATTTACCTATTCCCACATAATGATCCCTTTAGAGGCCCTACAAGATAAGGGCTTTGGAAAACATTGTGGGAAATGAAGAAATTGCTTGTGACAACTGACAAGCAATCTCTTTATTTCCCACAATATTTTCTACCGAAAAAAAGCGATGAAATGCATAATTTCATTCACTTGAAATTGTCTTCTGCAACATCTTTTAATATAGACCAGTCCATAATTTGTAATCTGGTAATGAGTTAAAACAGATATTGACAGTACCAGCAAAGTACTACATGAATTACCAGTTATATATGGTATCACTGGTTGTTAAACCATGTCTTGTTTTGGAAAGGGTCATCACTTCATATAGCTAAAAATAAATGACCTGGCAGAGCATCTCTAGCTAAGAGCTAGAATTGCTCTGCCAGTTCATTTATCAAGAGCTATTCTTACTAGTTTCATCAGCTCCCTCTTCCTCCCCCTTCTGCAGCTCTTTAAGCAGGGCATCAGCTATAGGGCACATCATGGCTGTGGTGGCCATGTTGCTTGTCCACATGGAGAGAAACCAAGATGGCAGCATCATTCCAAACATCAGCCTGAATAAATAAACAAGAGATGTTTGTAAAATATATATGCACCTCAGCAGCTCCCTCTCCCCCCCCTCCCCCCCTTCTGCAGCTCTTTAAGCAGGACATCAGCTATAGGGCACATCATAGCTGTGGTGGCCATATTGCTTGTCCACATGGAGAGAAACCAAGATGGCAGCATCATGCCAAACATCAACCTGAATACATTAATAAATACACAATTCATTTTTTGAGTAATTCAAATGAAATAATACATAAACACATTATAGTAATTCAGCAGGGCATCAGCTATAGGGCACATCATAGCTGTGGTGGCCATGTTGCTTGTCCACATGGATAAAAACCAAGATGGCAGCATCATACCAAACATCAGCCTGAATAAATAAACAAGAGATGTTTGTAAAACATACATGCACCTCAACAGCTCCCTCTTCCTCCCCTTTCTGTAGCTCTTTAAGCAGGGCATCAGCTTTAGGGTACAATTCATAGCTGTGGTGGCCATGTTGCTTGTCCACATGGATAGAAACCAAGATGGCAACATCATACCAAACATCAACCTAAATGGATTGATTAATACATGAATAAGTTTTTTCAATGAAATAATACATAAACAGACTATAGTAATTAAGCAGGGCATCAGCTATAGGGCACGTCATAGCTGTGGTGGCCATGTTGCTTGTCCACATGGATAAAAACCAAGATGGCAGCATCATACCAAACATCAACCTGAATACATTAACCCTTTCCATAATGACAAAAATTTAAGGCGGTCCAATTTGAAAACTGGTGCAGACAACAAAATGCATATTTTTGAAGACAGAATTTGTGTAGAAGAAAGCACAGAAAACATTTAGGCAAAAGGAGAAACTGCTGGTTATCAGCAGTTTCTTCTTTTGTCTCAATGTTTTCTCAAGCTAATTCTGTTAGGGACGTCAAAACCAGGTCTTGTTTGGGAAAGGGTTAATAAATATATACATGAATAAACTAGAAATATATCACTAAAGGTGAGAAAATACCCTCACCACTATAGTTGTCCAGACACGCGTTTTTGTCCCAAACAAAGGGCAATAACTCACAAAATAAGCAAGGTGGAGTTATGCTTTTTGTACACGGCACTTCTCCTTAGTAAGATCTATCTACCCATGAAGTATCATGATCATAGCTACTTTACTTTCAGAAATATGCTCTGGACAAGCATTTTGTAAACAGACAGACAAATGGATGGACAGAAAGACGGACAGACAGGCTGATTCCAGTTTACCCCTAAAACATTTGTTCTGCAGGGGTATAATAATTTAACTGATAGATATTTCCAACTTAGCTCTCTGAGCTTGGCAAAAGAATGAATGAATGATGCTATCAGCATTTTATACTTTTCACAAAGTTCCTCTAATGGAAATGTCGTGTGTAGAAAAGGGTTCACAAAGAAAAGGCTCTATCAAGTACTTTGGTCAACTTACATAGTAGGCTGTGTTCCTATGATAAGTAGAAGTTTGAGTGCTATACGTTTATGAATGTTCCACTCCTCTACTGCTGCTGCCATGATGAGTCCACCAACAAATAACATGGAAGAATCCTGAATAAAACAGGATGATGAGAAAAGTATTTTACCTAAAAAACTGTAGAAGAGCAGACATCTGAATACCTGCATATAGATAGAAAGACAGACAGCCAATGTCAACCAAAGTCATAACAAGAGAACAATGCAAGCCTTAAAACTGCTCTAACAGATTTGTATCATTTTCAAACTTTATTTTTCCTTTCTTTCACAAAAACTACTTATGCTCATTCTTCCATGTAGTTTTGATGTTTTAATTATCTAGGAAGTGTCCCTTCAATAGAAATAAAACATAATTCTGAATGCGCATGAGCAAATAATTGAAATATATTTCAAGTGTCTAATAATGCTTTTCATTCGACCACAGATTTACCTTAAATTCAGAAATTACTGTCCTGTTTTCAATTTGTTCTTTGTCTGAACTTTCTTCTGTTACTAATCCAAAGGTGGCAATCACAAGGCTCTGCATTCTTTCAAAAAAACAAGATGTGTTTGTGAAACACAAATGCCCCCGAAATGGCCATTTTTCTAAAATGTTAAGTTTTCGTGTAAAGGGTTGATAAGGGTTAACACCTGACCTTCAGGAAGGTCATATTGCATGGAACAGATAGATATCATTGAAAGAAAGTTACATACCAAATTTGAGCTTTGTATGTTAAATACTTTTGGAGAAAAGGCCAATGTTAAGTTTTTGTGTTAAGTTTTCAGACAGACGGACTGAAAGACATGAGCCCGACTCCTTTGTAATGATTGCAATGTACCTACATTAATGTATGTCTTTGAGACAGCTTTTCCCTTCATGAGTCCAACCATAGGAAACAGCATGACTGGTAACAATGCTGTAACTGCTATAGGGAATGATTCTGTGGCCCAGTATACTGCCATTAGTATCAAACAAAATCCAGCAGCTGATTCCTGTATAATAAACCAACACATTATCAGATCAAGTCCTAGTTGCATTTTGATCAAGAGCCATAGGCCCCTAATGCTCTCTAAAGCCTCTATTGCACCCAGTTGAACATGATCCTGCAAGCAATCTGCTTCTAAAAGTTCAGCCCATGCAAAGTACTTCTTTGGTGGATGAAAACATGACTTAGAATGGACATAGCAGAGAATTGATTGGACAATTCTTCCCTATGACCATTCTGCATCTTTCTAGAATGCCAGAAGCATGCAAGAGCCTCTCTTACATCCTGTTTTGTGTCTTTATATTTCATGAGACTTCAGAATTTTTTAAAAATCTCCAAAAATGCACAATTTATAAAGACGCACGACAGGTTTTAAGGCAGGCTTAAAGCATTTTAAGTCTTGTTTTGGAATGGATAATAAATCACTACACTGTATAGCGGACAAGAATTGACCTGGCAGAGCATTACATTCCATTAGCATGGGCTGCTCTGCCAGGTGAATTCTCGTCTGTTATATAGATCCACAAGCAAAAATTGACAGTGACATGGTTTTGTGTTTACGGTTTCTAAACCAATAAACTCTTCTCATTTGTACCGTTTACAATGTGCACGTGATAAATGAACAGGTTGATTGGTTGTAAACGATAAACACAAAACTATGTCACTGTCAATTTTTGCTTGTGGATTAATAGAAAATCATTAATTTTGAATTGTTCTATTGAAGATTTGATGGAAAAATATTTTTGCAACATACTGAGTCATTCTATTTTTTTCTTTCCATATCAACTCTTTCCCAAATAGAATCTACCTAATTTTGCGTCTCAAATCGAAAAGGCTTGAGTAAACATTAAGTCAATAGAAGATAGTCCATGCTTTCTCCTTCTGCCTCAATGTTTTTGTGCTACATTGTATAAAGCCATATCTAAACGAGCATCTTTTTTGTCATCTGCATCATTCATCACAATGGCGGGATTTTTTTTTGCCATTTTGGAAAGAGTTAAATCCAAACCCTATAATTTGAATACTCATTTGAACTGTATTGAAAGTGCTAAACCTTTCCTAGTGAATAAAGGATGAGACAATACAAATTTTAGCAAATGAAATTACAATAAAATAGAAAAGCTGTTGCAAATTACAAAGAAGATAACGCTTCACAAAAACAAAATCTGATACTGCTCCAATTTAAAATTTGCTGCAGATAATAAAATGAATGTTACAATAACAAATCACAAGGATTTGTACACTTATAAATAATCAAAATAAAGTAGAAAAGGTTTTACAATCTCACCTGAGTTCCCTGCAGCAATAGTGGCAACAGCAGCAATGGTGTGATAATAATTATAATGGCCTTTCTCAGCTTCCATACTGTCCGTAGTACCCCCATTTCTTGCCAAAACTCAACAAATCACTAATATGATTTTGTGGAATTGTACAAATACATATAAAGGATCACAATAGAGTGAAAGTTCGCATAGAAAAGGCTTGAGAAAACAAAGAGGCAAAAGAGGAAAATGCTGGTAACCAGCATTTTCTCTTTTCGTCTCAATATTTTCTGCGCTAAAATGTTCCAAATTCCCATCACACACTCAACAAATCACAGGAATATAACATAACATAACATAACATAACATATTCTTTAATCAGTAATTCTTAGGCCACCGGCCCATATTACAACAGTTTACAAAATTCATTTCAATAGAGTGACTAACCACATAAAATATATTACAATCTTATTCTGTATAATATCTAAGGTGTAACATTATGGTATTCTTTTGTATTCAAAAGCTTCTACTAAATATTTGGACAATGATTTGATGCTTGTTTCGTTTTCATCTGACATAATTCTATAAAATAAATCCTTTGTTGGGTATGCATTTAACCATTCACTTTTAAAATAAAGATTTCTTAAATCTGTATATTTCGGACATAATAATAAAAAGTGATATTCATCTTCAACGGTATATATGTTTTGTGTCAAGCAAAAATTACAAAATCGGAAATTATAATCTACATTTTCATGTCTACCTTTTTCAACATTTAAGCAGTGGCTTGAGCACCTAAAATTTGATAAGGTCCTTTTTTGGTAAAACGGAAGATCTAATGTTAAATACTTTTCAACATTTAATAATGTTTTATAATTTCTATAGTATATTGTTTTCGAAGAATCATTAATCTGTTGCTGTAGCATTTGATAAGAACAATCTTTTAGCCTTTGTTTAAATTGAGACAAAAACTGGGTTTGATCCCCTACTTCATTAGACAGCCATACAAGTCCAAAGCCGTTTTCGTATAACATTTTTTTAATTTTTGATACCCATGTTATTCTTTTACCTTCATCAAGCTTTTTTAACATCAAATAACATTGCTTCGGATAACGATTTTGAGGCATTTCTATAAGTTTAAGCCAAAATTTTATACAACGTGTCATGTAGGTGACATAAATAGGATAGCGGCCACATTCGCTTAGAGCGTAAAAATTAGCTGCCTTTTGATTTAATCCGCATACTCTTTTGCAAAATTCAATATGTACTCGTTCAATATCTTTGCAATATTCATATCCCCATATCTCAGAACCAAAACACAAAATAGGAGTAACAATACTGTCGAACAATCTAAAAAACTCATTTGGGGTAAAATAGCCAAATCTTTGTTGGTATCTATATATACTAAAACAGGACTTTCTAGCTTGGGAAGCTTGATTACGTTTTGTGGTTGACCAGCATAATCTTGATGTAAAAAATATACCTAAATATTTGTAAAAAGTCACAGTTTCTATTTGTGTGCCTTTGTAAAACCATTTTTCGCAATTTCTTTTCGGACCTCCATTTCTAAAAATAATTATCTTAGTTTTATCTAAATTGAGATTCATACCTACAGAGTCACAATATTTGCTTACGATATTAATTTGTTTCTGTAGCTTATTTACAGTGTCAGACAAAGAAGCAACATCATCTGCGAAAAATAGGGAAAAAATGTGTTCTATATCCTTTGTGACAAATACACCTTGATCTGATTCATTATATAAATATTCAATTAAATCATTAATAAAGAGATTAAATATGATTGTTGAACTCCCACATCCTTGTCTGGTTCCCCTTAAGCATTCCACGTCTGGTAAAAGAATATCGCCTATTTTTACTTTACATTTGAGTTTACTATACATTGACTGAAAAATTCTCAAAAATTTACCTCCTATTCCTTTTCGACGTAATGAATCCCAAAGTTTTACGTGGTCAATACAATCAAACGCCTTTTGGAAATCAATGAATAAACAATAAAACCTGCCTTTTCTTTTTGAGAGATATTTCTGGACTATTGATTGCAAAGTAAAGATGTTATCAATTGTACTATAATTATGTCGAAAGCCCGCTTGGGATTCGTGTAAAACATTATTAGATTCGGCCCATGTTGACAGACGTGTTGAAAGAACATTTATGAATATTTTACAAAGACTATCAATTAATGAAATACCCCTATAATTGTTAGGGTCATTTGTTGCACCTTTCTTGTGTATTGGGACAGTTAAGCTACAGCCCCATGAGTTTGGGAATTGACCAATATTATAAATGTGGTTGAATAACGTTGTCAAAAATGGTATTATTAAATGACTTGTACTTTTATACATTTCAATACATAACCCGTCTGGTCCTGATGATCGGTTTGATTTGATATTTTCAATACTAGACTTTATTTCGACTTCTGTTATATTTTCGTTTAAAAAATCATCATTATAATCATGTACAATATTTTGGAGTATGTTTTCCTCTGAATTTGGTTCTTGGCTCTTAAATAGATTTCTGAAATGGTTATTCCATTTGGAATAAGATATAAGCTTTTCTGGTGAATGTTTTTGCTTTCTTAATCTTATTGTGCTCCAAAATTGCTTCGCATTTTTGCTAACTTTTAAAAGTTCTTTTCTTTTTTCTCTTTGAAACATTAGACGACTTTTCTTGCATTTTGCTTTGAATTTATTTCGTGCCATCCTGAAAAGTAAGAAATCCTCATTTGTATTGCTAATTTTAAATCTTCTATGATAACGTTGCTTTGTTTGTTTTGCATTTGCACATTCTGGAGTCCACCATTCTGGTTGGCTTATTAGTGTATTTATTTTAGTATCAGATCTCTTATTCATTTTCATAGAAGTTGACGAATCATAGTACAGTTGTGACAATTGTTTTATGATAGAATCTACGTTAGTTGATTCTATATTTGTTTTCTTACGAAATTTAATAATTTGGGTGTAACGTTCGTTATAAATGTGTCTAATTGACTACTTTTCCATTTATAACATGTGTATATTTCTGTATTTACCTCATTTTCAATGGTTAAACTATCATCTTCTTGATTATTGAATTTAAAATGACATATAATAGGAAAATGATCCGAAAAATCGGCATCATGCACGTAAAATTTTATAATGTGATTAAACAAAAATGATGAAACAATAACATAATCGACAATACTTTTGCCGTCGTTTGAAATGCATGTAAAATCCCCATCAAGATCCCCCGTAACTCGCCCATTTACAATATGTACATTATTAGACTGACATAATTCGACAAGACTTCGACCAAAATTGTTTAATAATAAATCTTTTGAATTTCTATGCATATTAAAATTATCACTTGGGTATGTAATTGCATTTGGAAATATATTTTCAATGCTATCATTTACAATAATATGGACATTAATGATGACAACTAGAAAAGCTTGAGAAAACATAGTGGTGAAAGGAGAAAATGCTGGTCACCAGCATTTTCTTCTTTTGCCTCAATATTTTCTATGTTGCACTCAACAATTTAGTTGGTTTTGCACAATAATAAAGGATCACAATAAAGTGCAGGTATCTCAGTGTGAACTGTAAAGGTACTTTACAACAATAGCAAATTATACCTGTCACATTTGCTAACAAGACAAAAAGTGACACAACCCTTTATTCATCACTATTGTTAACCTTGCATGTAAATGTAGCCGGGTGTAGTATAAGGGGCACTTATACTATCTCGCCGTACAAGCTAGCTTTTATAGCGACGTGGTAGAGTGTTCGCTTAGGGTGTGAGAGGTCCCAGGATCGAATCCCCACAGGAGTCGATAGGATATTTATTTGCGGGTTACATTTGGCGCCCACCGTAAAAAACCTGCATGAGGTGTTGGTTTGTGAGATTAGTGAGTTGATGATGTTGAAAAAAGATTCGTGGAAGAATCTTAATTGTCGAGGGGGTGTATGTAGCCGGGTGTAGTATAAGGGGCACTTATACTATCTCGCCGTACAAGCTAGCTTTTATAGCGACGTGGTAGAGTGTTCGCTTAGGGTGTGAGAGGTCCCAGGATCGAATCCCCACAGGAGTCGATAGGATATTTATTTGCGGGTTACATAAATAGTATTAACACATTCCCAAGCAAGGCATGGTTTTCATGCCCTAACTGGGAAAGGCTAGGGAAAACATTGAGTAAAAGAAGAAAATGCTGAAAACAAGCATTTACTCCTTCCGCCTCAATGTTTACTGCACTATATCATATTACGAGCATAAATTATTTATCAACATCCACTTTGTCTTCTACAGCAGCTTTCGAAATGGAACAGTTTAATTTGTGATACTTTGGCAAGGGCTTAAATTGCATTGAGTTTTAAATTCACTCACTGGGTTTAGCTTAGGTAATGTTGAGAAGGGACTATAAAATCTAATCCTAAAGACTGGAGAGGCTATTGGCGAAAACTAGCCACCCCTGTGTTGCAAGTCCACATTGTTTCCATTGAACCAAATAAATACCAGAAAATTGGCTGTTTGGGAAAAGGCTAATATAGGGGTAGCATCAAAAACATGCGACAGAATGTACATACAGAAATTGAGAAAGATGGACAGAGAAGGTGATACCAATGGACCAGCGATAAACCTTTCCAAAACGGCAAAAATTTAGACTTCAAATTTGAAAGCTACTTCCGAATACAAAATGGATGTTGACAGAAATAGGATCTGGGTATAGTATATGCATTAGCATCGAAAATATTGAGGCAAATTGCTGATAATCAGCATTTTTTTCTCTTGCCTCAATGTTTTCCCAAGCTTTCATCAAATCCAGAATAAATTACAATATTTTTTTTGTCATCTGCAAAATTTGAAATTTAAAAATTTTGTTGTTTCGGAAAGGGTTTTAATAGCCCTTACTTGAAGGCTACCATTAATTATGCCAGGTCACACACGAAACATTAACCCTTTCCCAAAAAATAAAATTTTTAGCCTGTCCAAATTCTACATTGTCTCAATATTTTCTATGCTATACATGTATTGTATACAAATCCTGTCTTCATCAACACACATTAAATTTTGCCATCTGTATAGCTCCAGATAAATGAACTGGCAGAGCATAGATATAGCTGATGGCTAGAGATGCTCTGCCAGGTCATTTATCTCAAGCTATAGGTGTTTTCAAGTTGGGTCTCTGTAGGTCTGTGTGTGGGTCTCTTTGGGTCTCTGTATATGGTTTTGTAGGTCTCTGTGTTTGAGTGTCTTTCTGAAGGGCTCTGTGCATGTCTCTGTGCGTGTCTCTATAGGTCTATAAAGAACAGCTACTTGCTGAGTTGCTACTAGTCCCAGGAAAAAAATTCCCTGACAATTCCCTGACAAAATTGGAAAATTCCCCGACATGTTTCGCTGCAGTAATTTTGTGGTAACTCATGATATTTTGAGACAGTCTTCAAAGGTGATGTTGAAATCATTGATTATATGGCACTGTATCTTATTATTTTTTTTTTTCAAAATTCTCTGACAATTCTTGAAATCCCTGATATTTGCCTGTATTTTCAAATTTCCCTGACAGTTCACAAAATTCCCTGACCTTGAAAAATTCTAAATTTCTGTGATTTTTCCCTGATGTGTGGCAACCATAACTTGATCTGACTGTTTCATAAGCTCAGGCAGAACTGGATCCATGTTGATCTCAAATGCAGCCAGTAGACAACAGCATGGATCTTGATCAGACTGTTCATATAAATAGGCTGATGTGGATCAATGCTGGTCTCAAATGCATGAACGGTCCTTTTTCCAGATCCCAGCTCAACCTTTTTCCAAACAAGACCTGGTTTTAACGTCCCATATAAAAAACATTGAGGCAAAAAGAAGAAAATGCTGATAATCAACATTTTCTTCATATACCTCAATGCTTTTTTGCACTGTATTGTACACAAATCCTTTTATAATCAACATCAATTTTGTCTTATGCAGCAGCTTTCAAATTGAAATTGGCTGAATCTTTGCTGTTTGGGAAGGTGTTAAATGTATTTTTTGCATACAACAGTTTTGCGCCGGGCTGTTGATGTGCTAAATTTTTTTTGTAGGGGCTTCATAAAAGAACATGATACTGCATAATTTATAAAACATTGATATATTCATGATCAATGTCTTCAGGACATTTTCTTAACGTCTTTACTTTAAGGTTTACGAACTGAGAATGAAATGCAGAGCCAAAGGCGAAATTTGTAAAGTGCCAGTAATTCCTAAACTGTGTTACATTTCCATTCTAAATACAAACATAAGCATTTTGTATGGTTTAGAATTTTGAACCAAGAGCTGTCCGAGACAGCGCGCTCGACTTTCTAAGTTGCTTAGTATAAAGGGGGCATAACTCCAAATAGAGTGGTCCCAGGGTCATGGGCCCTAATAGTAAGGTAGAGGGTGTGATGGTGAATAAGTATACCAAGTTTGGGTTAAATCCCTTTGATAGTATGGAAGTTATTGATGTTTGAAACTAGAAGACCTGAAGGTCTTGAGTGGCTCCACAGGCCTGAGTTTCATGTAATATTTAATCCAAGTTTTGATTAGATTGTTCAATGCTTGTGTTTCATAGAGCAAAAAGAACGTTACAAAACTAGATTGTTCAAAATGTATGGTTCTTCAAGCAAAGAAAGTAAAACTATATGTTTGCCATTTGAGAAAGGGTAAAAGGAAATGGTAGAACATTCCAGCTTAGGATGATACTAGCAATGAAAATTTTCCATCTTCCAAACAGATCTAAATTAACAGACCATTGATTACTCCAAAATATTTCATATTTCTAAAAATAGATTTTGAGCTAAAAATAGATTTGGGGAAATACCATATTCCAAATTTAATGCAAATGGCTTGTGAAACCTGAATTTCTTGTCATATCAAGTCCAAGTTTTGACTAATTTTTTCAAAACTTGTTGCTCTTAAAGCAATTACATAGTAACTAGAAAGCTGAAAACACATTCATAAAAGATCAATTGGTTACCAAGCTTTGTCTTTATTAGAGTGAGTTTGGCTGTTAGAGTGAAAAAAAGTCACAATTAGCAATTTTGTCAAATTGAAAGGCATATAACTGAGGATTTTATATTCCTATCTAGCTAAGAATCACACTAAAGCAAGATCTTAACTTCACCCACATCTTGTTTAAGTTTTGACTTGATTGTTCAATATTTGTGGATGTAAAGAGTGTAAAATCAAAGTCGAAAACAGCAATTTTGTCAAATTCAAGGGCAGAAAAATCATGTTTTAAGATTGCTATGAAGCTGAAAATTACACACATGCAAGGTCTTATAGCCAGTAAGATTACGTGAAAGTTTCATGTTGATTGGTGGATATTTATGGTTGTTTGAGTAAAAAAAATAAGGTCAAAAATGGTAATTTTGCCAATTTCAAGGGCACATAACTCAAGACATAATATTCAGATCAAGCTGAAAATTGCACTGAGGCAAGATCTTATCAGCACCAACATTCTGATTAAGTTTTATTTTGATTGATGAATATTTGTAGTGGCTAGAGTGAAAACAAAGTCAAAACCGCCATTTTTTTAATTCAAGGGCAGATAACTTCAGACTTTCTTGTTCAATCAGAATTAAATTTAGGAATCTGATAGAGGACCACCTAGGGATCATTCCTGTGACGTTTGATCGAAATCCATCAAGTGGTTTCTGAGGAGAAGATTTTTAAAGAAAAAGTTGACGACCGGACGGACGGACGGACGGACGGACGGACGTACGCACGCACGACGGACACAGCGCCATGACAATACCCCGCTGGCCTGAAGGCCAGTGGAGCTAAAAACTTTAACCTTGGTTGCAACGCCAACGCCGACGCCCGGGTGACAGTATAAGCTCTCATTTTCTTCGAAAAGTCGAGCTAATAATGCATATTTAAAGAAATATTTGACAAAAATGTTCGAAATTACCTCCCTTGCATATGAATATAGAGTAAAATAATATTTGTAAATTAATTTCTCCTTGAAGCATAATCTTGAAATCCGGCATGGAGAATCAACTTATGTGAAGTGTATTTACAAGTGTGTGTAATTTGATGCATTTCGTATAGCCAGAACACATGTTATATATGTACACATGTAAAGCCAAAACACATGTTATATATTTAAATTTAACCTTAGCTCAAAAAGCCTAATAATAGACTGGTCCAAAACTAAAGTTGTTTCAAAAGTAATTCTGAATATCAACCCTTTCCCAAACAAGAGCAGGTTTTGATGTCCCTAACCAAATGTGTTTTGGAAAAGATTGAGCCATAAGAGAAAATGCTGATTATCAGCATTTTCTCCTTTTGACTAAATATTTTCTATGCCATATTTTACACAAATCTAAAATTTATCAACACCCAACATTTCATATTCTGCAGCCACTTTTGAATTAAACCACCCTAAAACTCTGTTTGGGATAGGGTTAATGCAAATTAGAGCTTCTCGAAATTTTCAAAAAAGTGTACATGGCTTGATCAAGAAAAGTAAAGACTAAATCAGAATTATCATAACAACAAACTGAATCATTTCAGTATTTATTAAGTCAAATAATTCCATAAATAAGTAAAAAGTCATCTTTGTGGAATCTCTCTCATATCAATCTTAAGGTAGAAATCCCGTAATGTTGCCATTTTGAGATTCAAAACTATATTAGCCTGGATCTGGAAAAATGGCCCTTATGTTATTTGAGAACATCATGGATCTCCATCAGCCTATGTATACCTGTATAATATAGTCTGATCAAGATCCATGTCAATGATGTTGTACTCTAATAGCTACATCAAATCAATTTTAGGAATTCTGATCAGACTGTACATGAGCATATGATTATCGGGAAACATAGTAGTCTCAAAATTAATGTTATAGGGGCGTTTTTTCTAGATTCTGACTCATACAGTACAGCTGGCATGTTCTTGCCACTTGGCCACTTTTGCCAAAACAAATTCAGATGGAAAATCGCAATTTTCCGAACACAATTTCCGCAAATCATCACGATCGCGGTGTTGGATGGAAAATTGAGCTGTTCACCGCAAAAGCGTGGAAATGCCAAGTATTGTCTAAGTTTGTCCACCAAGAATCACCATGATTCGCATAGATTCACTATGGTCCAGTGCAAAATCGCCGTGGTAAATCCCGGTAATTTCATGGGTTTGGATGGAAAAACTGGCTCACCGCCACCATCGGGTTTATCCATCCAAAATCGATTTGCTGTGATGTGTGAAAATAGGCAAAAAACATGAGCTGTACTGTACGCTCTGACTTGATCTACTGGTCTAACTATACTTGATCTAATGTGGGGCATGAAAACCCTGAAGTCTATATCACAAGTGAGGCAGTGCTACACAAACAGTCATAAAACTTGCAGAACCCTTTCCCAAATGGCAAAATTTGTATTCATTTAACCCTTTCCCAAAAAAGACCAGTTTTGACATTCACTAATAGAAACAGCTTGGGAAAACATTGAGACAAAAGATGAAACTGCTGATAATCAGCAGTTTCTCCTTTTGTCTCAATATTTCATGTGCTACACCATAATATTATACAAATTCTAACTTTAACCATTTCTATTTTGTCATCATCAGCAGCTTTCAAAAAGGAGAACCCTAAATTTTGCTGTTTGGGAAAGGGTTAAACTTGGAAGCCATCACAGAGGACAAGGTAATATTTACTGAAATAATCAGCATTTTCTTCTTTTCCTTTCTATCAGGGTTTTAGAAAAAATTCTCCAGTAGAGGTATCAAAAGACCCAGTTTTGACTTCCCTAAATTTGGATTTAATGGAGTTTTATGTCCCACTCAACTGCTAAGGTTATATCGAGACGGGACCTCTGTTTAAAGTCTCATCAGAAAGGCCAGGACCCCCCTAAATGATTAGGCTTACAGGGTTGCCACTGGTCAGTGGAAATAAAATTCCCTGACAATTCCCTGACATTTCCCTGACACAATTGGAAAATTCCCTGACATGTTTCGTCGCGGTAATTTTGCGGTAACTCGCGACATTTTGAGAATTTTTTGAAAGGCAACCAGCATGCCCACTGGGTTTTCATTTTGGGGGTACATGTACCCTCTAACTTTAAGATCGGGGGTACAAAGAAAATATTTTCTACACCAAAGTCTATAACATAAGCAAAGCATATCTTTATCACCATCCATTATGTTGTCTGCAGCAGCTCTGCAATTGGAACATCCCAACATTTTGCCGTTTAGGAAAGGGTTAACACTGCTACATTAACATCCTTAAAACTCTAATCAACAACCACTATCACAATATAATACACCTCTGAACAGTTTCATCATATTTGGGATCCACTTTTGGTTTGGGCGTTGAAATATCTTCTTGAAACTTTTTCAACTCAATTCTAGCTCTTTCCGCAATACTTTCCTTTTCTTCTTCAGTTTTGGCCTGTTCCATTTTTCTCGGTGGGACCGTTGCCCAGTCCTCCGGAGGCGCACTACGATATTCCCATACATCATTGTCTCTCGCTGTTTGTAATCGGAAATTTCTGCGAACTAACTCGTGTTCTACAACATAATCCTGCAAAGTAGCAAACAGAGCTACAAATAAGAGTGGATGATTGCTTTTCAAAATGCAATATTTCTTTATTTTTCATTAAACCGTATGTTGTGGGAACTCATTGGAATAATCTTGCCGAGAGGATTCAAATGAGTACCCACAACATAGGGTTAGAAATGAAATTAAAAAGTTTGAATGTCCTAACCCCCACTTATCTGGTGTTCTGAACAAATATCATTGTGAAGCGACATAGACAGAATTTTTCTGTGCCCTGTATCTGATTAACATATCACCAAAGAATAAAATTCTGGACGAGAGGAATTTGGAAGGAGTTGCAGACAATAAAATAAGTAACATCAAAGGAGGAAAATGTGTATAATTTATCCTAGAAAATATTGAGGCAAAAGCAGGAGAAAATGCTAAAAATCAGGGTTCTTTTCCTTCAAAATTTCCCAAAGCTTTAATACTAAGTTCATTTTTATACACATATAATTCTTATAACATATGTATGACATTTCTTATTAGTATGATTTATTTTTAGTAGATATTATGTTTTATGTTTGTAAAGCGCTTTTGAACGTACTTTCGTATGATAAAAGCGCTATATAAATTCGGTACTTAATAATAATAATAATAATAATAATAAAAAGTTCAGTAAGTTGTCTCCAAAGATGTCATTGTTTGGGAAAGGATTAACCCATTATCAACGGCAAAATTTTAGACTGTTCCAAATTCAAAGTTGTTGCAGACAACAGTTTAATAAATTGAATGAAATTTTTGGTCTGCTTGTGTAGATAATATTGTGGGAAATGAAGAAATTGCTTGTCACAAGCAATTTCTTCATTTCCCACAATGTTTTCTAATTCAAAAGCTGTAAAGTTTTGAAGTCTTATCACATTGAAATTATTGTCTGCAACTTCTTTCAATTAAGACAAGTTTAAAATTTTGTCGTTTGGGTTAACTTACCAGGGCACTTTGATCATTGTCGTCCTTCACTTTGTTACAACTTTCGAAGGCTTTTTTCCAGTGTTCGCAGTCTGGCTGTTCACCGAATGTATAATAATTGTTAAACTTTCCTCGCCAGCCTGAAAAAAATTAACATTTTCAGTTTCTCCAGTGGCAAAATTTTGTACTTGTCCTAGTCTAAAGGAGTTGCAGACAAAAAAATCATATGTTAACAAAAGGGTAGGTGTTGCGAATTATATCACATAAAATTTTGAAGTACGATAAAATTTATAAGAATAAGAATAGTTGAAAAATTTTGAATTTCATACACTTGATATTGTTGTATGCATCGTATTTGAATTATGACCATTGAGAGACCGTTTGAGAGACAGTTAATGCTACGGTCACAAATCACTAAATGCCACCACCCGGCGTGATAACTGCCAGTTTTCGTGTAAATTCGGCCGGTGGCAGCCCTGCGGCAGGCAACCTCGGCAGGCGGCAGTTGGCATTTAGAATTTTAAGAAAAGGTTGAAATTCTAACTGCCACCGTCTGATTTTTTCCAATTTTGCAAGTCGCCCTGCCACCGGCCGGGTGCATTTCTAAGTCATGCGGTGGCTGTTAAGTGGCAGGCGGGCTGCAGTGCGATTTTTACTCGGTCTTGGTGCTTGAAGGCCTTCGAAAATCGTAACTGCCACTTTCCTTCACCTGGCCTGCCGCCGTTATGCCATTGACATGCCATCGTCCGATTTCTAAATATCTTCCGGTGGCAGGGCGGAGATCGAAAGGTAGGCGGCTGTTGGTGTTGGTAGGTGGCAGGACGGCTATCTACCGAGAGCAGACTAGGGCCCTGAATATGAATCAGGAAACATTCATCCGCTATACAATATTATAGTCATGGCGGTTGTAGTAGTTCCTGGGGATCGGGTTCTTGTCTAAGGCGCTTTTGGGCTGGCACCTTGCTTTTACCCTTTTCGTTGCATTTAGGGGGGGACATATTCACAATTCAACCTACTGGAAGAGTTAGATATTTTGAGAACAATGTTAACTTTTGAGAGCAGTCTAGATTTTAAATTCCTAGGAAACTAGTCTGCTGCCGTCAGATTATCGGGCGGACGCCGTGCGGTAGCAGTTAGAATGCCCGATTGCTGGCCGGTGGCAGGTGAAATATTGCAGGTCGCCGGGCAGTGGCAGTTTAAAACTAACGGTGGCAGGTCTGCCACCTGACTACCACTGGCCGACATCCTGATGACGGCACACGCACCTTGGACCTTAATCCGAATCATATCTGATCAAAAATCGCTTTTTGACATTCGGATAACGCTCATTTTCAAAATGAGCGTTATCCGAATGTCAAAAAGCGATTTTTGATCAGATATGATTCGGATTACTTGGACCTTTGAAACCGCTTGCCACCGGACGGTGGCATTCTACTGGCAGTTATTTGTGACCACTCGCAGCAATTCGTAAAAAGTCGCCCAGTGGCATTCGAGTTTAGGAGTCCGCCGATTTTAAAAAATCGCACGGTGGCAGTTTCACATTGTGACCGTAGCATAAGCAGTGCTACAGATTAAAAGGAAGGGGGGGGGGGGTGAAAACATTCTGAATTTGTTATTTCAAATCCAAACCCTATGTTATGGGTACTCAACTTAAGGTTTGATGAACAATAAATGAAATATTCATTTTGAAAAGCCTACATCACCTCTTATCTGGAGGCTCTGGTTAAAGGGACATTTCATTCCAATTTCAATTTTTTAAAGTATGTATTGATGCCAAGATTGGTTATTATAATGAGTAAAAATACTATTGTTTTTTTTAAGTTGTTGCCAATAAGCGAGAAACACGCATATAAAGTTGAGACATAATCGATAAATTGCATATAAATCCGAACTGTTGTCCACAACAATTTGTTCAATTTTAACGCAAAAATATAAATTTCTTCCATAAGGAAATATGCTCTTTCAGATAAAAATAAAAGTAAAATTTATGACAAAAAATTCTGAAATGTCACTTTAAGGGTAGAAAACTCACTTTTACAATCTTTGTACTCTTGGTTGTAGTATCCACATTCTCGAATCTGAAATTGAATATATATATTTATAGATTATCAAGTAGTTTCATTATTAAACCATTACCAAACGACAATTTTTTGGTGGTCCAAATTGAAAGATGTTGCAGACAACAATTTCAAGTGAAGGAAATTTAATCTTTTTGGTTGTTGTTGGGTAGAAAACTTTGTGGAAAATGAAGACATTGCTTGTTACAAGCAATGTCTTCATTTTCCACAATGTTTTCCAAAGCCATCATTTTGTAGGGCATCCAAAGGTGTCTTTGTGTGGTAATGGGTTAAGAGGCGGTTTGGGAATCTTCCCCTTCTATTTGACTGAATTTGAAAATGATTTCCCAAAGCACATCAGAGCTCCAGATAAGATGCGTATTTGCGTAAAATACGCATTGATTTGGTCTGAATACGCATTAACTTTTATAAAAATGCGTACAGATACGCATCCAAAATAATGAAAACGCATTTGATAACTTTCAGATAACGTATCGAAGAACGTCAGGAAAACTTACACACTAGGAAATTCCAACGATTAACACAAACTTTTTGGTCACTAAAATTACGTCAGCCAGCTTTCCGATATCTATTACGACTTTAATCAGCCAATCACAACCTGGAGTAATTGGGGAATACTAATTACGTCACCACTCTGACCAGCCGAACGACAATCGGCTAGTTCCATAGATCTACCGAATGATGCCGAGTGTTGCATTCCTTCGAATTTCAATCAATCGGTTATCTCCGTGAAAGCAATTTCCCGATTTTAATTGGATGATAAATAACAGACCATTGCATCAATCCGTTAATCGGAAACGACAACTCGAAGGTGTTTGTTTTCTTTTTAATCGGCAAACAAGTAAATCCACTCCTGAGCAGATGGTAACTTTAGGCGATTTTGGCCGATATTATTTCAGAAGTGGCCGTAAAGGCTAAGAAACCCCACGATGGTAATCTTGTTCAGAAAAAAAAATCGGTGGTCAGAAACATACCGCGGTTAGATGTCCAGTCCTTGAACCCGAAAATGAAAGTGGGCCGTACCAGTCGGGTATTCCTGTTTATTTGAGTCCTTTCCTGAATAAGAAGGTAAATACGCCTTGCCTCAAAAAATTATCTGGAAATACGCACTGGAAAAAAATCTGAGGGGTAAATACGCCTTGCCTCAAAAAATTATCTGGAGCTCTGGCACATTACGAGGGTTGTCCCAATAAATCGTAGACACATTCGATAACTTGTCTTATTAACGTTGCACAATATTTATTTTCCGTATGACCATTGTTTGTCCATTTTTGATTTGATTTTCATTCATTTGCTTTTCATATATTTCCTTTATATCCAGTTTTACCCAATTATTTTAAGCGCATAATGGTCGTGCGGCGCACGTAAAAAATAATGCCTTTCCCGCTTGTCGTTCCTGATTAACTGTCGTAATAAACAAGGGCCGTCAGAGACGGACAATGCTCCCCGAATAAGGCATTGTCACAATAAATGTATGCCATGGAGAGCACTTTATTGTCAAGGGCATCTGATTGGCTACTCAAATATGAAATTTCATCAAATTCTGACCATTAGACTAGGAGAAATTAGAGAAAAACTATATTTCACCATAAGTCCCCTTTTCCCATGACACGGCCTCAAATCCAAAAACGGGGAAAAGTACATCGGCATTTTGTCACAGGGAGTTCACATGGTAAGTTTCATTTGATTTGGCCCAAGGGTTATGGAGATATTGCTTCGGACGGACGGACGGACGGACGGACGGACGGACGGACGGACGGAATGACGGACGGACGGACAGGACGGACGGACGGACGGACAGACGAAGCGGCGACTATATGCTCTCCCTTCGGGGAGCATAAAAATTTTGGTTTCTATTTTCAGTCAAAAAAGTCACACAGCCGCATCGAGTAAATTATGTTTTGTAATTGTGCAAAATTTCAAGGCGTTGACGTTACTCGTTTTCCAACTTATATGTTTTAAAAGAAAATGAATAACAATGTCGTTGACGTAAAAAGACGACGTTGCTGAAAATTGCGGCGCACCGTAAATTGTTCGTTCTTCGGTGTGGAGAGCAGTATAACACATTGAATCTTTAATGAAGATGAAACTAATCAAAATACACAGCCACGTGTTTAAACATGTATGGACACTTTTTTGAAAGTCTCAAAACGACGTTTCAATAATATTGCCCCCGGAGAAGGCCGAGATTGTTTAGAAGAGCGGGCGTTAAATGGTAAAAAGAGGTCACTGATAACGATTAACGGAAAATGCACAAGAGTATGGCGAATAAAACGGACTTTGAGATGAAAATACATTTGGTTGAATTAATTTATCAATTATTGATTTCAAAATTACTAAAAAATCAAGAGTATCTGCGATAAAGCTACAAAGTTCAATCATAAGACAAGAAAATGCCGTTCGGTTTCCCGTTAAAATGTGACGTTGTTACATCATGACGTTGTGACGTGCGCCGCGGGTCGGTGCATGCCTTTGCAAAAAACTCTATATATTTAGTATAACGTAAGCATTTAACTTGATTTTTTGTCAAAGTGGCGTCAAAAGGTGTGGGCTTTAGCTATGGAAAAATATAGAAATATCTATCCAGATGTTTTTGATTTATCGACATTGTCTACGATTTATGGGGACAACCCTCGTATATGCCACCTCAAGGGCCTACCTTTGATATATAGCCATCTAATCCGAGTTTTCTTTGATGAAATTCGCTCTTTGATGTGTTGATGTCTCCCATTTACATCAGAGTGCATTACAAATTAAAAAACAAAAGAAAGTAGGTCATTGTAAAGAATGGCTGTTCAGGTGAGGGTTGTCGCAAAACATTGCTTATAAACCTTTTAGAAATACTTTTTGGTCTTAAATTCTTCACCATGCATGCCAATAAATGGTTCATTGATCGGTATCATAAGGCATTTTAAGGATAGCGTTTAAGATCGGACTGTGAACAAAGCGCCATAACTTGTGTCAAACTTTCCTTTGTTTTTGAATAGTAGTGCGCTCTGATGTAAATGAGCGACATCGACATATCAAAGAGCGAATTTCATCACAGAAAACTCGGTGTGGGAATCTTCCCCTTCTATTTGACTGAATTTGAAAATGATCTCCCAAAGCACATTATATTCCCCCTCAAGGGCCTACCTTTGATATATAGCCATCTAGCAATTGAACCAGTTAAATGGTAGCATCTTATCAAGAATTAGCTGCGATATCGTAGCCACAAACTTGATGATGGGTATTGGTTTGTGGCTACGAGTCCACCCTATTCCTTCTTGTGGAGCAAGACAGAAGAGTGGAAAACACATTTTCTTGCATAAATTTTTGAATACTAACATATGTAATCAGATTTGTATCCCATAAAAAGATATTCCATGGCACAAATTCAGTTAAAAAGTATCAACAAGAATTGTTATCAATTATTTCTGCCAACGGAAAATTCAAGTCTCAGTAGAATAAGATGGGTCGGTACTCCACTTCAAAATTGAATTAAACTTTATTTGAAAGTGATTTCAACATAAAACTACACTGGATTGACAGAAAAATAGTTAACCTGTTGTCAGGTAACATTCTTACTACATTCCATAGCTTTATTTTGAAGTTTGACTATGCTAACCCTGCTGGAATGAATCATTCCAGCACCTGCTCCATTGCAACGAATAGGAAGGAATTGTAACCGAAACCCTAATCCGAGTCTTCTCTGATGTAAATACGCTCTTTGATATTTTGATTTTTCGCTATTTACATCAGAGAGCGTTGCTCTTTGAAAACAGCGGAAAGTTCGGTAACGTTACAAGTAACTTGAAGCTTTGTTTTTTGTGTATCATATCGAATCACTCGGTAAAACACTGTAGGGTATAGATCAATAAATCATTTTTTGTCATACCTGACCAAAAATTTCATTTCAAATCGGCCTGCTGGATGAGTATAACTTTTGGTTTTGAATGGAAGGTCAAGGTAAACAAAGGCTGCTCAGGTGAGGGTTGTTGCAAAACACAGAGCTCCAGATAATTTTTTGAGGCAAGGCGTATTTACCCCTCAGATTTTTTTCCAGTGCGTATTTCCAGATAATTTTTTGAGGCAAGGCGTATTTACCTTCTTATTCAGGAAAGGACTCAAATAAACAGGAATACCCGACTGGTACGGCCCACTTTCATTTTCGGGTTCAAGGACTGGACATCTAACCGCGGTATGTTTCTGACCACCGATTTTTTTTTCTGAACAAGATTACCATCGTGGGGTTTCTTTGCCTTTACGGCCACTTCTGAAATAATATCGGCCAAAATCGCCTAAAGTTACCATCTGCTCAGGAGTGGATTTACTTGTTTGCCGATTAAAAAGAAAACAAACACCTTCGAGTTGTCGTTTCCGATTAACGGATTGATGCAATGGTCTGTTATTTATCATCCAATTAAAATCGGGAAATTGCTTTCACGGAGATAACCGATTGATTGAAATTCGAAGGAATGCAACACTCGGCATCATTCGGTAGATCTATGGAACTAGCCGATTGTCGTTCGGCTGGTCAGAGTGGTGACGTAATTAGTATTCCCCAATTACTCCAGGTTGTGATTGGCTGATTAAAGTCGTAATAGATATCGGAAAGCTGGCTGACGTAATTTTAGTGACCAAAAAGTTTGTGTTAATCGTTGGAATTTCCTAGTGTGTAAGTTTTCCTGACGTTCTTCGATACGTTATCTGAAAGTTATCAAATGCGTTTTCATTATTTTGGATGCGTATCTGTACGCATTTTTATAAAAGTTAATGCGTATTCAGACCAAATCAATGCGTATTTTACGCAAATACGCATCTTATCTGGAGCTCTGAAAACATTGCCTATTAACCTTTTAGAAATACTTTTTGGTCGTAATTTTTTCATCAGCCATAACAATAAATGGTTCATTTATCGATATCATCAAGGGTTTTAACGATAGCGTTTAAGATCGGACGTTGAAAGTGCGCAACAATTTGTTGCGAACTTCTTGATTTTTTCGAAGAGCAACGCTCTCTGATGTAAATAGCGAAAAATCAAAATATCAAAGAGCGTATTTACATCAGAGAAGACTCGGATTACCGAAACCCAGATCAAAATTCAAAAAGGTTTCGGTTACATTATTGCAACTAATCAAGAATGTAAATCAACATCTCAGGACAAATTCATAATAACTCCATAAATATGATCTGCAGAGTTGTGATATTTATGCACCACACTTCTCCATGATGATTTCTATCCACCTATGAATTTCATGAATCTGCCTTGCATGCTTTTAGAAATGCTCCAGACAAAAAGTAAGTCATAAGTGATAGAGCCTGATGCAATCTTTGTGTTCAATCAATTAAATTTTTCATCTCTAGAGATTTAAAAGTTTTTAGATTAAGTTTTCATTCATTAACATGTAACTGAAATCAAATTAAGCGTATAACATTAAATCTATAATCTCCGTCGTGATGATAAACGGATGGGCTTAAGACTATACATGATATGTCAAATCAAGGTTATGAAACTTTAGTGGGGCGAATCAACCGGTGATTTACAACTTTATATAGATAGAGCTTATGATGAAATGATTGCTACAAATTTTTGAATAACATACAGCTGTAATGTATTTTCTCATCCAGATCCTCGCATCTTCAATATCTGACTCGTAAGGATGTGGAAAACTTGCGTCCTTCGCAGTCGCCTCGTCTTCCATGGGCGCGGCCATGTTGGATTTCAGCTGGTTCCCACCAACTGTCAAACGCAGGCCGGGAACTTTCGCAAAAGTGTCAACATGAAAAAGTTCAGCATTTGTAAATGTTTGTATTCCAAGAATATATTTCTGAAAGATTTGAATATTCATGTTGAATATCACAACAGAAAAGAATTTCTGAAAGCATACACACAGGCAAGTATCTATATGATAGACAGGGTTTTATAAAACAAAAAAAAACTTGATGTTCCAGTTTGAACTCCTCATTCTGTTCTAAATATCAACCTAGTCTGGGATTTGAAATTGCCTTTTGCCATACAGTTGATATTTTTGCTAGACAGGATCTGTTACCTGAACAGGATCAATTAGATCTACCCGAACTGCAATATTATCATTGTCAGAGTAGGAATTTGAAGGGCATCAAAAAGGGTCAATGTGTGGGAATGGGTTAAAAAAAATGTATCCAATTCTTTTGAAGCCTGGCATCAGAGTTCCAGCCAGAGCTCCAGATAAGAGGGGGTGATGACATTTTAAATTGCGATAATTCTGTTATTGTTCATCGAAACCTATATTGTGGGTACTCATTTGTATCGTCTCGTCGAGACGATTCAAATAAGTACCCACTACATAGGTTTTGGAATTGAAATAAGAAAGTTAGAATGTTTTCACCACCAATTATCTGTAGCTCTGGTCCCAGCTTTTCCCAAACTGTTAACTTTTAGTAGAACTTGCAAACGAGAAAATATTTTTATGCCCCCGATAGGGAGGCATCATAAATTTGACTTGTCCGTCCGTCCATCCATCTGTCTGTCCGTCTGTCTGTCCATCCGTCTGTCCGTCATTCCGTCCAAAAACTTCAACATTGGCCATAACTTCCTTATTACTTAACATATTCGCTTCATACTTTACCACAACATTCCTTGGTACATTACCTTTCTGTAGGCACATACTTTGGTGACCTTGACCCCTGGATGACCTTGACCTTGAACATCTAGATTGGCCATAATTTAAAATCAAAGCGGTGTCGGGGGCATTGTCATCTTACAGTGACAGCTCTTGTTTGCTGATAATACAGGTACTGGTATGTTATTTTCATACCCCATATAAAAAGATCAGTGGCATATTGTGTTACCGATGTCTGTCCGTCTGTTATTCCAAAAACTTTACATTGGCCTTTTCTCCTAAAATAGCCATTTCGGGGGCATAATTAGTGTTTCACAAACACATATTGTTATTTCAGATATTTTCTGATTATAATGTTTTAACTGAGGAAGACAAAAAGAAAGTTTTAGATGAGGTGAGAAAATGTTATTTTACCCTTTCCCAAACGCCAATACTTTTGGGTGGTTCAATTTGAAAGCTGCTGTGGACGATAAAACTTAAAAAGGAAGTTAATATATAAAGATAAAAATTGTGTGCAATATAGCATGGAAAATATTGAGGCAAAAGGAGAGAATGCTGATAATCAGCATTTTCTTCTTTTGTCTCAATGTTTTCCTAAGCCAAGTTTATTAGGGATGTGAAAACCAGGTCTTGTTTGGGAATCAGAGCTCCAGATAAGATGCGTATTTGCGTAAAATACGCATTGATTTGGTCTGAATACGCATTAACTTTTATAAAAATGCGTACAGATACGCATCCAAAATAATGAAAACGCATTTGATAACTTTCAGATAACGTATCGAAGAACGTCGGGAAAACTTACACACTAGGAAATTCCAACGATTAACACAAACTTTTTGGTCACTAAAATTACGTCAGCCAGCTTTCCGATATCTATTACGACTTTAATCAGCCAATCACAACCTGGAGTAATTGGGGAATACTAATTACTATGCCGTACCGAATGGGTCAAAAGTCTAGATACCAGGTGCACCTCTAAAAAATACAGGTGCACCTGTATATTTTGAGGTGAACTTATAAATTTTATACGTGCACCTCCATTTTTTAGAGGTGCACTTATATTTTATAAGTTCACCTCAGAATATACAGGTGCACCTGTTTATTTATGTCAAAACGAGGCGGACCAGTTAACGGAGCCGTAAGAACCGTTTCCATTTACCCTATTTGGCATATTCGATGCGGGACTACCATTTCCGTAGTAACATGTTGCCAAGTTAAACAAAATCTGATAGACCTAGATCTATACATTTTTTGAGTAGGCTATGTACCCCGACAGATTTTCTCACCTTTTTCCTAATCTATGCGTGAATCCAGACAAATCCCAAGATGGAACACGTGTTTTCAAATGGGGGAAGGGGCGGGGCTCTGAATCAGCTGAAATCAGCATATTTTCTCTTAATTCTTCAGTATATATTCTGCGTTACAATGTAAACAAATTCCACATAACTCGTTCATTGCTATGCGGCGCACCAGGATTTCTTTTAGGGGTTCGACCATGTATACGAATAATAGGGGGTGTAGTTTTCCTACTAGATCTGATTACACAATTTTGATTGAATTTCCGTACGAAAATGAAAAAAAAAGTATCAGGCAACAGAGTGGGTTCAAACGACCACCACCTCTGTATCCGCCACTGCTGCTGCAGCTTGTAAATTGGAATAAATCCGGTCAAATTTTTGCCGTTTGGGAAAGGTTTTTACGAAAATTATATTTTGATCCAAATTGGTCTCAAGTCTATTCGGCCTGATTTTTCCAGACTAATTATACATGCCACAACAACAACTCATGTATGTCATGCAAATTAAACATCAAATATTATGCCAAAAACGGGGTAAGTATTGCTGTTTTAACCCAGAACTCTCTCCTCTATAAGACTTTCGAATTACATGTCAGGATATTTGTGTTTCTCGTAGTCAGCAATGCATTGTGGACAATAAGTAATTGGTTTTCGTGTTTGACGTTTGGGAAAGGGTTTCAGACTGGCATTCCTACACTGCGTGGCCATATTATAGTACGCAACGTCACTAATTAATTTCAAATAAAATATCGCGTCTTCAAGTTCGGGTTAATTTACACAATACTTAAAGTGTATTGACATAAAATTTGTTGTGTACACAAACACTTGACCTTCCCCGATCTGGATTTTCCAATAATTTTGATGATGTCAGTACCATGATGTCATTATTGACGTCATTAAAATATGTCTGCTCGAGGTAAAGTTTTGACACCCGAAGAAAAACAAACAATTATAAAACTTTGTGAAAACGGATTCAGCTCTAGAAAAATCGCACAGGTAACGGGAAGAAGTTGTAACACCGTGCAGAAATTACTTAAAATGCATAAACAGCGGGGAAATACGGAAAATCGCGATAGATCTGGAAGGAAGAGAAAAACAGACGAACCTGACGACCGTACGCTTTTTCGGTCCATCAAAAAGAACAGAAGGCAAAGCTTGTCGGATCTTACAGTCAGGTTTAATGATAATTTAGAGAAAAAAAGTGTTTCCTCTCGGACTGTCCGTCGTAGATTGATAGAAGAAGGATATAGGAGGTTTAAAGTTGCCAAAACTACGACGATTTCCAAAAAGAATAGATATGCTCGGGTGAAATGGTGTAGGGAAAGGATAAATTGGACTGTTGCTGAAGACTGGGGTAAAATTATATTTTCAGACGAGACTAACATTGTTTTAGGTCAAGATAGAAAAGTTAATGTATGGAGAAAACCCGATGAAAAATACAGACTCGAAAGTGTTGGTCAGTATGGAGACCACTCCCCTAGAGCAGGTATCTCGGCGATGTTTTGGGGATGCATAACTTGTAATGGTGTAGGAACATTGACCGAAATTGATGAAAATATAGATTCTTCTGTTTACATTCAAATACTTGATGACAATTTGTGGCCTGTTATTACAAAATTTTTCGTACAGAAACCTTGGATTCTTCAGGAGGATAACTGCCCCGTGCATCGGTCTAGACAAACGAACACTTGGAAGGAAAATAACAATATTCCAACTCTAACCTGGCCAAGTCAATCCCCAGACATTAACATTATTGAAAATTTGTGGCGAAAGATCAAGTGTGAACTTGAAAGACGATTAGACGAGATTAGAAACAGGGCCGATCTCATTCGTGTTGTGAAAGACATTTGGGGTAACATTGATTCTGCGCTTGTCAAGTCCCTGTATGAATATATTCCCAAACGAATCAGAGCTGTGGTGAAGGCAAAAGGATCAATAACAAAATATTGAAAGGTAAGAAAGTGTTAGAGATCTTGTTTTTGTTGTTACAACCCCTGAAACGTAGACACGTTTCTTGATTTTACAACGTACGTAAAGAGACGTTGCGTACTATAATATGGCCACGCACTGTATAATGCTTATGTGCAGGCATTTGAATACTTCTTCAAGTGTTAAGATATGGGATGATATCAAAGTAAAAGGCATTCATGCATTGATGCCATACTAGTAGGATTCTTAACTTAAGTTTAAGGTAGTACGCCTCCACTGGTAATGAGATTCACAAGAAGTCAGAATATGTTGGACATTGTTAACATTGCTACATATCGGACATGTTTTGGAGACATCTAAAATTCGACGTTTGAATGTTCCAATGCTGAATATTTACGACTGTCGACGGACATCACCCAAATGACTGCAACAGCGCATGAATTTCATTAGGGGATGGACTAGGGGAGATTCGGTATAACTCGGACACAAAACGTAGTCTCTGACAGGACACGATGGATATCTCACTCTCTCGGACGGACAAGATTCTGAATCAACAACAATAACAATAAAGTATTCCAATTCTAAACTAATTTCATAGGCTAAAACAGTTAAAATAAAGCCAAGGCAGATAATTTTACGAAATAAAGTATACTACCAGAGTAAGGTAAACTCAGACATTCAACAGGGAATCTCGGACGCAACTGTTGTTTTAATATTATACATTCCAAAACGGTAAAGTTTTGCACACTGCTCCAATTTGAAAGTTGTTGCAGTCGACATCATATATGTTGCTAATTAGTGCATGAAAATCGGATAAACATGGAGAAAACCTTAGTGTCCGAGTTTGAAATAGCTAAATACGATTTTATGTCGGATAAAGTCGGACACTACGTCACAGAAATGAATAAACTTCCCCACATGTCACGATACATGTCACGTGGTGTCATCTATTCAGGCGCATTCGATTGATGACGCGTTATACCTATAAATACAGCTGATTTTGGGAAATATTTAATAAAGACTCTTTAATTATAAAGAGAAACATCTGGCTGTCCGAGATTACCAACATGTCCGAGAAATCCCGAATCTCCCCTTTGGTACTTTTAAAAACACTGTTAAGGTCTTCCTTTTGTACAATATTGTGTGAACATACACAATATATAATACTATTATGATTTGTAAACTTTCATTCCAAGTTAATGATGTTTGAGGATTGTTCCTCTTCAGCTTCTCTCTTCAGCCCTGGTAAAGGATTAGAATTTTTTGTTGTACAGTACATTCAGTCTGGCAGTGCTATCTATCATTCAGACAGGAATCTACTAAACGTTCATTAAACATATTGGTGGCAATGCCCATATTCGGAGTAAACTCCAAGATCTATACATTGAAAGGAGTCATAGCCAGTAATTCAATTTAACTTCTGTTATTTTTTCAGGCATGGAAGCACTCATCAAATCACAGCCTTTGACCTGTCAATCTGTACATCCTGCGTTACCACTGCTACACCAAATCATTTATTCTTCGGAGGAGTTGATGAACAATTAGCAACAGCAGCGATAGGCAGCATAACAAACCGTGAACAATGATACAATCACTAGGTGTTTGACAGTCTAAGAACATATTCGTTACTTTTGATAAAGCTGGATGAAAGAGTCGGTACAGAATTTGTCACCTAGGGACCAGGGCTAGGAAAAAGAAATTTACAGACTATCGAAAAGACTATCAATCAACCACAAACCAAGATGCTATTTTAGGAGATCTTTCAAATATCAGTGTTGAATTGTGGCTAAATGGGCATATTCCCCCATGAGCATCCATTTTAACCCATTCGCACACATAGATGCTTTTTGATCGCCCACAAGATAAAGGCTGTGGAAAACTCTTTGGAAAATAAAGAAATTGCTTGCAATCAAGCAATTTCTTCATTTGCCACAATGTTTTCAACCCTGAACTACCAATACAAAAAATATATAGAATTTCGTTCACTCAAAATTGTTGTCTGCAACATACTTCAAATTGTTATGGTCCATAAGCTTTCTGTCTGGTAATGGGTTAGATAATCCTTCACAGATTTTCGCAAAGACATTCAAATATTAATAATTTAAAAGAAAATCAAAAAGACTATCAATCCAGTGAATCCACTACAAATGGAAGTATCATTTTAGATCTGTAATAAGTCATATTGTAAAGTAAAAATTTAATAGCCTGAATCTATTTATTATGCATGCTATTTCTTTGACCCTTTCCCAAACAACACTTTTTAATGGTAGCCCAATTTGAAAGCTGGTGTAGATGACAAAAGGGGTGTTGTAAAAGATAGAATTTGTGTACAATACAACATGGAAAATATTGATACAAAAGGAGAAACTGCTTCTTTTGTTTCAATGTTTTCCGGAGCCATTTCTTTTAGGGACGTTAAAACCAGGTCTTTCTTTTTCATCATTGGCTTAAAAATGCTTACTGGGGCATATTGTTTTAAGCTCGCCCGGGACGATAGTCTCGGAAGAGCTATTGTCATACCCCCGGATGTCGGCGTCGGTGTCCGCAAAAACTTTAACCTGGCCCATATCTCATGCCCTGTTAGAGATACAGCCTTCATATTTCACCTGTGGGTACCTCTAACTAAGACCTTTGATTTGAGGCCATGACCTTTGACCTTGTGACCTTGACCTTGGAGTTTGACCCACTTTTTGACTGTTTTAAAAAACTTTAACCTGGCCTATATCTAATGCCCTATTACACCTACAGCCTTCATATTTCACATGTGGATACCTCTTACCAAGACCTTTCATTTGAGACTCTGACCTTGTGACCTTGACCTTGGAGTTTGACCTTCTTTTAAAAAACTTTAACCTGGCCTAAAAAAACTTTAACCTGGTCTATATCTTATGCCCTATTCCACAAACAGCCTTGATATTTCACATATGGACACCTCCTACCAACACCATTCACATTTGACCATGATATTGAACCTTGTGACCTTGACCTTGGAGTTTGACCTACTTTTAAAAAACTTTAACCTGGCCTATATCTCATTTCTTTTTACACCTACAGTCTTGATATTTCACATATGGACACCTCCTTCCAACACTATTCACATTTGACCATGACCTTGAACCTTGTGACCTTGATCTTAGAGTTTGACCTACTTTTTAGCTCACCTGAGCACAAAGTGCTCAAGGTGAGCTATTGTGGTCGCTCACCGTCCGTCGTCCGTCCGTCCGTCTGTCCGTCCGTCCGTCTGTCCGTCCACAATTTCTTTAAACATCTTCTCCTCCTATACCATTGGGCCAATTTTTACCAAACTTGGCAGGAATGTTCCTTGAGTGACCCTTCTCAAAACTTGTTCGCGGATTTTTGATTGGCCAAAAAATGTGGGCGTGGCAGGGCGGGGCTTATAAATCTTAAGAAAATTCTTTAAAAATCAACCATTGGGCCAATTTGAACCAAACTTGGCAGAAATGTTCTTTTAGTGACTCTTTTGAAAATTTGTCCACAAATTTTAAGATTTGTCAAAAAATGTGGGTGTGGCAGGGTCAGACTTCCAGAAATCCTAAGAAAATTCTTAGAAAAATCAACCAGGTATAATATGGTTAGTGGGAATCAAAACCTCATAACTACAGCTCGACAAAGCTGGAGTTACGAGGTTTTGATCCCCCACTGGGGATAGGTCTAATCCCCATAATATCAACAAATAGGAGAAATGTTTACTTTAGACGGACAAATCGACTGCTGAACGCAATACTGTTCTAAGTCACTTTTTGGCCAAAATGAGTTTTTGTCATCAATGTTTGTGTTTATCATAGGTGCATATACTGACAAAATTTTAGAGTTGAAATCAAGACGGTTTTTGAGATATTCAATAATTCCATAAAAGTCTATCTCAATTGTTAGAATTCATTCCCTGCAATACTAGTCTAAGTTGACTTGGACTAGTATTGCAGTGAAAAAATGTACAAAACTCTACCAAAGTTGGAATGCAATACTAATCTATGTATCTAATTTTGTAATTTTTATTGGTTGTTCAGAGCCAAATCTAGTTTATTTATTTATTAACTTTGATTATATGACATAATACCATCATCATGATGCTTTTTTGAACGACTATTCATATAATGTGGTGAGAGCTATTCTAGTCACCCAGGCATCGCTGTAAGGGTAATGCTTTGGTTAGGTTTTCATGTGCACATTTTTCAAATCTCTGTTTCTACTAATGTTAATACTCTAAAACTTTGCACATGACTCTGTGACCATAATATCAGCCTCTAGGTAAAGATACATCACTCTAACATATAACTTAATTGAATTTTTACCCTTACAGACTTTCATAATTATATCTGTGATAACGTTTTTTTCTGTAATAGCTATTGCTTTCAAACTTTGTACATGCTCCTGTGACCATGATATCAGGCTCTAGACAAAGATTCGTTACTCTGGCATTTAATTTAATGGAATTTAACCCTTTTCGAAACTTAGAACTTTTCAATATCTAGTACTTGATAGTTGCGCTTGGCTGTCAGGAGACAGCTCTTTTTATACATAGTTCTATGAAGAAATATACTAGGCAAGGAAAGCAGTCACAATGTTAAACAAAACATTTTTACTTTCATTTTTTATATGCATAAAACTTAATAATATTTCCTACTTGAGTTCTAATCTTCCTCAAGTACACTTTTAAGAGGAATCATCCTTGTTCACAAATAAGCATATTCAAGGGCAAATTATTTTGAAAAATGCAAGAAATAGTGTAACATTATCAAACAAAATATGTTTTTATAGGTGCCATATGACAATTTCCGTGTAAACCTCAAAAGTGATTAGCAAGGAGTAATAAAGCTTTAGTAAGCTCTCGTATTTAGCTTAAGTAACAGGAATGAGTAAATAATAGTACTATTACTCTGGTATGCATCTAAGCAGAATATTCTTCCTTTAACTGACTTACAATATTGAATAATTGAAATCATTATATCAAGACATTAGACTGACTTTATCTCAGCAGAGATCTGCAAAATGTCAAATGATAAATAAATAAGAGGACCATGATGGTCTTAAATCGCTCACCTAAAGATGATATTTTGCTATTTCTACTTTGATTATACTGAAATTCAGATTCATCCAAGATCATCCAAGATCATCCAAGATCTTATGGTCACCAGCAATCTTTCAAAGTTTCATCTTGATTGGTCAATATTTCTGGTTGATAGAGCAAGGTGGATATTGTGCATCATGGGATGGATAACGACTATGTACAAATAAATCTTGATTCTGGTAAGATATTTTGCAATAACTTCCTTATTTCTGCATCAATTTTTAAACAGTTTGTTGCATGTACCCGCCGACCTTATTCGTCTTTCATCGGATAAATAGCTTGTAAGAAAACTCTAGGTACTTTTCCCAAAATATTGTCCCAACCGACCAGAAAGCGAAATGGTAACAACTACATGTACGACCAAATTAATGCCACTTCAGGTAAGAAATTTTGATATAACTTTCTTAATTCTGAGTCAATTTACAGAGCGCTTTCCTTAGATGTATGACGTATTTGGAAACGTCTTGTACTTTTCCCAAAAAATAATCCTAAGTGACCACAAAAATGATCTGAATTTTTTGTCGTTTTTCTGGTGGGTTGGGATCTATTTTTTCGAAAAAGTACAAGAATCCACAAACAATTCATATATCTGAGGAAAGATCTCAATAAGTCAGGGTACATGCAACAAACCACTTGAAAATTAAAAATAAGAAAGTTATCGCACAATTTCTTACCTGAAGCGGGGCAAATTTGTCCGTATACGGTACCCATCCCATAATGCACAATCTCCACCATGAGAGTGATAAAGTGTAAATAAAGTTGAAAACTGCAATTTTGTCATATTCAAGGGCAGATAACTCATGAAGTTTTACTCTGATTATGCTGAAATTTTAGTCTTGTGGTCACCAACAGTGTTTCCAAGTTTTGTCTTGATTGGTCGTACTTGTAGTTGTTAGAGTAAAAATAAATTCGAAAATGGAATTTTTGTAAAATTTGCAGCCACATCATTCACTCATGACTGTCCAGTCCAATCAAATTGAAAATCAAACTCATCTGATATCTTATTGTCACCAAAGGTCTGTACAAGTTTCGTCTTGATTGGTCAATAATTGAAGATGTCTAAGAGTGTAAACAAGGTCGAAAACAGCAATTTTGTCAAATTCAAGGGCGGATAACTCATAACCTTAAAATGAAAGACAAACACATCCAGGATAATATCATTAACAACATTGTGTCAAAGTTAAATCTTAAATGGTAAATAATAAAAGATGCTAGAGTATAAATATAGTCGTAAACAGCAATTTTGTCAAATTCAAGGACATATAACTCATAACTGCTAAATGAAAGTCAAACACATCCGAGATAATATCATTAAGAACATTGTGTCCAAGTTTCATCTTGAATGGTCAATAATTGCAGATGCAAGAGTGTAAACAAAGTCGAAAACAGTGGAAAACGCAATTATATCAAATTCAAGGGCAGATAACTCATGACTTTCTAATCCGATAAAATGAAACTTTTCTGATATCAAATGGTCCTCAATGTTTGGTCCAAGTGTTGCCTTGATTGATAAATATTTGTAGATCTTAGTGTGTAAACAAAGTCAAAACTAGCTATTTTTGACGTTCAAGGGCACATAACTCTGGATTTCCTGGTCCGATCCGGCTTATAATCGAACTCATTTGATAACTTATGACCATACTTTTTTTGTCTTGTTTTGTCCAAGTTTGGTAAAGGTTGAATGATATTTGCGGATTCTAGGATGTAAGCAACAAATTGTTGACGGACAGACAGACATACAGACGGATGATGTACATTGAGTGACTACAATAGCTTAATGAGCACTTTCTTTGTGGTCAGGTGAGCTAAAAAGGATGCCCTCTGTACTAGTATACACAGTTCAATGTTATCCCAGGCAGTTATGAAATTATATAAAATATCATTGTTATAAATGCAAAACATTGTATCTTGTTTTTGGAAAATTTTAAAGGGGAGGGAAAAAGTGTAATCACTTTTCCCAAACTGAAATATTTTACTTGAAATTTGGACATATTGTTCACAAATAATGTGTCATTAATACTGATCAGTAAATATATCTCAAAACCTGCCAGAATTGTCTAATCTGGGCAAAGAAGTTTGTACTTTGAAAATCTCAAAGATCGACATACAAGGTTTTGCATTTACACTGACGAATTATGATTACGAATTTCATGTATTAAATTGATATGATTGACCCACCCTTAAAGGATGTATGACCCAGACAAAAAGTGTAAACGAACAGAGATGGGCAAACTTTGTTCCACAACTGGTATACCTCACGATAAATGACCATGCAGAGCATCCCAGCCTATTGGCTAGGGCTACTCTGCCAATTCAATTATCATGAGCTATACCAATGGGCTACTAATGACATTATATAAACATGATTCATTTACATTACTTTTACATAACAACACATTTTATGTAAATGCATGAAATAAAATATTAAAGATGTTTTTGCAAGCTTATCCTATAAGTTTTAAATTTCCCAATTTCTATTTTCTTCTTTTATAATTCAACCCTTTCCCGAACAAGACATGGATTTGACTCTCTGAAATTTTTTTGAAAACTGTTAAAAATCCACTTAATTAAATATCAGAGTAGGATCTTCGCCTAGAGGCTGATATCATGGTCACAGAAGGATGAAAGTTTGAAAGCCATATCTCCATCAGAAACATAATTATTACAGATGTATGACAAATTGCACACAAAAATTTAAGCTTTATCTTTTAAGTTTGAAAAGGGATATTCCATTAAATTAATTGTCAGAGTAATGAATCTTTGCCTAAAGACTGATATTATGGTCACAGAAGCATGTACAAAGTTTCAGAGCAATAGCATGATTAAGAACAGAAATGACACTTGCAGGTTAAAACATAACCAAAGTTAACACCGATACAAACACCAACACTGACACTTGGTTGATCAAACTAAACCCCGTATTCTATGAATAGTCATGCTAAAAAAGCTTGGTAAAAGAGGGGCATAACCAAATTCTTATTTTGCTTCACTATCTTCTGTGCGTTATTGTACTTAAATCCTCTCTTCACTGCATGTAACATCCATTTGGTCATTGCTGCAGCGTTCAAACAAAATCACCAAACTATTTTGTCGTTTGGGAAAGGGTAACACTAATCTATGTTGCTTACAAACTAGTGCAATCAAAGGAGAATAAGACATAGAATAGTATTGCAGTCAATAATTTTGTCTCATGTATTCAATTTTTGCATGCAATATTAGTCTATATCAACTTGGACCAGTATTGCATTCAAATTCTGACTTCAAAACTGCTGATATTTGACTGCAATACTAAGCTAAGTCAACAAAATCATATTTCTCTTTTATCATTAACTTGAATGAAAAAGGTAATAAATATAATTTAATCTTGTCTATCAGATTATATAATATCAAAAATTCAGATCATTTCATTTAGTTTTGTCAAAATGAGAATGTTTTTTCCTTCTCCTGAAAAATGATGAAAAATGACTTAGACTAGTATTGCGTTCAGCAGTCGAAATGTTTACACTAGACAGGCCAGAATGGGGAGCTGCATGTTAAAAGGGGTAAATACAATTCTATTTGTTATTTAAACTCTCCTTTGTTGTTGGTACTCATTTAAATAGTTTTGGTTAGATCATTCAAATGAATACCCTCATCACAGGGTTTGATAAACATTGAAAGATATTTTACAATGAGGAAAGCCCTTAACCTCTCTTATTTGATTAAACCCTTTCCTGAAAATGCCTGGTTTGACATCCCTAAATAATTAGAAAAGGCTTGGGAAAATATTGAGTCAAATGAAGAAAAGACTGATAATCAGTAATTTTCTCCCTTTGTCTCAATATTTTATCTGCTTTATTGTGCATGAATCCTTTCTTTATCCATATCAATTTTATTAACCCTTTCCCAAATGACAAAAGTTTAATTTTTCCAATTAGAAATCCACTACAGACGTCAAAATGAAAGTCGACAAAGACAAGATTTGTGTAAAATATAGCACATAAAATATTGAGACAGAAGGAGAGTCTGCTTGTTATCAGCAGTTTCTTCTTTTGTCTCAATCTTTTCCCAAGCATTTTCTATTAGGGACGTCAAAACCAGGTCTTGTTTTGGAAAGGGTTAATTGGAACAGTCTATTCCTTTTCAGTTTTGGAAGGGATTAAGCAGGTTTTGGCTCACTGATTGAAAATGCTGGGAAAATGTTATAGCAAAAGGAGAAAATGCTGATAGCCTATATTTGCATCTTTTGCCTCATCATTTTCTGGCCACTTTTGTACACGAATGCAGTCTTGCTCAACATTCTGTTTTGTTAGTTACAGCAGATTTTAATTCTACTGCTCTGATGTTATGCTGTTAGGAAAAGATTTAATCTGAATCAAATTGTATCTGCTCAGTGAATAGTTCTCCTATGTTGTGGGTTGACTGGGTTCCATATAAATATGATAAAGAAGGCAGTGTTTAACAATCTTTTCTCAAATTATAAGACAATCTTTTCTCAAATAATTATCCCTATGCTGTAGCTTCTGATCATAACAGAAAGTCCTTAGTTATATGCCTTTTCAGTTGACAAAATTACCATTTTTGCTCATGTCACCTATGTTCAGGTGAGCGATATAGGACCATCATGGTCCTCTTGTAATAAACATTAAACTGGCCTATATCTCATGTCTTTTTACACCTACAGTCTCACATGTGGATACCTCTCACCAAGACCTTTCATTTGAGACCATGACCTTTGACCTTGTGACCTTGACCTTGGAGTTTGACCTACTTTTAAAAACTTTAACCTGGCTTAAAAAAACTTTAACCTGGCCTATATCTTATGTCCTATTGCACATACAGCCTTGATATTTCACATATGGACACCTCCTACCAACACCATTCACATTTGACCATGACGTTTGACCTCATGACCTTGACCTTGGAGTTTGACCTACTTTTAAAAAACTTTAACCTGGCCTATATCTCATGTCTTTTTACACCTACAGCCTTGATATTTCACATATGGACACCTCCTACCAACACCATTCACATTTGACCATGACCTTGGACCTTGTGACCTTGACCTTGGAGTTTGGCCTACTTTTAAAAAACTTTAACCTGGCCTATATTCCATGTCCTTTTACACCTACAGCCTTGATATTTCATGCATGGACACCTCCTACCAACATGATTCACATTTGACCATGACCATGGACCTTGTGACCTTGACCTTGGAGTTTGACCTACTTTTAAAAGACTTTAACCTTGCCTATAGCTCATGTCCTTTTACACCTACAGCCTTCATATTTCACATATGGACACCTCCCACCAAGACCTTTCATATTTGACCATGACCTTGGACCTGGTGACCTTGACCTTGAAGTTTGACCTACTTTAAAAAAAACTTTAATCTGGCCTTTATCTCATGTCCTTTACACCTACAGCCTTGATATTTCACACAATGACACCTCCTACCAACACTTTTCACATTTGACCATGACCTTGGACCTGGTGACCTTGACCTTGGAGTTTGACCTACTTTTAAAAAACTTTCACCTGGCCTATATCTCGTGTCCTTTTGCACCTACAGCCTTGATATTTCACACATGGACACCTACCAACACGGTTGACCATGGAGCTTGACCCACTTTTACAAAATTTCATTTTGGTCCATGACCTTTTTACCTTGACCTTTTCTTTGTGACAAGCTCTCGTTTGGGCGAGCTTTATTGTCCACAGACAATTCTTGTCTTAACATTGTTGTCTGCAACATCTTCAAATACGGAAAAGTCTGAATTTTTGCCATTTGGGAATGGGTCAAACTCCCATTCAATAAATCAATTAAGAAAAAAGGTGTTAATGGTATTTAAGACAGACATGGATTTACAGTGTTGAATCTAGAGGGGGCCATGGCCAAAATGGCCCCCTAAAATCTAAAATGACCCCACTGAGAATGAAGCATGAGTCAAATAACGGTAGCTATGTATTTGTATTAGATGACCCCCTTGACCAAGAGCTGTGGGCCCATTGGGCCCCCAGAACACTGGATTAAGATCAGTCTGTAGATATGCACAGTCCAATTTAGATTGCACACATTTACTAAGTAATTTATTGTAAAGTGATTTATGGTTCTTTCAAAATGCTATGCATAAGGGCCACCATTTTCCAAGATCCCAGGTCATTTATCATGATCAATAAATTCATTAGAATTCATAAGAACTAGACGGATCATAATCAAATGTTTTTACGCCCTCGTATGGAAAGATCAGGGGCATATTGAATTACAAGTGCCTGTCTGTCCAAAAACTCAGTCATTTGAGGGCATTGGTGTGTTACAGTCACATCTTGATTCACATTAGAATAAGTACAATGAATTTGAAATTCCTTAAGGTAGTCCACCTGTAACGAGATTCATGTGACGTCACAATTTGTTGGACATTGGTAACATTTAATTTTGTTACATACCTGACCTGTTAAGGCGACATCATGAAATTTGATGTTGGAATTTTCCAATGCCGAATGTTGAAGACAATGCCTGAATAATTCCGACATGGCATGAATCTCATTAAGGGTGGACTACCTTAACAGTAACATCCTCATAGCTCAGTAAGGTAAGAGTCTTATCAATCAAGGGGGTGTGAGTTTTAAACTTCTGATTAAAAAAGACTGTGTTTGTTGCAACTTGTTTTTGTGTCTAACTAGTGCTATAGAGAAAAAAAATGTCATGAGCAGGGTTCTTGGAAAATTGTCCTTAGTTTATTGCATCTACTATAACATAATATGGTTTTAGTTCACGCGTGAAGGATTCCAAATAGTACTTGATCATGGTCACTAGACGCTTGCATGTATTCATCCGCGTGACGGAACTACTTTTTTCCAATGCATTTGGCATGCGATAAAGTATTTAATTTCCGACAATACTTGTTGCACAATGCCAAGGTTGGCCTGCCTATTAAGTATTGTCGTTACATATCAAAATGCGTTTGCATTTGAAAATCAATTAATATTTTATTCCCAAACTATTTTAGTTACTCATTTACAGTATTGAATTTGCGTAATTCCACATTTATGTCACATTTGCACATGACTTTACGAACCCGCTAATTGGTATCCTTACCCAAATTGGTAACAAATCAATAGTATTTTCCTACCTTCGTCGCCTCCGTATATGGTATGGTTATAGTTCACGAATCTGTTATAACTGCAATTTATAACGAATTTATCTTTTTTTCGCAATACTGCATTTTCAGATTGTTCCCCCAAAACATTCCGAGCCCCTTTTTGCTCTGTGCATTAGCCCCAAAGAAAACCCTTTCCCGGGGTATACTTCCCCCAGCAGTTTTAATATTGTTGGAATTCCGTTGCTATATATATGGTATGGTTATAGTTCACGAATAACATTTCAATTTAACAATATTACTACTTTTCTTCAAAGATTGAAATGAATAACATTTCATTTTAACAATATTACTACTTTTCTTCCGATATTGAAATGAAAAGAAAAGCAGTATTTCAAAAATAACTAATGCATGGATATTTGGATTCATTTCGTGAACTAAAACCATACCATATATATAGCGACGATGGATTTCCAACAATATTAATACTGCCGGGGGAAGTATACCCCGGGAAAGGGTTTTCTTTGGGGCTAATGCACAGAGCAAAAAGGGGCTCGGAATGTTTTGGGGGAACAATCTGAAAATGCACTAGTTTGAAAAAAGGAAATGCGTAATAACTTGCAATTATAACAGATTCGTGAACTATAACCATACCATATACGGAGGCGACGAATTATTTTATACACTATTAAACACGTATATGGGCCTCTAGCACCTTGGGATTTGACAAATTAAATGTGGAAATAATACTCAGTCAATAATGCCAATCGTTATTTTTTCATTACATGATGCATGACATACGATCCTTATCCCAATTTTGCACAATTTATAACTATTAAACAACCTTCGTCGCCTCCGTATATGGTATGGTTATAGTTCACGAATCTATTGCAATTGCCTTTTATAACGCATTGCCCCTGTTTTTCAAACTAGTGCATTTTCAGATTGTTCCCCCAAAACATTCCGAGCCCCTTTTTGCTCTGTGCATTGTCCCCAAAGAAAACCCTTTCCCGGGGTATACTTCCCCCGGCAGTATTAATATTGTTGGAAATCCATCGTCGCTATATATATGGTATGGTTTTAGTTCACGAATAACATTTCACTTTAACAATATTACTACTTTTCTTCCAATTTTGAATGGAATGTCATTTTATTTTAACAATATTACTACTTCTCATGCGATATTGACATAAAAAGAAAAGCAGCATTTCAAAAATAATTAATGCATGGATATTTGGATTCATTTCGTGAACTATAACCATACCATATATATAGCCACGATGGCATTCTAACAATATTAATACTGCCGGGGGAAGTATACCCCGGGAAAGGGTTTTCTTTGGGGACAATGCACAGAGCAAAAAGGGGCTCGGAATGTTTTGGGGGAACAATCTGAAAATGCACTAGTTTCAATAAAAATGATATGCATTATAATGCACAATTATAACAGATTCGTGAACTATAACCATACCATATACGGAGGCGACGATTTTTCTAATACACCACTTATTGCAAAAACGTTGTGATTGTAAGGATAAAACGTTTAAATACTAGTCTGACCATAATGCGAATAGTACAGTACTGTTTTCATTACTTCATCGGTGACAGACGATCCTTATCCAAATCGTGCACAATTTGTTAGTGTAAAAACACATTCATCGCCTCCGTATATGGTATGGTTATAGTTCACGTACCTGTTAAAATTGCACTTTATAACACATTGCATTTTTGCCCAATTAGTGCATTTTCAGATTGTTCCCCCAAAACATTCCGAGCCCCTTTTTGCTCTGTGCATTAGCCCCAAAGAAAACCCTTTCCCGGGGTATACTTCCCCCGGCAGTATTAATATTGTTGGAAATCCCTCGTCGCTATATATATGGTATGGTTATAGTTCACGAATAACATTTCACTTTAACAATATTACTAATTTCCATCAAACATTGATATGAAAGTCATTTCCTTTTAATAATATTACTACTTTTCTTCCAATATTAACATAAAAAGAAAAGCAGTATTAACAAAATAAGTAATGCATGGATATTTTGAATGATTTCGTGAACTATAACCATACCATATATATAGCCCGGATAGCATTGTAACAATATTAATACTGCCGGGGGAAGTATACCCCGGGAAAGGGTTTTCTTTGGGGACAATGCACAGAGCAAAAAGGGGCTCGGAATGTTTTGGGGGAACAATCTGAAAAAGCACTAGTTTGAAAAACAGGGCATTGCGTTATAAAGGGCAATTGTAACAGATTCGTGAACTATAACCATACCATATACGGAGGCGACGATTTTTGAAATCCAACATTAATTGGTTATACATTGTGAGTTTAAAAAGAAATAAGAAGTTAATGCATTTACCTTAATTGGAATATCTTTTTGTCTTTGTTGTGCCATCTATATATTGTTGTTTTCCTGTGGACACATTAAATGCATAGTATTTCATATACATTTGTTTTCTTTCTTGAAATTGTTGGAAAAGAAAACGGAAATGTGCTTTCGCACTATTGTCTTTACACAAATTATTAATATCGCACCATTCCAAAAATATTTCTGGGTTTAGTCCATTCACCCACACAAAACAAGCAAGTAATAATCTATCAAAGTTTATTAAATTTGGTTTCCAGAATAAGGAACGTATGTGCTTTGGCCAATTCGATGCTTTGCCTATTATATCTTGGATGTCCAGCCACATTAAATATTTCTTACTTTTAGGCGGCATTGACACTAAATATTAAGCACTGATCACTGAAATAAGAATGATAACAATGCGATAACGATTAAATATGGATTTGGCATAATAAAAAAACGTGAGGTAAGTTGCAAATGACGAGTCATGAGAATAAGATATATTGTTTGTGCAATATATACATCATTAATTAAAGCATATGCGCACAATGTATACGGTTAAACATTCCGTTACAACCGTTGTAGGCACGCGTTGAAATGGTGCGGTAAAAGCATGTATCGCTCGTTTTGAACATCGCTCACAAGCATGCTTTTCTTGCTAATTCGCCATATAAAAGCAGCTTTTGGTTGCGCGGGACTTTTAGTGCTGCTTTGATTATGGCTGGATTCGGTAATTTTAGAAAACGGAAAACCGACGTATTGGACATCTTAGAATCAGATTTACAAAATCCCTGGAATTTCTACCGACTTTTCCAAAGCGACGACAAATTTGTATTGAAGTGGATGCGGGACCACCATCTTTTGGCACCGGCCAAAATCCGATGTTCGAAGTGTGACAATGAGGCAGGTTGGCGACCCAGATCTGGACCCAACCACAAGATGGGTGGTACCTACGTGTGTAAAGGACCCGGCCATCACAACACGGCTACCTACTACAACAGTTTTTTTGAGGTAAATGAATGTAATTTTCAATCTTTATTTTGAAAGAGAACTTGCATATATAAAGTAATGTTGATATAAAATAACGTATCTACAGGTTCATTGAAGCTGCACTTACGCTATTCTATAGCAACACCTAACACATACCATTAACGTAAAGATTAATTCTTACGGGTAAGCATTAACTATCAAAAAGAAAACTTCGCTGCATTGCAACGCATTGTGTTACGTTTAAAAGGGAAGTAACACGCACTGTAATTGTTTATCAATAGTACATTATTATCTCCCTTGTAATGAACTCCCTGTATAGCGGACGACGATTGACCAGGCAGACCATTACAGTCGATTAGCATAAGCTGCTGTGCCAGGTCATTTGTCGTCAGCTATACATCGTCATACACGCTTTTCTTTTAAAACAACGTAAACTAATACTCATTTACACAGTATAAAAGTTGTTTTTAAAGAAAAGCGAATATGTGTACGTTAACCCATTTTCATGTATCCTCGTTTTTCGACCAAAACATGGTATGTGCACGTTATTTTAAGCTGCATATACGTGGTTTTACCAAAAACCATTGATGTACAGAATAGTATTGAAAACAATGTGGAAAATGAAATCAATGATTGTAAATCATTGATTTTTAAATTTTCACAATGTTTTCAGAAAAGCAATTAAAAATTGTGTATTATGGATCGACTTTAACATTTTACAATATGCTAATGGCTTCTTTAATATTTTCCAGAATATTAAACTGGAACTGCGTGATGTCATGCTGTTCATCCGACTATATCTGGACGGCCTGTCATTGATAAAGATTTCCCACCAAGTCGGTATAAATTACACGTCTACAGCTGTTTCCTGGGGATCCATGGTTCGGGAAATAATGGTGGACAAAGTCTATAAGACTCTTCAGACCATGACACTCACAGGCGATGTGGAGATTGATGAGTCACTTTTTGGGAGAAAATTTAAGCATCACAGGGGTGCGCCAAAAGGTAAGTGTTAAAATGTTTGTTTGAAAAATAGTTCAAAAACAATTGAACGAAATCCAAATATATTACAGAAAATATAAGGATTTCATTTAATCATTTAGAACCCATTCTATTAATTTTGACAAATTGCCTTTCATGGACATTTATGCATTATACAAATATTAACAAATAAATATAATTATTCCTTTCAACTTTAATCATAATATTAAAATGTAATAAATAACCATTCAAACAAAGGATAATGAATATGACATTGCTTAAAGAATTGAAAAACAATAATTCAATAATCAATATACCATATTATGATATGCTTTTCTACAGGTACACGTGTCTGGATATTCGGGATGGTGGAACGGGAGTCGCAAAAGCTTATATTGTACCCTGTCAAAGACCGCTCCCGAGAAACGTTAATACCGATTATCCAGAAACATGTCAGTCCGGGAAGTCGAATATTTTCGGATGGATGGTCCTCCTACCTAACTTTAAATGATTTGGGATATGAGCATTTTGTGGTGAACCACAAATTCTCATTCATTCAAATGTAAGTCAATTTCTATTTATTAACAAATTCAAATTACACCATTAAGAAAAGCCGAAAATATGAAACTGCAATTTGCATTAATGTGTTCAAGAACGAAGTTAAAAAATTAAAAACAAATTTTATTAAATCCCTTGAAACAAACAGCATGTACGTGGACAGACACTTTTCTTTAAAAAATATGTAACTTAAAAGTTATTTACACACTATTTACAATGATTGGGAAGAAAAACAAATATATGTACATTAATTTTACAGTTGTCACTTGAAAACATAGTGCAATATTCTTAAAATTCTATTGTCCCGACTTTGCGGGAATTTACGCATATTGTTATCACAATCAGCATTAATGTTTTCTTCAGATATGAAAACGTAGTGACGGGGGAAAAAATCAAGGCCAACACTAATATGATTGAGGGGGCGTGGAAGCATGCAAAGGCCCACTTTAAAGACATGAACGGGGTGCGAGGCATTGACAATTTTGAGTCACACTTGTGTGAGGTCATTTATCGGCAGCTGTATCGTGGAGAGTACCTCATGTCAGCATTCCTCAGTGATATACGCAATGTGTACACCCTTGCAGCAAAACCCCTCTATACATACAGGAAACCAATATTTCCTACGCTGTGTGATGTACAGGAATATGCACAGGTAAAAACCCTTTTTTTATAACAAAACTACAAAGTGCTTAATTGGTGCATAATAATTAAAGAAAAGCAAACACCATTAATTTTTGTTCTTCCTTATCACAGTCAAAGTACTTAATATGTCACCCTTTATCCCCCTCCATTGTTCTAGCCTATTATTGGGGAGTGGCATCACATTTACACTTGGTTTTCGGAAGGATCCATTTGCCAAGCAACTATAGGTATAATGCATTACTGTTTTTGTTACATTAAAGTATATAACTGCATCATTTGTTCACTTGTTAAATATTCTTTAACATATTGCAGACACGAATTGAAAGTCACTCTGAGAAACATGCTGTGCTCAGTGAGGATGACGCTTACGATCAAACTGAAGACACTTTTCCAGATGTCTTTGACGATGATCCTGCGGAATATGTTGGCCCCACTTCGAATGTTGATCCCGATGAGACGATTGCCCCACCACCATATGTTGATCCGGGTCAAAGTGCTGCCGAACAATACAACGTCGGAACGGAACCTGTAGTGGACTTGGTAGCCTGACGTCCCGTAGTTTCGATAGCCTTATCTAAAACCATGTGCTTGCATATTTACAAACTGATTTTATAAAATTCTGACCATCTCAATAGATTCAAGAACCAAAGTTTTAGACATAAAAAATGGAAAACAACATTTGTAAACAGACTAACAAAATAGATTGGCCAGAGTATTCAACGCATGTCATCACGCGGCGTCAAGGTGAGGCTCTCATCATTCCGATAGGGCTTTGTTTTTGTTCCTATTTAAAGCACTAGGATGACCTAAATAACAATCGCAATTTTTTGGATGGGGACTCGCTCAACCGTGGAGAAAATCAAGCGTCTTGAAAACTTTTCTAGGATGGAAAGAGGCTTGGATAAGGTTGAATGATTTGTACCCTGACCTTGATTTTCTAGTTTCTGTTTTGTTTTGCCAAAAATAGAGTTTGTTCGTGTAAAAATCAGTTGTCTCCAAATTTCTTTGACCAAAGAGTTTGTTTGCAGGAACAGCATTTAGATGCACAAGGAATGGTACTCAGATTGTAAGCACTTCTGAAAATCACAAGGCTATCGAAACCATGTGACCTATCGAAAGCATGAGAGGAAAGGATACGTATTTATGACTCACAAATATGATAATGTTTTCTTTTTCAATCCCATGCACTGTTTTACAAATGTGTCTCTTCCATGTATGTTCCGCTATTTTTCATATTGTCATTGTTTTTCAGACTATATCCCCACCTGACAATAACAAAACAGCCACGGGTCCCTCGGCAACGTCCACTCCCCTGCCGTCGACATCCACTGGAATAACAGGACATAACCGTGATGGGTCCAAGAAACAGCCAAGAAAGGGAAAATATTCGCGAAGACTTGCTTGTCCCAAGGAATGGAGACCCAAACAACCTGAAAAGAGAACCAAAACATTTCATGTGAAAAGACTGTTTGAGGACAGTGACGAAGATTTCGTGTAAATTTAACATCAATCATTGACAATTATTTACATGATTGCTGCACAACACATATTCCGATTTATCATCGCATTCTTTAACATTTATTTCATCTGATTTCATTCTCACCTGCTATTTTCATAAACACATCAAATTTCAATCTTTGTTTGTTTGTTTTGGTTGGCCTTGTCCTGGCGTAAATAATACGGGGTTTTCACGCAAAAAATCACAGAACTAGAACGGTAATCCTACACTGGATTCCGCTTTTCTTTTGTACAGACTGTTTACTGACTTGCCGTGGATTCATCCGCCAAAAAAATAGTTCCAACAAATGCAATATTTCATGCAAAAGTTGGTCAAAAGAAAAGCGTCTAGTGATCATGATCATGTTTTGATTTGGAATAGTTCACGCGTGAACTAAAACCATATTATGCCGACTACCTGAATACTATGTTCCCAAATCAGCTTGTACCCAAGTGCAGCCTGATCAGAGAGCAATGATACTTCCTGATAGTTGCTACAAGTAATGAAGAAGCAAGAAGAGATCAAAATGGATCTTAATCAGACTTGGTATATGCACCGGCTGTACTAAATTTTTGTTGATCACAAATATGTTCACCTGTTCCCAAGGCTTGAAGCAACAACATATTAGACCAGTTTAACCCTTTCCCAAAGGACAAAATTTTGGGGTGTTCAAATTTGAGAGTAATCCGAGTCTTCTCTGATGTAAATACGCTCTTTGATATTTTGATTTTTCGCTATTTACATCAGAGAGCGTTGCTCTTTGAAAAAATAAAGAAGTTCGCAACAAATTGTTGCGCATCGTTCACCGTCCGATCTTAAACGCTATCGTTAAAACCCCTGATGATATCGATAAATGAACCATTTATTGTTATGGCTGCTGGAAAAATTACGACCAAAAAGTATTTCTAAAAGGTTAATAGGCAATGTTTTGCAACAACCCTCACCTGAGCAGCCTTTGTTTACCTTGACCTTCCATTCAAAACCAAAGGTTATACTCATCCAGCCGGCCGATTTGAAATGAAAGTTTTGGTCAGGTATGACAAAAAATGATTTATTGATCTATACCTTACAGTGTTTTACCGAGTGATTCGATATGATACACAAAAACAAAGCTTCAAGTTACTTGTAACGTTACCGAACTTTCCGCTGTTTTCAAAGAGCAACGCTCTCTGATGTAAATAGCGAAAAATCAAAATATCAAAGAGCGTATTTACATCAGAGAAGACTCGGATTAATTTGAGAGCTGCTGCAAACAACAAAATATGTTATGATAAAGATAGGATTTGTGTACAATATAACATAGACAATATTGAGACAAAAGGAGAAAATGCTGGTTTCATTTGTCCCAAGAATACTAGTTGATCTGAGTCAACATGGCTTTCCAACTGATATAAGTCCAAGACAATATGGTAGTTTAACCACAACAATCTTGTTTAACCCTTTCCAGAATGACAAAATTTTAGGGTGGTCCAATCGGAAAGCTGCTACAGATGACAAAATGGATGTTGATAAAGATCAGATTTTTGTATGATAGAGCTGAAAAAATATTGAGGCAAAAGGAGAAACTGCTTGTTATAAGCAGTTTCTTTATTTGTCTCAACGTTTCCCCAAGCCATTTTTATTAAGGAATTCAAAACCAGGCCCCGGTTTCTCAAAAAAAATTAAGTAAATTCTCAAGAGAACATGCTCAACTTCAAAGGAATACTCTCCTACCTTGGAGGGTATTCGATTGAAGATCATGTGAATTTTGTGCGATTTGAGCACAGTGCTCAGATTTGAGCATGAGAACGTACTTAAGTTTAAGGACAACAATGCTGTTTTACTGGAGTGATATTGAGCGACTGGTGCATCTAACCAACTCAATATTTTAGTTTAACGACAACAATGCTGTTTTACTTGTGTGGTATTGAGCAGCTGGTGCATCTAACCAAGTCAATATGGTAGTTTAACGACAACAATGCTGTTTTACTGAAGTAATATTGAGCGTTGGTGCATCTAACCAAGTCAATATGGTAGTTTAACGACATCAATGCTGTTTTACCGGAGTGATGTTGAGCGGCTGGTGCATCTAACCAAGTCAATATGGTAGTTTAACGACAACAATGCTGTTCTAATCGAATGAAATCAAGTGGCTGGTGCATCTAACCAAGTCAATATGGTAGATTTACTACAACAATGCTGTTTTATTTGAGTAATATTGAGCGGCTGGTGCAGCTAACCAAGTCAATATGGTAGTTTAACGACTACAATGCTGTTTTACTTGTGTGAAATCGAGCAGCTGGTGCATCTAACCAAGTCAATATGGTAGTTTAACGACATCAATGCTGTTTTACTGGAGTGATGTTGAGCGGCTAGTGCATCTAACCAAGTGAATATGGTAGTTTAACGACAACAATGCTGTTTTACTTGAGTGATATTGTGCGGCTAGTGCATCTTACCAAGTCAATATGGTTGTTTAACAATGACAATGCAATAGATTAATCCTTAAAATAAGATTGACTTTTTTTGCCAAGACTACTGAATAAGATTTGTAGAAAACATTAAAGAAAAGGAAAAAATTAAGAAAATACTGATAGAATTTAGATTTAACTCCATATTTAGCAAGGACCCTTTTGCGTTAAGTTTTATCTTGTACTATGTTCTATCCCGAAGGCACATGGCACATGCGCAAGTTTAGACGCAAACTTGTGTTCTGATTCCAATTGAATAATTGAATGGGGGCTAATGCCTAATTGCTATGCATGGTCATAGCGTTGCAGCTTGAGCACATAACCATGGATTCCTGTCGTTTCTCTCATAAGTATTACTACAACATCCTTTTGTTGTCTCTGAAACTACTTTGTGTATTGTGTATTGCTTAATTGAATTGGGGTTAAAGCCTAACAGCTATGCATAGTCATACCATTACAGCTTGGGCACCTTAGCATGAATTCTTGTCTTTTTTTTTTTAAAGTACTACCACAACAACCTTTTTGGAGTCTTCGGCTGCTCGCCCGCATAGATTTACTATTGTCCAGCCACTTGCCACTCGTAGGATACATATGGCATTTAGGACATTTGCTATGGCTTCGCGTTCAAAGCCAATGAGATTCAGACTCTCTACCGACTGCGCTATGGCCACAGCATGTAAATTAATAAACAAGAAGTAGTTTACGGATTGATAGCCAGACTCAGTTAGCGCATGCTTTGAAAGGCTTCCAGATAGAAAATGGTACAATAAAACATAGATTCGTGTGATTATATGTCTGAAGCAGTTTTATGTTAATATGATTAAAGATTGGCTTTCAATGCAGATTAAGAATCCATAATGAATATTTTAAATGTCATAAGCATTTTCCATGTGCAGAAAGAGTGAATGCGAATTGCATAATAAAGCTGATCATGTATAAGATTGGTTTAAATATAATCCAACAGATTGGTATATTAGTTATCTATTGTTTTTCTATGCACTATCTGCCCCTGTGCAAGTGCTATGAAAATCCCCATCATTTTATTGTCTTTCCAGTGGTATCTTTTCAAAGATTTGTGGCTCATCATTTGGTCTTTAAAAAAATGGCAACGCTTTTATAAAAGAAATTTATATGAATGAAGTTCAAAACTTTATAGCATTGCTAGACCTGTGGGCCCATTGTACAAAATCGATGGTATGTCTATTATTATAAGCGTGGTAGTAAAGCACTTGGTGCGAAATAGTTAGGGTACGAATCACTCGTAGTTCATGTCAAATTCGACTCGGGTGTAGATCGATGCAGCTTTTAATCAAAATAAATGTGAAAGAAAAATTATTAATAGAAAGGAATAAATTGAACATTAATTTTCTCTCTTTTTTAATGTTTATCTTCAATTAATTTGATCTAAGGATCGCTGCAGAACAACTGTCCCGCAGACAGGCGCCGCTAAATGGAGCGGAAAACCAAAACAAGATAAGAAAAAATTATAGATCTATAATTGAATCTAGATCTAATTTTAAAATTTATTAAATAGTAGGAAGTTACAAATCAATTATAAATCTTTTTTTATCTCTATTTAGTCTCCTAAAAAAATCGACAAAATGTTGGATATAACGTATATTCTGATTGGATGAAACAGGTGCGCTTGTATTTTTTATAAAACGAGGCTAAAAATACGGGTGCACCTTCAAAAATTACGGGTGCACCTGTTTTCTCCGAGGTGAACTTATAAATTATACAAGTGCACCTCTAAAAATACAGGTGCACCTGTATATTTTGAGGTGAACTTATAAATTTTATACGTGCACCTGTATTTTTTAGAGGTGCACCTGGTATCTAGACTTTTGACCCATTTGGTACGCCATAAATTACGTCACCACTCTGACCAGCCGAACGACAATCGGCTAGTTCCATAGATCTACCGAATGATGCCGAGTGTTGCATTCCTTCGAATTTCAATCAATCGGTTATCTCCGTGAAAGCAATTTCCCGATTTTAATTGGATGATAAATAACAGACCATTGCATCAATCCGTTAATCGGAAACGACAACTCGAAGGTGTTTGTTTTCTTTTTAATCGGCAAACAAGTAAATCCACTCCTGAGCAGATGGTAACTTTAGGCGATTTTGGCCGATATTATTTCAGAAGTGGCCGTAAAGGCAAAGAAACCCCACGATGGTAATCTTGTTCAGAAAAAAAAATCGGTGGTCAGAAACATACCGCGGTTAGATGTCCAGTCCTTGAACCCGAAAATGAAAGTGGGCCGTACCAGTCGGGTATTCCTGTTTATTTGAGTCCTTTCCTGAATAAGAAGGTAAATACGCCTTGCCTCAAAAAATTATCTGGAAATACGCACTGGAAAAAAATCTGAGGGGTAAATACGCCTTGCCTCAAAAAATTATCTGGAGCTCTGGGGAATGGGTTAATCAAAATCTTTTTTATCCTTTTCCTGAATGACAAAAGTTTTAACAGAGGGAGAATTTTTGAAAAGACAATAGATATACCAACTTGTGGATACATAATTATAAATGTATGTATGGAAAAAAATATTTTGGAAGCATTGAGAGAAAAGGGAAAAATGCTGGTTTTCATCTTAAATACATTAGCAGCCAGTGTATCAATAGTTTAATTTCTAAAACAAGTTTTGGAATGACGGGATATTCCATATTGTTTTTGAAGAGGCCTCACACATTATGGAAGATTTGGTATACCTCATGATAAATGTCACCTGGCAGAGCAGCCCATGTTAATCGATAAAGAAGCTCTGTCAGGTCATTTATCGTGAGGTATAACCATGAAAATGTGAAGCCCCTTATAAAAAAAATTGTTTTTATTATCAGACATTTACTGTTCATCATACCCTGTGTTGTGTGTACTCATTTGAATTGTCTCATCGAGACGATTCAAATGAGCACCCACAACATAGGGTTGGGAATTGAAATAACAAAGTTTGAATGTATTAATCCATTACCACACAATGACTCTTTTTGACTTCCTACAACTTCATGGTTTTTGGAAAATATTGTGGAAAATGAAGAAATTGCTTGTGAAAAGCAATTTCTTCATTTCCCACAATGTTTTCTACCCAAAATGACCAATCTTTTTTAAATTTCATTCACTTGAAATTGTCGTCTGCATCATCTTTGAATTCGGAGCAGTCTAAAATTTTGTTTGGTAATGTATTAACCCCCCTCTTATATGATCTGCAGCTCTTATTATAAATTCCTTCATCCATTCAAGATTGAGAGAGAAGTTGCAAGAAGAAGATCTCTGGCCCAAGCTTCACAAGAGAGAAGACTCCTGATAGAAAAACAGTACCAGAGGAAGCATCCAGACTTGTTTCAGTTGAAGGCAATCTGATTAAAATCTGTGTTAACTTACAAGTTACAGTAACATCTGACAGGCACTCGTTAATCCTTTCCAAAACAAGACCGGGTTTTGACGTCCCTAATGGAAAAGGCTTGGGAAAACATTGAAACAAAAGGAGAAACTGCTGATAGCCAGCAGTTTCTCCTTTTGTCTCAATATTTTCTGTGCTGTAATATACACAAATTGTATCTTTAACAACATTTCTTTTGATGTCAGCAGCAGCTTTCAAATTGGATTACCCTAAAATTTTGTCGTTTGGGAAAGGGTTAAAATCTGTGTTAACTTACAGTAACATCTGACAGGCACTCATTAAGGGTCATTTTCTATGACCCTTGGAAAAACCCAAATCGGTTATCCCTTTCCCAAATGGCCAGTGTTCTCCCCATCCTAATAGGCTGTATCGGTTCCACTACAGCTTCATGTAAATTAGTGTAATTCCCCTACAGCTTGAAAAGTACCCCTACAGCTTAATTCCATCAAAAAGGTCATTAAACAGGGGGTTTTCTTAGAATTTCATGTCAAAAAGTGATAAGTACTCTATTCTTGTAATATATATGTAATAATTCTGTATAAAAGCATAATGGGAAAAGAAGAAATTGCTCAAATTGAGCAATTTCTTCTTTTCCAATTATGATTTTATTCACAAATATTTGCATGAACACTATGCGTCTCAAGGTTTACCAATACTTATAATTTGCCACTACGGCTTCAAATTATTCTAGGGAGAACCCTGCAAAAGGCACAATTTTTAGGGTGGTTGAAATTGAAAGCTTCTACAGGTGACAAAATGGATCTAATGAAAATAGAATTTGTGTTAAATGTAGCATTGAAAATAGTGAGTCAAAAGGAGAAAATGCTATTTATCATCATTATCTTCTTTTGTCTTTATATTTTCCCAAGCAGTTTCTAATAGGGACATCAAAACAAGTCTTGTTAGGGAAAGGGTTAACCAATTAAATCTGACTTGTTATACATGATTGTCTATGAAAAGCATGTGCAAACACATGGTTCAGCACTGAAATATGATGTCCTTGTGGCTTTTAATCATTTTTACAATTTCCGAATCTCAAATTTGCTTGGTGTGAAGAAAGGTCACAGAAGATGACCCCTAACCGGTGCCTGTCAGATGAATGGAAAAGTTAACATAGCATTTTAATCAGATTGAGTTGAAGGTGATTTCAGACTTGGCTTTGATACAAAATTAAGAAACAATTATTTTAATTCATAGAGTGACTATTTTACTCACTTCCTTATCAAAGCTTTTTAAACAATGAGACAAAAGAAGAGAATGCTGCAAACTACTTTTTACTACTTCTGCCACAATAATTTCAGTGAAATATTGTAAACTAATTTTTCTGCTATCAACAATTATTTTGCTGTCTGCAGCTGCTTTCATATTAGACTACCCTAATTTTTTTTTTTTTTTGGGGGGGGGGGGGGAATGCTTAAGACCGCAGGTTTAATTTCATAACCCATTATCCAAGAAAAAAATTAAAAATTGGTCAAAATAAAAGACAGAGTTTCAGACAATATTGTAAAAAGTTACTAGAAACATGAAATCCGATATTGAGATGATGTGTGCGAACTCTCTTTCAAGCTATATTTTTTCACAGCTGATAAGCTTTGTCATATTATTTCACCATCATGACAGTATTGCACAAAAATCATCTGTAAGTTTTTAGCGCTCATAAATCTTTGTCTGATTTCAGAGAGAGTTCCTTGCTCCAGAGTTCACACAGTTAGTAGACTATTGTAACAGTACAGATGCTAACTTTGAGGAGCTGTTTGCAGAGACTTCAATGCGAGAAACAAATAGTAAGTTAACACTGTTATGCTTATAAACAAGAGTACAGAACTAGGTCCACTGCAGAATTATGTTTATTTACCCTCTCCCAAACGACAAAGGTTAAGGGTGGTCCAATTTGAAAGCTGATGCAGATGACAAAATGGAAGATAATAAGTGAACATTTGTGAAAGATATAGCAAAAAAAATATTGAGGCAAAATGAGAAAATGCTGGATAGCATTTTGTGCTTTTGTCTCAATGTTTTCCAAATCCTATTCTATTAGGGACGTCAAAATCAGACCTTGTTAGTGAAAGGGTCAAGCTGTAGTGGAAAACGCATCATCAAACCTTTATACTGGTACATGCACATAAATCCCAAAAGTATAGCATTATTTTGAAATATACTGTGCACAAAAAGTTTAGCACACTTGGAAAATGTCCTTTCCTAGTCAAAAACTATTCCAAAATCCATAAGAATAAAACTCTAATGTGTTTGAAAATTCAATTTTCTGGTGCTTCCTGAAAATTTTGTTTCAAAATTCTTAAGCGTTAGTTAGGTATCTTACGTTAAAGTGCACAGGGGTCAGATATCGAAAGTCAAGCAATTTTCAATGACGCGAATGTCCAGCATAAGCTGCTAGGACTGCCATTCAATGTCTTCCCATGTTGCAGAGAAGCTTCCTGACCACACAGAAAGGAATTTTGCCCATTCATACTGCAGATCACGCTTATTGCCATTGACATTACAGACGTCATTACTTTCTCTAGCCTGACGTCCAACTATGTTCTTTGTGTGTTCTTTTGCTGGTGATTAAGCAGTTCAGGCGTAGATCATTCTGTATGTTCCTTGGAGTAAGTGGGTGGTGATTATCTTATTGAAATATCGTTGTGTCGTTGTAAGATGGTCCTGTGACAGGTTGGATAATTTCATTGCAGTGCCCTTGCACGGTTTGGTTGCCATTAACTGAAATGAGATCTGTTTAACTGTTATCATCTATTCCTGCCTAAAAATGACGCTGCACTCGACGTAACAGTCTCAATGATGATGTTATTGTTATCAAGCCTTACGCATCTTCTCCAACCACAAATCCTGCCGTCATTTAATGACACGTAAAATGAGATTCGTCCGGACATCAGTCCAATGTTTCCTGAATCAATGTTGATGTGTCAATACCCACTGACGCCTTGCCTGTCGATACTTAACGTCATTGGCGTAAGATCGGTGGACCCTGATGCAAGTTGTGTGGAGCCTGTTCTGGACAGTCTGGTCACTAACGGTATACCTTGTGACGTCCTTGAGGAGTAGCACTAAATTCTTACTAGACAGGAATTCGAAACGTCGTCAAGACGTCGCTGTGAAACGATCCTCCCTGAACATCGTTTTACACGGTCTACAAGATTTAGGTCGGTTGTTGGTGGCTAAAGTTGCATAAACCAAGTGCCGTAGGCCTGTAATTGTCAATTGGAGACAATTGAAAAGCAAAGCGACATCTCTAACAGACATACCTGCTTGGAGCATGCAAAGAGCTCTTTGACGTCGAACTTACGTCATAATTTCTCGCCTTCCCATAATCAATTTCAAAGAATTTGTAACAGTTAAATTGATTCTGCTAACAGAACTGTGTAATCGTGTGTTTTTGGACAAGCTAGACATTATCGATGTCACTGCACACATGCCGCACGTGACTTTTGCTTATCTGGACTTTGTCCATTACACTGAATGTTCACTCTACACATGCACTGTATGGGTAATGGTTGTCGATCGGGACAACTGAACAGCACAAAGCAATGTTCATTTAATTATCATAAACTGAAAAAATAATGTGTTAAAAAACGTGCTAAACTTTTTTTGCTCAGTATAAATATATTTTGAAAACATTTCTGGTAAAGAAGAAATCGCTCAAAATGAGCAATTTCTTTTTTTCCCAAATTGTCTATCGGTTACAAGAGAAACCCCAAGTTCTCTGTATTAAATTTGGTGGCAAATCTGGTGGCAAATTTGAATACATTTAGAATGAACAAATGTTGAATGTGTAGGGGCATTACACCATTTAGTTCAGGGTGTATGAAGCAACTACAGCTTATTGAGCTGGGCAGAGCACTACAGAAATGTTTAGAATTGTGTCTCCTCAATGGAAGAATCAGAAATCAACTATATTGGATGAGTTACTTGTTGCTTTGATTTTTTTGTGGCACTGCTAGAAATACCTGGTTTGAAAACGAAAGCAAGAAAAAGTACATTTAATGTCTCAACTCTGAAACATGTCAACTATGAATATAAAACTGTTTTGGAAAATACAATATATTGTTTGTTTTGCAGTAAGCAGAGCCTACACAATTCCAGTATTTACAGCAGATTTCTGTGCAAGGTTTCTTGAAGAGATACAGAATTTTGAAGACAGTGATTTTCACCTGCAAGCTCTTTCAATTTACAGCAGTCTAAAATCTTCTGTTTGGGAATGGGTTGAGAAAATATTGTTTGTCTTTCAGTCAGCCGGGCGTACACAATCCCAGTTTTTACAGCAGATTTCTGTGCAAGATTTCTTGAAGAGATACAGAATTTTGAAGACAGTGATTGTCCCAAGGGGAGACCAAATACAATGAACAATTATGGGGTCAGTAGTTTACGCTATCTCATGTGAAATACCACTACCACTCTCAAATAAATGGACTTAAAATATTGTCAAGTCACTTAACCCTTTACCAAATGACAAAATTTTGGACTGTTCCAATTTGAAAGGTGTTGCTGACGACAAATTCAAGCTGAAGAAATCTTTCCAATTTGGGTTAGAAAACATTGTGGCAAATGAAGAAATTGTAAATTGTAAAAAGCAATTTCTTCATTTTCCACAATGTTTTCCTAAGCATTTTTTTTTGAGAGGGGCGTCAAAATGTGTTGACCACTGTGTGGGAATGGGTAAAATCATAGTCCAGTCACTGAAAATTATAAAGTTGAACAATATGAAAAAGATCATTGTAACAAGTAGTTTGTTCTTATCATGTTCTTGCATGGATAGTATATTAATCAGTTTGTCTGCCAAATTAGATTTTGAATCATTTGGCTTTAAGTTTTGAACCCAAATGATATGGTATTTTTGACCAGTTTTTCCTCCTTTTTGTCTCATTACTGTCGCCACTATAGTACAGCTATCCTATTTTCTACAGCTATCTTTATCAAAATCAGTTTTGTCTTCTGTGGTAACTTTCAATTGACCACCCGAAAGTTTTGTGTCTATGTGGGTACTTTGGAAAAGGGTTAAAAAATCTAATGGTCTTTCATTCCTAATTTGCAGGTCCTGCTAGATGAGTTGGGTTTTAACGATTTCATCTCCGATTTTCGAGAGAATTATCTGTGTCCTTTATCCAAGATTCTGTTCCCAGACTGGGGAGGGGCTGATCTAGACTCACACAAGGCGTTCACCGTCCAGTATAAAGTGAACGAAGATCGAGATCTTAGCTTCCATTTTGACAACGCTGAAGTAACTCTCAATGTTGCGTTATCGCCAAAAGAATCTTACAGCGGTGGGAAATTATATTTCGGAGTTATGAGAACGGAGGTGCATAATGGGAATTATGACGAATTTGAACACAAGCCGACTGTTGGTCTGATACATCGTGGGCAACATAAACACGGAGCTCGGCCGATATCTGGTGGAGCGAGGTATAATCTGATCATCTGGATGCGATCATCGAAGGTTCGTAACAGGAAGTGTCCAATGTGTGATCTGGTTCCCGATCTAGAGGAGACTGTAGGGTTTGGTGGAGGATTTATAAAACCGGAACCAGCCACAGTGGATGTGTGTACACTGAACTAACCCTTTCTTCAATGACAAAATTTTGGACTATTGCAATTTGAAAGGTGTTGCAGACAACAATTTGAAGTTTATGAAATTGTAAAAATCTTTCTATTTTATCTTTTCTATTTTTTGCTAGAAAACATTGTGAAAATGAAGAAATTGCTTGTCACAAGCAATTTCTTCATTTTCCACAATGATTTCTCTCACTTTTTTGGGGGCGTCATAATGCAGCAATGTGTGGTAATGGATTAAATTGTACTCTTATAATAAGCCTTTCCCAAATGAGACCTGATTTAGACCTGATTAATCATGGTGTATAATCATGTGACTTAGAATTTCAGATAATCTTCAATATTTTTGTTATTACTTGACCAATTTGAATTCAGTTTGATTTTTATACGCCCGAAGGGTCGTATTATGTTATGGCCCCGGTCGTCAGTCCGTCTGTCTGTCCGTCCGTCCATTAGCAATTTCTTGTGCGCGCAACACCTCCTACAGTTCTGATCGGAATTTGATCAAACTTGCCACAATGAATCTCCATGGTGTCTAGTTGTGCACACCGCTTACGGAATTCAGATAACTCTTTTCGTTCTTGAATTATCTGCCCTTGAATTAAAAAATGTTCATTTTACTGACAAACCCCTCTTGGGCGTATAATTATGCGCCGCTCTGCGAAGCTCTTGTTTTAAGATCAGGTGATAAAAAGTTATTGACAATCAACCAAAGTTTTGGTTGATAGTCAATATCGTTTTTATCACATGCAGGGTTTTCATTAAGAGGCGGCAGGCGGCCAAATTGACTGCCTAATATCAAATTTCGGCCGCCTAGAATCGTTTGACAAGCAGTGCTGCCCCTTTGACCCCTGCTGAGGCAAGGACCCCCCAGCCTCCTGCAGTTCCTCTTCAGCCTCCTACTTCAAATCTTATTGAAAACCCTGCACATGAGATTTAAAAAGTCAAATACAACCTTCTAATGCCTCATGTCTGGTCAAGTATTAACAAAATTATTCCAGATTTTCTGAAATTGTTCTATAACGGGATTATCCATCGTGTAGACAGTTTTCTCATAATAATCCTTTCACATTTTTATGGTAGCTCCATTTGAAAGCTGCTGTTGTTGACAAAATGGATGTTAGTGAAGACAGGATTTGTGTACATGATATCAACAAATTGATGCAAAAGGAGCAAATGCTGATATCAGCATTTTCTTCTTTAGCATCAAAATTTTGGAAGCTTTTCTTTTTATGGACATCAAAACAAGGTATTGTTTGGGAAAGGTTGATATTATAAATCAAAACTCTCCTTGCACAGTTCTTGATGATAAAAAAATGATGTTATGTTTGCAATATTGATACTCTTTGCTTCACATAAGTGCCATAAATATATTGATTAGTTACTTTTACAGTACAATAACCTTGAATTTTTATGCCCCCAATAGGGAGGCATCATAAATTTGACTTGTCCGTCCGTCTGTCCGTCTGTCTGTCCGTCCGTCATTCCGTCCAAAAACTTTAACATTGGCCATAACTTCCTTATTACTTAACATATTCGCTTCATACTTTACCACAACATTCCTTGGTACATTACCTTTCTGTAGGCACATACTTTGGTGACCTTGACCCCTGGATGACCTTGACCTTGAACATAGATTGGCCATAATTTAAAATCAAAGCGGTGTCGGGGGCATTGTCATCTTACAGTGACAGCTCTTGTTTTTCATGTTTATAAACCAGATTATTATTTTTATGCCCTGTATTGAAAGACCTTAACATATTGATTTGGAATACATGTAGGAAAACGTAAATACTGCTAAACAGCATTTTTCTCTGACTCTATTATTTAGATGCATCTGACAATTAATATTTTCATGTCTCCAACCCCTATATGGTAACTCTATGATTTCATTTTGTGATCATAACAGAAATCATGGACTATAACTTTTTGTTCAAAACATTTTTTTTTATCAACTTTGGATTGGAAAAATCTTTGTACACATGATTTTTGACACACACAAGTTTTAAATTTGTCCAAATTCACAAGTATTGCAGACAACAATATATAATTATGTAGCCTAGAAACAAAAGATAAAATATGTATGCAAGAAAAGTATGTTGGAAAGGAGTTGAAGCAATGTTGAATCTCTATCTAGTTCCCATTTTGTTTTAATGGTTATGTTAAAATGTGTTTGAATGGATCATTTACTTGTATACTCACCCAGTTATTTTAGTGACTCCAAAGCCATCAATTCTGATTCAGGTGTACAGTTAGCCGTTTGCATAACCAATCCATTAGCAAGTGCTTATCAGTATGTAGCATCTCAGAGTGGACGGTCAGTCCCAGCATGAAAACAAATCACCCAGCTTAAATAAACAAAGCATGGCCAGGACCAGGCGAATTTTTCAGCGACCGTATTATATAGAAATACATGTAGTTGTGGTGCTTATGATACATTACAAATCGTGGCTTCATGTTTTCTTTTCCTCCAATATTTTCTTCAACACCAACTTTTGATGTTATGGGTAGCCTTAATGTGATTTTGACCTCTGGAACACCTCTTGATTTTGACAATTTTGTTTTAAAAGTTTTTTATGCCCCCGTATCGAGAGATCGGGGGCATATTGTTTTACTCGTGTCTGTCTGTCTGTCTGTCTGTCCGTCCATCCGTCTGTCCGTCCGTCCGTCTGTCTGTCCGAAAACTTAACCTTTGCCTTTTCTCCAAAAGTATTTGACATACAAAGCTCAAATTTGGTATGCAACTTCCTTTCAATGATATCTATCTGTTCCATGCAATTTGACCTTCCTCAATGTCATCCCTTAACCCTTATCAACCCTTTACTCTACGAAAACTTAACCTTTTACTCAGAAAACTTAACCTTTGCCTTTTCTCCAAAAGTATTTGACATACAAAGCTCAAATTTGGTATGCAACTTCCTTTCAATGATATCTATCTGTTCCATGCAATTTGACCTTCCTCAAGGTCATCCCTTAACCCTTATCAACTCTTTACTCTACGAAAACTTAACCTTTTACTCCGAAAACTTAACCTTTGCCTTTTCTCCAAAAGTATTTGACATACAAAGCTCAAATTTGGTATGCAACTTCCTTTCAATGATATCTATCTGTTCCATGCAATTTGACCTTCCTCAAGGTCATCCCTTAACCCTTAATAACCCTTTACTCTACAAAAACTTAACCTTTTACTCCGAAAACTTAACCTTCGCCTTTTCTCCAAAAGTATTTGACATACAAAGCTCAAATTAGGTATGCAACATCCTTTCAATGATATCCATGCAATTTGACCTTCCTCAATGTCATCCCTTAACCCTTAATAACCCTTCACTCCACGAAAACTTAATATTTTAGAAAAATGGCCATTTCGGGGGCATTTGTGTTTCACAAACACATCTTGTTTTATTAATAGGTTTAACTCTTTCAAAAACTTGACCTGGTCTAGACATCCCTTATAGAAAACATTGAGGAATCATTACGACAAAAGAAGAGCATGGTTATAATCATTATTTTCTTCTTGTGCCTTATTTTTTCTGTGCTATATTGTTTATCGTCTGCAAAAACCTTTTTTAAAATTGTATATACTACCCTAAACTTTACTAGTTGTTTGGGATAGGCTTAGAATAACAAAGTTTTGGCATTTTATGGGTGTACTGAGTTGTAGGTCACGTAATGAATACACGTCTGTTCAGGTTCGATCCTTTATTACAACTGATTCAAATTACAAAGTTGTTTACAAACACAAAACAGATACGTAACGGACACACATAGCAACGTCAAAACAACGTACAAAATACGGGAACGTACACAAGACGCGGGAAAGACAAAACGACGTTAACGAGACGCGGGAAATACAAAACAACGTTATACAGCGTTCACGACATTCTCCGGGCAGCACAATGAATCAAATGAATTGAAATTACACATGAATTACACATGAATTGAATTGAAATCCCTAGATCTACATGAATAATGTTAAGTGAAATATGAATGTGAAAGTTAATGGAATTAATGTTATCTTAAAATGTCTTAATCACAGTTAACTTATTCGGGTGAATGTCCTATATTGTCTTATTATCACAGAAATCAATGATTGTCTTATATTGTATCTTCACTCATAGATCGTCAGTCTTTACCACTGGTCTGTTTGTAATACCGTTGCTCGTCCTAAGTTTCACCGCTCGAGTGATCCTATCGTTCCGTTGTTCACAAGTCCGTTCGCCTGCACTTTTCCAGTGTGTGTGTTGATTATCATCGTCTCTCTGAGCGGATTCATCGGTATTAATTGTCACTGATGAGTGGGTTTTCTTCCGTCGTCTATGGATCTGATTGGCGTGATCATTTGAATTCTTTCTCCTGGATGCTCTTTCTTGTTTTCGCAACGTGTTCGTTTCGTAATTTTGACCATTAGTGGGTAACGTAGATATCCTCCGCCCAAACAAATGCTTGGAGTGGGTTACATATGTAGCATCGGGTTTACGTGAGTCACGTGCGTCAGCTGGCGGACAGTCATTAGTAGCAGATTCAAGCACACGACTGTCGTTCAAGATTGGTTCGATGCGGCATTTCACTTTGCTAACTACAGTTCTTGTCACTTCCTTTAATCGTGTCCATAATCTACCGTACCATGGCGAGCACTTTTGTTTTGATTTTGATTGATTTTCTCGATGATAGTTCGTAATTATCCCGTCGGACTTGTCCGTACTACTAGTTCTTTTTGCGTGACACGGTTTCTCTTCAACTTGAGCAGGTAACGTAAATATGCTCATCATATGGCTGCTGGTCTGGTAGGGTAGTGCCTCGTTTGTATGAACACTGGCATTTTCGAAGGCCGGATTCGCTGTGCATATGCTGGAGTGATGGCGATTTTCACAGAATCTGCACGTTTTTGTAGATTGGCAGTCAGCTATCCGATGTTTTCCTAAGCAGTTGAAACAGAGTTTGTGGTTTTTCACTTCACCCATTCTCGATTCGCGAGATGCGAATTTTGTGCATTCATTGCTGTGGTGATTTTCGTGACAGTAGGCACACCTGATCGTCGTTTTAATAAAACTGCTTCGTTCACAATTCTCGCTGCTTTCCGTTCCGGTATGGAATATCGCTGTTGCATTTTGTGACTCTAACTCTACTTTATTGCACTGACCTGCCTCGAGTATGTTGATCTCCTTGTCGATAGCCTTTCTCAAACACGCTAACGTCCAGTCATTCTTTTCATTTTCCCTAGCGATGTTTCGGCGTATTTCTCCGGGCAATTTCTCCAATAGTATGGGCACTAGCAGGCTTCCGTAAGTTTCTTGGCACTGGTTTAATGACTCTAAACCTCGGATGTAACTCTCCATTCGGTCGTGGAAATTTCGCAAACTGGGGATAGTCAGGGATGGGGTAGGTAGCTGAAGTAAGGCTTGCATCGTAGACTGAATTATCTTGTGGGGCTGACCATACCGCTCACGTAGTAGGTCTACGGCTCTTGAATAATTGGCGTTTGTCAAGGAAAACCCTTCTATTGTCATGGCAGCTACTCCTTCTAACTGTGATTTTAGGTAGCTGAACTTTTGTATCTCGCTCAGGGTGGGGTTGTTATGTACACTCGTTTCGAAAATGTCCCAAAACGTCTGCCACTGCAGGACACTACCATCAAATGTCGGGAGCACTAACTTTGGAAGTTTGTGACTCAGTGATGTGGAAGAATATAAAGAACCATTACTCACGGTTGGCTGATTATCCTCCCGAACAATTTCTCGTTGCTGGTTCACACTTGATTGTTGGCTAAGTTGATTCACTATCGATTCTGCTGACTCCAACTCCCGCTCGGTCGGTAGTCTATTCTGCTCTGGTAACTGGCTCGTTGCAGTCTCTGTCTGTTGGAACTCTTTTAATTTGTGTAGCCGAATACTAAGTTCCAAGGAATACTCGTCTGTCTCGACAATTTCGTCTTCCATCCCCTCTTCGTCCATAAGCGACAAAATCTTCTCGTTCAGCGTCTCTAAAATTCTCCATTTCGCCTCGAGCGTTTCGAAAATCTTCATAAATTCGGCTCCGCATTTACCGAACTCCTTCGCCACCTCGATTTTCTCTAGTAATTTTGTGGTAGTTTTGCGATGCGCTGATCGCTGCACAATGAGTTTGCCCAACGTTGGCTTCGACATCTTGTCTTCTGTTTCTGTTTTGGTTCACGGCACCAAAATGTACTGAGTTGTAGGTCACGTAATGAATACACGTCTGTTCAGGTTCGATCCTTTATTACAACTGATTCAAATTACAAAGTTGTTTACAAACACAAAACAGATACGTAACGGACACACATAGCAACGTCAAAACAACGTACAAAATACGGGAACGTACACAAGACGCGGGAAAGACAAAACGACGTTAACGAGACGCGGGAAATACAAAACAACGTTATACAGCGTTCACGACAATGGGCTTGTATTATAAAATTTTCAAGTCAAAATGTAACATTTGACTTTGTAAACCTGGAACCAAATTTCAATAACTGGGGCCTTCAAATAAGTAAAAATATTTCAGAGGAAAATTTGAAAAATTCTTCCTTATCATAGCTTGGCTGAATTTAATCCAGTGAACTCCCCCAGCATAATTACATTATGTCAGCATTTGTGTGCACTTCCTGATCTTTTGAAACAGTCTAATTTTGCCGTGTCATTCTTGTTTACCCTTTATCAAATGAAAAACCTTGTGAGAAAAAAAATCTGGGTGAATTCTTTGTGGAAAGAAGAAATTATTTGAGATCAGCATTTTCTCAGTTTCCTTCATTATTTTCTGGGCTACGGTGTACAAAAGAGCCAACCTTCGTCAATATTTGTAATGTCGTCTGTAACAGCTTTCAATTCAAAACTGTCAAAAAGCCTTTTAGATAATATCCTTTTAATCTGAACAAAAACTTATCAAACTCCAAAATAATTCTACATGTCTATATTTCATTGCTGAATTTGAAGGCAACAGATATCAGAAACAAGAGGCCCAGAGGGTCTTATCGGTCACCTGAATCAAATGAGCAGAAAGAGTTAAGGAAAATGTTAAAAGTTAACTAAAAGCGCAACCCCCAGCACCACCATTTCTTGACAGTCTTTTCTTCTCATGTACAAACTTATTTAAAGACTCGAATACCAAATGTGAATTCGATCCAACAATGGAACATTTCTTAATATGTACCCTATTTACCCCCTTTTGGGGCCCCAAATGGGGGATAACTCCATGATTTGTAAAAATCTGAAGCGGCTTCCCATTGGAATGCTTCCTGCCAAGTCTGGTAGAAATCTGTCCAATGGTTCTCAAAAAGAAGTAGAAAATGTTCAAAATTAAGTAATATCGCGAACCCCTCCCATCCCCCATCCGCAGCACGGCCATTTATTGACAGATTTTTTTCTCTTGTACAAACTTTGTAGTCCTTGCCCTAAAGACTTTAACTTCCGAATGTGTATCCAATGCAACAGCCGGTTCATGGGTAGAAGATTTATTAAGATGTACCCAATTCACCCCCTTTTTGGCCCGTTATGGGACCCCAAAGGGAGATAAATAACTCCATGATTTGTACAAAATCTGAAGTGGCTTCCTCTTAGGATGCTTCCTGCCAAGTTTGATTGAAATCTGTCCAATGGTTCTTATTAAGAAGTCGAAAATGTTAAGTTAACTAATAACGCGACCCCCCCCCCCCCCCTATCCCCAGCACGGCCTTTTCTAAACGGATTTTTTTCTCTTGTACAAACTTTGTTGTCCTTGCCCTAAAGACTCTAAATACCAAATGTGAATCAAGTCCAACAGCCGGTTCATGAGAAGAAGATTTTTTAAGATGTACCCTATTTAACCCCTTTTTGGCCCCTTATGGGGCCCCAAAGGGAGATAACTCCATGATTCATACAAATCTGAAGCTGCTTCCCATGGGGATACTCCCTGCCAAGTTTGGTTGTAATCCGTCCAGTGGTTCTCAAGAAGAAGTCGAAAATGTTAAAAGTTGACGCACGACGGACGACGACCGACAAAACACGATCGCAATAGGTCACCATGGCCTTCGGTCAGGTGACCTAAAAATGCTTATTTTCATAACGACAAAATAACTTATGGAAAAGAAGAAACACTGTTTTAAAAAGAGTCACTAGTACTACACTATCCATTATGACTAGATATGATTAACACATTTCTGAAAAAATGATACATTGTACTACTTCAGTAGCGATTCACTATCAATGCGACATTGAGAAATTATTTTGATAAAATAAAAGATATAATTTTTTGTTGAAACAGAAACATTGAGAAAAAAAATCAATCAACATTTTAAAACAATGTTTGGAAAGGCAAAAGTTATGATATTCTAATTACCATTTCTGTTAATTTCCTTTCCCAAACAAGACACTGTTTTGACATCCATAAGGCTTGGGAAGTCATTGAGAATGAGCAGAAAATGATGATAACCAGCATTTTATCCCTTCAAGGTTCTCCATACTTTTCAACTTTTTATAGAAAAGACAATGGTGTCTGATAATCAACATTTTCTCCTTTTGCTTTAATATTTTCTGAGCTATATGTTACACAAATAGTTTTGTAATGAATTACCATTTTGTTGCTTACAAGAGCTTTCAAATCGGAGCAATCTAAAAATTGTGTTGTTTGGAAAAGTGCTAAATTGAATATAATGCCCAGTCTTATTTATTGGTACTCTCTGAACCCTCTCCCAAACAAGACCTGGTTTTGACATCTGCAACAGAGAAGGCTCGGGAAAACATCGAGACAAAAGAAAATGCTGATAACCAGCATTTTCTCCTTTTGCCTCAATATTTTCCTTGCTTTATTGTACACATATCATAATTTTATGATAATCATTTTTGTCGTTTGAAGCAACTTTGTAATTGGTCTTCCCTGAAATTTTGTGGTTTGGTAAAAGGTTAAAACAGAGTGTATTGTCTGCTTCGTTCTACCTTCATGCAATGATGCGTTGTATTTGATGATTTATTCAATGAACTCTGGTTAAATTATTGGCGAAAAAGATTTTTTCTGAAATTGAACCAGCACACCATGGCTTAAGTTGAAGCTATATGAAATCTGAAAGCAATGAAGGCTATGTAATTGTCTATTAGCACATTCAGTAGGCAGTTTTTGCTGTGAATTTATCAGTTAAATACTGGCCCTGTGGTGTTCGGTTACAGCTAATCAGATAGTGTCCGTCATTATGATAACATATTTCTTATGCTGACTGGGTCAAGATGGGGTTACGGCTACATGACTTACATAGCTGCTAATGCTGTGTACCGTTATCCCCAAGGTTTGGGTCTTCTTGGGAGAGGTACTTAAATAACAGAGTGTACTGTGCAATAAACCATATATTTGTTATAGATTAAACTTGAGAATAAATTCATTAAATGAGGCTTTTGTCCTGTCTTTTATTGAGTGTGTGTTTGTGTATGAATGTGCTTTAGCTTTGCAAGTGTACCATACTCAACAGATTACTTGCCATGGCATGGCATAGTAAAACCCTTGCCAAAATGACAGAAATTTAGACTGTTTAAAATTCAAAGTTGTTTACGCTATCAAAATTGATGCTATAAAATATAACGAATCTTTTAGTATAAAAACAGAAAACTAATGAAGGTAAATAAGAGATAAAAAGGATCAACAAGAGTGTTTAAAACCCTTTCACGAACAAGACCTGGGCCCCATATTACTAAACATCTTACGATCAGGTTTTTGTGTAAACTGTGTAACAAGATATCTGATTGCACGAGAAATCCGACTGAGCCAATCAGGGCTGTTGTTACAAGTAATTATGCAAAAATCAAACATACAGTCGTTAGTAATATGGGCCCCTGGTTTTGACGTCCCTAATAGAAAAGGCTTGGGAAAAAATTGAAACAAAAGAAGAAACTGCTGATAACCAGCAGTTTCTCCTTTTGTCTCAATATTTTCTATGCCATATTTTACACAAATCCTATCATTAATAACATCCATTTTATCATTTTTGGCCGTTTTTGAAGTAGATCACCCTGAAATTTTGTCGTTTGGGAACGGGTTAATGCATGGATAACAAAATGTTCCTGCCTGTCACGATATACCCAGACTGGCTTCCTGTCTGATCATTTTTCCCTCTTTAACTTTCTCCAGTGTAAATATCAACACAATAAAAACAAATGTCGCGGGTATCAGTCTTTTATGTGTTGTCTTATTGAGCATATTGTATATTGACGACTGGACCCCAGCTACAATATACCCCACATTTTTGCATAAACCCATTTAGGCATTAGCAGATGGCAAATTTTTGCTTTCCTCTAAATTCAAATATGTTCAAGTGGACGCCATTTACATTTCTCTTTACCTTTTTGGTAGAAAGAATTGTGAGATGAAGAATTGTGAGATGAATATTATTCTTCATAATATTTTTTCCAAAGCCTTCATCTTGTGTGGGTGGTACAAAGGAATCATGCTGTGCAAACGGGTTAACCCATTACTGCACAATGACGCCTATTAAAACCCTAGAAGAAAATGGCTTCGGAAAACTTTGTGGAAAATGAAGAAATTGCTTGTTACAAGCAATTTCTTCATTTCCCACAATGTTTTCTACCTCAAAAGACCCAAAAAATGTTAAGTTCCTTTTGAGTCTGTGATGATATGTCCGGAAATCACGTCCCGTATGCATTAGAGTATTAAGCATGCCAACAACTGCAGTTGTACGCATCAATATCTGAACTTTGATGGTCCACTTGTTGGCATATCTGGAAACGCGCCATTACGGCGTTTTCCGTCGATTACGTAACGTTGTCAATTTGCTTAATTGCAAACCGAGTTTAGTAAAACATATGAAAATGATGTTGTTTTTTGTTTATATGCGTTTCTGTTTACAAATATATGGATACTAGATATACGAATACCCCGTATAATGCATTGACATGCCGTCGTTAACAATATTGAGACAAATATTGACGTATTCAATGTTCTTTACTTTTGCACTACTTGACATCTATCTTGACCTTTAAATTTAATCGTTCGAGCGTTGTAGTGGTTTTAACCTTATTGATCGTACGTCTTCGACGATATATCGAGTAGATCTAGATAAATATCGATGTCATAGATTTCACCGTACATACACTTGATATGACCCACGTGTGTGTGGTATACTGATCGAAAGTTCTAGAGCGCCACATTACAAATGACTAGGCCTATAACTATTTAAATAATAATCATATCTTTACAAAATTTTATATGTGAATTAATAAGTACCAATTAGATTATTTTGCACGATTTGTTGTCAGTTATCATTGAATGTAAGGATGTTATATGATTAAAGCTTAAAAAGCACTAAATCGTCCTAGAGCTTCAGATAATGCATTTATAATGGTTTCAAGTTACATGGATTTTTAGCAGAACCCAATCAATGAAGAAAAACAAAAATATGAATGGCACGCTTGTATTGATGATGAGTACAGCAAAATGAGAAGAGTAGTGGGCGGGGTAAATCATGGGGTTTTAATTTTCCAAACAGTCTCCTTTTTATTGACAATTGTCGCATTCCTTTTTGCGCAATGAATTAACACAATCAAAAGAATTGTGAACATATTGTGTAATGTTGTGTCTCGGGAATCACGAGGGCATATTTCACTAATTTTCTGTGAAGACCAGTATATATTGTAATTTTGTCAGTCGAAACTGTCCTTTAGCGAGCGTATATGTATTGAATCCCAAATATTGTGTATCTAGTTTATATTTTTGTACGTTTAGTATTCAATTACATAAGTATTTAGTTCTTAATATATACAAAATAATTTACAATTCATGGTTGTTGTACAAAGACGTGTACTGCGTACATTATTGTGGGTGATATTTATACCCATGTGCATTAGTTTTTTTGTATTGTAAATATAATGCCGAGCAGATTACCGGTATCTGTCGAAGAAGCCAAGGATATCTACCCAATGGAGCCATTGTATCATGTTAAGGTCTAGATCGAACTCTAGTCAGTGAAACAACAAAAGATTCCTGTGAAATTTTACTCCAGGGTGTAGATATCATGTTCCAGTATGGGGACAAAACCTGAAATTGCTCACGTTTCAGCATGTTTGATGACAGTTATTAATGTCAAAAGAATAAAGACAGTAATACAGTGGTGCTACAAAAAGACTAAAAGAACGAGCATAGAAACGCCATGAAACACTACTCACGGCCATACTCAGAGAAAAGGCAATATCAAACATGGCACTGATGTCTTTTTGACCTTGACACAGAGAAATTACAGTTCTTGATGCAATGATTTTGTTGCAGTGCCTTCAAAAAACTAGAATCCTTAAATCAGGCAGAGATCAACCTGAACACTTTGTATGTGTAACACAATCGGAATTTGAAGGTTACAAAGAGGTTCCTTACACATTTGACCGATCTGGGAACTTGTATCAAGACAATGTGTCGGACATCAAGGCATACATCTAAGTCAAACGGGCTGGTCTGTACTGGTAAAAAGGAGCGGATAAAGATGCTTGTTTGAATCCAGAACAATTAACAGATTGATAAATGTTTTCAGTCTTCTACCGTACTTCAGCTAATTATGGTGTAGGCTACCTTTATAAGTAGAGATCTATTTTTTTTATTTGTACACTGTATATTTTATCATACTTTAATTTCTTTTAAGAATCGTTGTCTAATCTCTTCTTACTCGACGAGTATTCCTTTTTTATTCATAGTTGTGCGCCACAATTCATTTATGCCAGAAAACTTAAAGTTCAACCTGAACATAATCGAAATCTACTAGACTAGTATTTAGTTTTAGGATAATTCTTTCTTTGGAAAAGCACTAACAAGTAGAGAAACGGCTCTTGAAATAAAGTATATTACACAACTTTAAACTTATAAAGGAAAATCAAATAAAAAAATGAAATAGTGGTTAGTGGAATAAATATTCTACATTACGGTAAATACCTAAATCAAACTTGAAAAGTGAATAACAATCCTTATTAGTTTAAACTTTTTAATGTTCATGTACTGGTTTCACAAATATTAATCATCAGAATGTGTGTATGTAAATTTCATGATTATTAGAAACGACGTTACAATGACGTTGTTGACGTTAAGGCGTCAGAGCAAAAATATCGAAGGGAAATCACATGATGGAACATTAAAAAGTTTAAGTATAAGGGTTTTATTACTTTACAATCGTAATACAGTGGATATATGTATCAAATAAAAATGACCTATCATCGACGTTATTTATCTTTTGACGTAATCATAAGTTGTGACTCTTGATATAATATTTTCATTATGTTACCTTCATTGTGTGTGATCATGTACAAAATATTGCTAAAACCATTCATATAAGCAATAAGCATGTATGTTTGTAATTCGACGTCAGTGTGACGTCTGAATACTAAAACGCATTTAACAGATTTTACCAAATGATGCATTTTCTTTAAAACAATTATATCAAAAGATTTGAGTTATTTTCTTATACTCTTTCTGTACAATATCCATGTAATCGACTGTTTATCTCAACTTTGTTGTCTATTATTGTTGTTTTTGACGTGACGTCACAGGAAAACGACGCGTCTACAGATATGCCAACAAGCAGTTTCATCATTACCAAGGAATTGTTTCTCTGATTTGCGTTGTTGGCATTCTTAATACTCAAATGCACACGGATTACCAATTATCACAGACTATTTACTTGGAATTGTCTTCTGCATCATCTTTGAATTTGAAACAGTCCAAAACTTTGCCGCTTGTCTGTGATGTAGGGTAAAAGCCTGTGATATACAGGTGACTTGGAACATTCTGTAAAAATATGTCATCCACAAACCATCCATAGATGTAGGGGGATTTGTTTAACCCTTTCCAAAACAGCAAAATTTTAGGGTGATCCACTTCAAAAACTACCACAAATGACAAAATGGAAGTTATCAAAGATAGAATTTGTGTACAATATGGTAAAGAAAATATTGAAACAAAAGGAGAAACTGCTGGTTATCAGCAGTTTCTTCTTTTTTCTCAATGTTTTCCAAAGCCAATTCTGATAGGGACGTCAAAACCAGGTCTTGTTCGGGAAAGGGTTAACCAGATGTGGACAGAGATAAATGAACACCTTCAGTAGTGTTTAAAAGATGACAAATATTTGTAGACAAAACATTTCTACCAGTGTGTGCAAGGGTCAAATAACTATGAACAACCTGAAAAATTTCATCCAAATCTATCAACAAAAGTACAAGGATTAGCCTTCACAAGATAAATACAGACATGCATTGGCACTGGTGGTGAACTCGGCCAAAGCGTGGGACGTTTTATCCCAATCATAGTATCCTGTCCGTGTTGTTATAAAATATCGTAACTACGGCTTCGATAAAGCTGTAGTTACGAGATTTTATAACAACACAGACGGTTTGTCAATACATATCGGTAAACCCGGTCTAATTTTAGAACATATTCATCGTTATTAGAAAAACTATCCAATCAGATATTTAAACTCACATTTAAACGCAAAATATCTGTTCCTTGTTGTAGCGAAAAACGTCCCTCGCTTTGGCCGAGTTCACCACCAGTGTTTGGGACAGACAAGATAATGTCAACATTACAGGGATGTACACTCTTCTATGGTGAATAAAAAGTCAAAACAATATCTAGTAAAACATCTCTTTTATCACTTTTAGACAAGTTTATGTACAAAACAAAATTTTCGATAAAAATATACATTCGGGCATAATAAAACATTTCATATTGAAAACTATAAACGTCCCAGCACTGATGTTTAACCATTACCAAATGGTAATATTTTACACTTGTCCAAATTCAAAGATGTTGCAGAGGACAATTACATGTGGATCAAATTTTACACATTTTGGTCTTTCTTGATAGAAAACATTGTGGGAAATGAAGGAATTGCTAGTCACAAGCAATTTCTTCATTTTCCACAATGTTTTCCAAAGCTCATTTCTTGATGAGACTCGATGTGTGTGAATGGGTTAACTTTGAGAATACAGAAATAGGTAAGAAAATCAATCACTAACCACTACCACATGTATTCCTTTGCCAAGCAAGCATTTTCTTCTTTTCACTCGAGGATTTCTATATCGTAGCTTTTCAACAACAAGAGGGCCAAGATGGCCCTGTATCGCTCCACTGGCTTTTAGACATTTAGACTACTAACTTCTTCAAGGAATACAATAGAGGTCTATTCAAAGAAGATTCATAGGGTCAGAAGTGCTATTTTTGTGGCAAATTGAATCACTTTGAGAAACTGTGCCGTAAGAAAATCAAAGTGAATAGTGTAGACAATGACAATCAGTTAAGTGATAGTTCTTTTAAGGATAAGGATTGCCATATTGATACGGTAAATTCTTAAACTACTTACAGGTTGCATGTTTACTTTTCTTTTCATGAAAACAAGGGGGATGTGATGGTAACATGATACCCTAGCGTGCATGCTTCACCATTGTATATATGTACATAGCTTATTATACTATTAGCAGTCGTTGATTAAACTTTGGATACATCATGTCTATTGTTCTTACTCCATGCCTTTCACATTTGTGATTGACGCTACACCAGAACAAGAGGACCATGATGGTCCTAAATCGCTCACCTGAATCAAGATGACAAGAGTGATAATGGCAATTTTGTCAAATTCAAAAGCATGAAACTTATAAGGACTTTCTGTTTGGAAACAATTAAGTCATGATTTTGTTCCAATCGATCCTGTAAAGTTGAGTATGAATTAGCATAATGGTTGAGTTTTTTTCAATAATTATTTCAATATTTTGCAATATACAACATAGGGCTAATTTTCAAAGCGTACTGATCTGTTAAAATTGATTATTTATGAGCAAGATTTGGTATATGATTTGAAAGTATATAGTAAATGAGGACAAACCATCTGATAAGCTAGGCTTATAATCCCTTCTTATTTGTTTACATACATAAAAATGGGGCCAGCCAGAGATATTGATAACAGAAATAGATAAGAGAAATAGTAAAAGCTTTCCAAATTTATTACTTATATCAAAACCCTATGTAGAAAGTATTAATTTTTTCAAGCAGATGATTATAATGATCACCAACAACATAGGGTTTCATGAATATTGAAACAAAATATTGCTTTTTGAAAAGCCATTCATGAAATTAGGTCTTACCCAAAATTTCAAGGTTCTAGGCCAAACAGTTTAGAAAAAAACTAAGTTTCTCCATTACAACCCACAGTACAGTATAATTTTCAATGCACAGAATTTCCCTTACCCTGCCATACCTATGATTTCTCAAAGTCTGATTAGCCCCTTCCTCCCTGCCACGGCCATATTTTTTGACAAATGTGAAAATTTGTGAACAAATTTTGAAAAGAGTGACTTAAGGAACATTCCTGAAACGTCTGGTTCAATTGGGCCCTATGGTTGATTTTTAAAGAATTTTCTTATGATTTCTCTAAGTCTGATAAGCCCCTTTCTCCCTGCCACGGTCATATTTTTGGCAAATGTAAAAAATTGTGAATAAATTCGAAAATAGTGACTCAAGGCACAATCCTAACAAGTCTGCTTCAATTGGGCCCAATGGTTGATTTTTAAAGAATTTTCTTCTGATTTATCTAAGTCCGATAAGCCCCTTTCTCCCTGACACGGCCACATTTTTTGACAAATGTTTAAAATTTGTGAACTAATTTTGTAAAGAGTGACTCAAGGAACATTCCTGCAAAGTCTGGTTCAATTGGGCCCAATGGTTGATTTTTAAAGAATTTTCTTATGCTTTTTCTAAGCCGATAAGCCCCTTTCTCCCTGCCACGGCAACATTTTTTGATAAATCTAAAAATTTGTGAATAAATTTTAAGAAGAGTGACTCAAGGCACATTCCTGCCAAGTTTGGATCAAATTGGCTCAATGGTTGATTTTTAAAGAATTTTCTTATGATTTCTCTTAGTCTGATAAGCCCCGCCCTGCCACGCCCACATTTTTTGACGAATCAAAATCCGCGAACAAGTTTTGAGAAGGGTCACCCAAGGAACATTCCTGCCAAGTTTGGTAAAAACTGGCCCATTGATATAGGAGGAGAAGATGTTTAAAGAAATTGTGAACGGACGGACGGACAGACGGACGGACGACGGACAAAAAGCGACCACAATAGCTCACCTTGAGCACTTCGTGCTCAGGTGAGCTAATAAAATCCAATAAGTGATTAAGAAGCAGAAATGTTTTTAAAATTTTCTTAAAATTACACTGTTTCATATAGCGAAAAAAATCCTAGCCCACAACGGCCATGCTTTTCATCCGATCATGAAGGAATTTGGAAGAGATTCATGAAAGGAAAATTCCTGTGAAGTTCGATTGAAATTGGTCCTGTAGTTTTGGAGAAGAAGATTGTTTAATATTTTTTCGAAAATTCAATTTAATTAAATTTATTAAAATTAAAGTTCTTCGCAGAAATTGTTTTTTTAAGGAATTTAGAGGAGATAAATGTGTGAAGTTTGGTTAAAATTGGTCCAGTAGTTTTGGAAAAAAAGATTTTTCGAAAATTTAATTTAATTCAATTAATCAAAATTTAAGTTCTACATAGAATTCATTTTTTTTTAAAGAATTAAGAAGAGATCAATGAAAGGAATATTTCTGTAAAATTTGGTTGAAATTGATCCAGTAGTTTTGGAGAAGAAGAATTTTTAAAGATTTTTCGAAAATTTGATTTAATTAGATTAATTAAAATTTAAGTTCTACATAGAATTTATTTTTTGAAGGAATTAAGAAGAGATTAATGCAAGGAACATTTCTGTAAAGTTTGGTTGAAATTGGTTCAGTTGTTTTGGAGAAGAATTTTTTTTAAAGATTTTTCGAAAATTCAAATCAATTAAATTATTTAAAATTCAAGTTCTGCGCGGATTTTATTCTTTTAAAGGAATTTGGTAGAGATTCATGCAAGGAAGATTTCTGTGAAGTTTGGTTTTGGAGAAGAAGAAATTTTAAAGATTTTTTGAAAATTTAATTCAATTAAATTAATTAAAATTCAAGTTCTGCATAGATTTTATTCTTTTGAAGGAATTTGGTAGAGATTCATGCAAGGATGATTCGTGTGAAGTTTGGTTTAAATTGGTCCAGTAATTTGGAGAAGAAGAATTTTTAAAGATTTTTCGAAAATTTAAATCAATTAACATTATTAAAATTCAAGTTCTGCAAGGATTTTATTATTTTGAAGGAATTTTGTAAAGATTCATGCAAGGAAGATTTCTGTGAAGTTTTGTTGAAATTGGTCCAGTAGTTTTGGAGAAGAAGAATTTTAAAAGATTTTTCGAAAATTTAATTCAATTAAATTAATTAAAATTCAAGTTCTGCATAAATTTTTATTCTTTTGAAGGAATTTGGTAGAGATTCATGCAAGGATGATTCGTGTGAAGTTTGGTTGAAATTGGTCCAGTAGTTTTGGAGAAGAAGATGTTTAAAGAAAAAGTTTACGCACGCACGCACGGACGCACAGACGGACGGACGACGGACACAGGGCCATGACATAAGCCCCGCTGGCCTTCGGCCAGTGGAGCTAAAAACCTTGTACCTGCAGCTTGTTTTAAGCTGCAGTTACAAGGTATTCGTTGAAAAGCAGAGATATGCTCTAGCATAAAAATTCTCTGCCCTCTGTAACATCTATTTAAGGTATACATCCCATCATTAAAAACACCACTTTCTAGCCATACAAAATGCATCAAATTACACACACTTGTTAATACACTTCGCATCAGTTGATTCCCTGTGCCAAATTTCAAGATTATATTCAAATGCAAGGGAGGTAATTTTGAACATTTCAGTCAAATATTTTCATCAGTATGCATTAATTCAAAATTCTAAACCGTACAAAATGCTTATGTTTATATTTGGAATGGAAATGTAACACAGTTTAGGAATTACTGGCACTTTTCCTATTTCTCCCGCTAATGAGGGGTTGGATACATTTTAAAATTGTCTGCAACCCCTAAATATTGAGTCAGTCATATCATTTATCATGTGGGAAATGATTGAGGGAGATAACACATGTTTCACAAATTTTGTATCAATGAAAAATGGCCACAAAAATAATTTCCAAAGTGTCAGGAGCAATTAGTAAATAAAATATGTTTGTAAAACATAAATGCCCCCTCAATGGCCTACATTTGATGTAGGTCAAACTCCAAGGTCAAGGTCCAAGGTCATGGTCAAATGTGAAAGGTCTTGGTCGAGATGTCAAAGAGTAAAATATCAAGGCTGCATGTGTAAAAGGACATGAGATATAGGTCAGGTTAAAAATTAAGTGTGAAAATCAACAAAGGGCAATAACTCCAAAAATTTGATCGGCAGTTTACGGTTCTTGTGCACTGCACCTCTCCATAATGAGATCTATTTACCTGTACAGTTTCATGATTCTACCTTACATACTTTTTGAGTTATGCTCCGGACAAGAATCAAGTTTGAAAATCAAGAAAGGGCAATGACTCCAAAAATTCGATTGGCAGAGTTACCGTTCTTTTGCGCTGCTTCTCTCCATAATGAGATATATCCACCTGTAAAGTTTCATGATTCTACCTTACATACTTTTTGAGTTATGCTCCGGACAAGAATCAAGTTTGAAAATCAACCAAGGGCAATAACTTCAAAAACTTGATTGGCAGAGTAACGGTTCTTGTGCACTGACCTCTCCATAATGATGTCTATCCACCTATGAAGTTTCATGATTCTACCTTTAATACTTTTCAAGTTATGCTCTGGACAAGGTCTGGTCTACCAACCGACCGACCCACCAACACTTGCAAAACAATATACCAGGGTTGCCACTAGTCAGAAGAAATAAAATTCCCTGACATTTCCCTTACAAAATTGGAAAATTCCCTGACAGATTTCGTCGTGGTAAATGTGCGGCAACTCACAATATTTTGAGACAATTTCCAAAAGCAATGTTGAAATAATAAATTATATAGATCTAACACTGCATTTTATCTATTCAAAATTCCCTGACAATTCCCTGACATTTGCCTGTATTTTCAAATTTCCCTGATAGTTCACAAAATTCCCTGACAATTCCCTGACCTTGAAAAAACTTAAATTTCCCTGACTTTTCCCTGACGCGTAGCAACCCTGTATACCTCCAATTTCTTCAAAAGGGGGCATAATTATTTGATCCTGCAAAAACTTCACAGATATCCAAATGAAAGACATACTCATTAAAATTCTTAATTCGCATAACTGAAATACTTTGTCAAAGTTACTGCAAACCTTTCCTAGGCAAGTTCCGGTTTTGACCTCCCTAACATATTAGAAATAGTTTGGGAAATCAATGAATCATGGATGTTGATAAAATATGACAAGTGTAGAATATAGCACAGACAGAAGAAGAAAATACTGGGAATCAGCCTTTTCTTACTTTACCTAAATCACATACAACGTTTTACCCAAGCCTTTTTTCTATTGGGTAAATCTACATGCAACATTGTCTGAGAAAGGATTAATATTGATATTCAAGGTGTAAATCCGCTGTGAGTGTCCTCTCTTCATCTTTTTCACTCACTGTTTGGTAAAGCGTTAACCCATTACCAGAGCAAAATTTTGGACTGTTCCAATTTGAAAGGTGTTGCAGACAACAATTTTTCAGATGATGAAATTGAAATCTTTAAAATATTTCCAGTTTGGTTTAGAAAACATTGTGGAAAATGAAGAAATTGCTTGTCACAAGCATTTTTTTTCATTTTCCGCAATGTTTTCCAAAGCCTTTCTCTTGTGAAGAAGTCAAAAGGCAGCACTGTTTGGTAAGGGTTAAGGAGTAAATCCACTGTGTGTGTCATCTGTTACATCTGTTACATTTGTTTGACTTGTGTTGGCTGCTACTTGAGGACTTGGTGATCTTGTATTTCTGAACTTATTCATCAAGGCAAGGTACAGAGGCTCTTTTGGGGTGTTCAATCACTGTTTGGTAACTGCTTAAGGAGTAAATCCACTGTGAGTGTCATCTGTTACATTTGTTTGACTTGTGGTGGCTGCTACTTGAGGACTTGGTGATCTTGTATTTCTGAACTTATTCATCAAGGCAAGGTATAGAGGCTCTTTGGCGTGTTCACTCACTGTTTGGTAGAGAGTTAAGGAGTAAATCCACTGTGTGTGTCATCTGTTACATCTGTTACATTTGTTTGACTTGTGTTGGCTGCTACTTGAGGACTTGGTGATCTTGTGTTTCTGAACTTGTTCATCAAGGCAAGGTACAGAGGCTCTTTTGGGGTGTTCATCACGAGAGACTTCTTCGCATTTGATGGGGTGCCACCAGGGGACCTGGAAAAAACCAAGATAACTTAACCCTCTCCTAAACAAGACCTGGAATTGACATCCCTTACCAAAAAGGCTTTACCCATTACTGCACAAAGACACCTTTTGACTCCTTCTCAAGAAACAGTTTTGAAAAACACTGCGGGAAATGAAGAAATTGCTTGTGACAAGCAATTTCTTCATCATCCTCAATGTTTTCTGTCCCAAAATGGAAAGATTTTAAAATTTCATCAACTTGACATTGCTGTCTGCAATACCTTTCAAATTGGAACAGTAATGGGTAATGGGTTAAGAAAACATTGAGACAAAAGAAGAAAATGCTGATGATCAGCATTTTCTCCTTTTGTCTCATTATTTTCTATGCAATATTGTACACATATTGTACAATCTTTACTAACATCTGTTTTTATGGTCTTCATCAGATTTTCAATAAGACCACCCTAAAGTTTGGCGGTTTGGGAATGGGTTAATTCTGTCTGTTAGTTAACCCAATAGTCACTGTATGGTAGGTACGCAGTTGCCTCCCTTTACCGTACACAGACATGCATTCCAAGATGGCGGCAGGAAAAAGCACAGCACGGTAGGTGGTCGATTCACGAGACTATATCGTTTTTGTATCTGCATGTAGGACGCTGAAGTGACATTGTCCCAGTCACATACATGTTTGTCTTTCATTCGCTACATGTCGTCACCTGGACCAGTTCCTACATTTCATAAACTTTGGTGTCGAATCCAATGGCCACAACGACGAGCCATTTCAAGCGGGACTCGGCTCGATTTCGTTTGATTTCTAATGTTTTAACTTCATGATTTGCTAATTATTTGGCAGATTTGCAGAGTTTGAAGCACTGAATTTTGATATTTATCAACATGTTTGTTGAAATTGAGGTTTTTCTGGCCAAATTTTGATGTTGAACGTTTCGCTACTGTACATAGACATGCAAGGCATGAAAACAACACTGTACATAGAGATGCACAGTAAAAAGTGTACATAGAGATGCTCAAAATTCAAACCAAACACTGTACACAGAGATCATTAACAATATGTACATAGTCTCAACCGCATTCTCAAAAGAAAGAAACTTTCTTAACATAGGCAATTCAAAAGCTTTTGTTTTTAAATGATATAGTCCGGCAGATATTTTCCATGTTTTAGCTGAACCTTGCAGTGGAGTATAAAGTTTTTTACTTTGCTGATTCTTGAAGTAGACATCCTACTGTTAACCCATTACTGCACAGTGACGCCTTTCGACTCCCTTACAAGAAAATGCTTGGGAAAACATTATAGAAAATGAAGAAATTGCTTAAAACAAGCAATTTCTTCATTTTCCACAATGTTTTCTTGCCCAAAATATATTTTTCTTTTGAAAATTTCATCAACTTGAAATTGTTGTCTGTAAAAGCTGTCAAATAGGAAGTCCAAAATTTGTTGTCTGGTAATGGGTTAAAGATTCCGACGGGTGACATCGTGTCACCCTTTAGCATTTTGAGAAATTCAAGATGGCCGCCAAGATGGCCGAAATTACTGAAATAACCAATGTAAAGGTTTAGAAATAATATGAGAACTGACATATTTTAGGTAAAACATCTTTAATACACTTACTGTTGCTCTAGGAATGAAAACAATAAAGATAAAACATAATTCTACCATTTCAGTTGAATTTTTTGTGTAATTTACCTTACATTATGGGACAATTGCTTCATTTATTCACTTATCCACTATCATTTGGGCATAAGTCAGTCAAACGCAACAGTGCGTGGTCTTGTTATCAATTCATTCACTTTATTTTTGTTGAGAGCCAAATATGGGTTGTATGAATATATTTCAGTTGATAATTGTGTGTAACTTACGTTACATTATTGCATAATTGGCTTCATGTATTCATTGGAATACTAGCATTTGGCAATATGTCTTTTAAACACAACGGCAAATGGTTTGTCTATCAATATCTTTACTAGACACTTTTTTCAAAAGCAAATCCAAGTAATACATAATACATGTATTATGTAATTTATGTAACCTTAATATTAGCACACTACCTTCTTTTATTTACTTATCTTCTATTATGTGACCACAAATCTGCCATAAATCAATTAAAAACAGCAGTGAATAGTTTCCTTATCAATTGTTTTACTAGAAGATTATGCCAAAAGCAAAACAGCAGGTTGTATAAATGTATTATATAGGGTTAATTCACGTTTTTGAGGTCGTTAACATTCTCAGAGGCCCAAAAAATGCGTTATCGCCTGAGACCGGAGGTCGAAGGCGATAACCCATTTTGTGGGCCTCTGAGAATGTTAACGACCGAAAAAACGTGAATTGACGCTATTATTGCATAAAATATGAATAATTTGCAAAGAAATGTAATAAAATAAGACGAATAACTAAAAAACTTAGCCACATTTACACCGACAGATACCAGAGTTTTCCGGCATTCGACTCGACATATATCGAGTAAGTGCGATATCCACTAGACGGGCCGTTAGATTTTCATCGTGTAGCTATATAGTCAAGTTTCATCGCATTTTTACTGACATAATCTTCATTTGGGTTGGCGAAATCCTAACAATATTCGACTTAGTTTTCTTTTGGAAACATGCTCCGGATATCCTAACGTTCATTTCAGTGCGAGTAATAAATTAAAAGGTCGGAATTTCCAAGGTAGATCTCTTGACCGTTTGGTTCGTTTCAGACATCGATCGTTCATTTCAATAAAAACAAAGTTGTAAAGGAAAAATTGCAGTAACTAAAAGAAGAACTAGATGCCGAAGGGCAACATGTCGAGCCCGCTCATTTTGAAGAAAGAAGACCATACCTATGTCTACAGCTGTCATTACAATGGCGTTGTAAAAGTGGGGACAAAATAAGTTGGAATGATGGGGATCATGGTGAGACAGTTTATTGTTCACAAAATATTACATGTCTATGTATTTATAACGAGATACTAGAATGGATTAATTTGAGTATACATATGTGACCCGTCACGCTAAAAGGGACCTTATGCTAAGTCCATAGACCCGTCACGCTAAAAGGGACCTTATGCTAAGTCCATAAAACCAAATTACATTTGACCTCAAAGTTTGACCTTGACCTTTGAGCTTGGAATCTGGTTCTTGCACGCGACACTCCGCCTTACTGAGCTTGACATTTGTGCCAAGTTAAGGAATGGCCCGGACAAGCAAAAATCAACTCATTTTTTACATTTGACCTCAAAGTTTGACCTTGACCTTTCATCTTGGAATCTGGTTCTTGCACGCGACACTCCATCTTACTGAGCTTGACATTTGTGCCAAGTTATTTCTGAATCCCTCCATCCATGGTGAAGTTATGGCCCGGACAAGCAAAAATCATCTCATTTTTGACATTTGACCTCCAAGTTTGACCTTGACCTTTGAGCTTGGAATCTGGTTTTTGCACGCGACACTCCGCCTTACTGAGCTTGACATTTGTGCCAAGTTATTTCTGAATCCCTCCATCCATGGTGAAGTTATGGCCCGGACAAGCAAAAATCATCTCATTTTTGACATTTGACCTCCAAGTTTGACCTTGACCTTTGAGCTTGGAATCTGGTTCTTGCACGCGACACTCTGCCTTACTGAGCTTGACATTTGTGCCAAGTTATTTCTGAATCCCTCCATCCATGGTGAAGTTATGGCCCGGACAAGCAAAAATCATCTCATTTTTGACATTTGACCTCCAAGTTTGACCTTGACCTTTGAGCTTGGAATCTGGTTCTTGCATGCGACACTCTGCCTTACTGAGCTTGACATTTGTGCCAAGTTATTTCTGAATCCCTCCATCCATGGTGAAGTTATGGCCCGGACAAGCAAAAATCTTCTCATTTTTGACATTTGACCTCCAAGTTTGACCTTGACCTTTGAGCTTGGAATCTGGTTCTTGCACGCGACACTCCGCCTTACTGAGCTTGACATTTGTGCCAAGTTATTTCTGAATCCCTCCATCCATGGTGAAGTTATGGCCCGGACAAGCTCCATCCGGACGGACGCACGCACTAACGCACTAACGCACGCACTAACGCACGCACTAACGCACTAACGCACATACACCGAACCGCCATTGTGACAACTATGTCGAGCTCACCGCAAGCGGGCTCGACAACAAGAAACACATAGGCTTACCACCACATTTGACCTAGACCACAACCACTCAATTCTAATTTCTATCCTTCCATGTCCACGAAATACACTTTTAGTTTAAAATCTGTCAGCTGCCCGTTTGTTTACTTTTTGATTCCAAGAATTAAACCTACGTCACTATAATTATTACGTCATCAGTTATGGTTACACTGGGAGACCTAGTTTATTTATTGGGATGTAAACTGGAAATGGGGTCTTACAAGAATTTACATCGCGGAAAAGGGAAATGACAAAATTTCGGCTTTATTTTCAATTTTCTGAAGCACTCACAACAAATCCCCGATCGAGGATATTTGAGTGCAAAACTGGTCCGATATCGCACGTGAATCTGCCGATTAATGCACGATTTCTCTGGATATCCGCCCGCTTTCTGCTGGTTATACAATGCCAATAACAGACTGAAAACACACATTTTAGGCAATAATATAGCTTACGTTACCTTAATTATGCCCCCTTTCGAAGAAAATGGGGGTATATTGTTTTGCAAGTGTCGGTCGGTCGGTCGGTCGGAAGGTCGGTCGGAAGGTCGGTCGGTCGGTCGGAAGGTCGGTCGGTCGGTCGGTCCGTAGGTCGGTCGGTCTGTCCGTAGACCAAATCTTGTCCGGAGCATAACTCGAAAAGTATGTAAGGTAGAATCATGAAACTTCACAGGTGGATAGATCTCATTATGGAGAGGTGCAGTGCACAAGAACCGTAACTCTGCCAATCAAATTATTTGAGTTATTGCCCTTTGTTGATTTTATAACTTGATTCTTGTCCGGAGCATAACTCAAAAAGTATGTAAGGTAGAATCATGAAACTTCACAGGTGGATAGATCTCATTAAGGAGAGGTGCAGTGCACAAGAACCGTAACTCTGCCGATCAAATTTTTTGAGTTATTGCCCTTTGTTGATTTTATAACTTGATTATTGTCCGGAGCATAACTCAAAAAGTATGTAAGGTAGAATCATGAAACTTCACAGGTAAATAGATCTCATTATGGAGAGGTGCAGTGCACAAGAACTTTAACTCTGCCGATCAAATTTTTTGAGTTATTGCCCTTTGTTGATTTTATAACTTGATTCTTGTCCGGAGCATAACTCAAAAAGTATGTAAGGTAGAATCATGAAACTTTACAGGTAGATAGATCTCATTATGGAGAGGTGCAGTGCACAAGAACTGTAACTCTGCCGATCAAATTTTTGGAGTTATTGCCCTTTGTTGATTTTCAAACTTGATTCTTGTCCGGAGCATAACTCGAAAAGTATTAAAGGTAGAATCATGAAACTTCACAGGTGGATAGCTCTCATTATGAAGAGGTGCAGTGCACAAAAACTGTAACTCTGCTGATCATATTTTTGGGGTTATTTCCCTTTAATGATTTTCAGACTAGATTCTTGTCCGGAGCATAACTCAAAAAGTATGTAAGGTAGAATCATGAAACTTTACAGGTCGATAGATCTGATTATGGAGAGGTGCAGCGCACAAGAACCGTAACTCTGCTGATCAAAATTTTTGAGTTATTGCCCTTTGTTGATTTTATAACTTGATTCTTGTCCGGAGCACAACTCAAAAAGTATGTAAGGTAGAATCATGGAACTTTACAGGTGGATAGATCTCATTATGGAGAGGTGCAGTGCACAAGAACCATAACCTTGCAGATCAACTTTTTGGAGTTATTGCCCTTTGTTGATTTTTACACTTAATTCTTAACAATGCCTATATCTCATGTATTTTAACACATACAGCCTTGATATCTCACACATAGATACCTCCTATCAACATCATTCACAATTGACCATGATCTTGGACCTTGTGACCTTGACCTTGGAGTTTGACCTACTTTAAAAAAAAATAAACCGGGCATATATCTCATGACCTATTACACATACAGCCTTGATATTTCACACATGGACACCTCCTACCAAGACCTTTCACAATTGACCATGACCTTGGACCTTGTGACCTTGACATTGGAGTTTGACCTACTTTTTAAAAACTTTAACCTGGCTGATATATCATGTCCTTTTACACATACAGCCTTGATATTTGACACATGGAAACCTCCGACCAAGACCTATCACATATGACTATGACCTTGGATCTTGTGACCCTGACCTTGGAGTTTGACCTACTTTTAAAAAAAATAAACTGCGCCTATATCCCATGTGCTATTACACATGCAGCCTTGATATTTCACACATGGTCACTTCCAACCAAGACCTTTCACATTTGACAATGACCCTGGACCTTGTGACCTTGACCTTGGACTTTAACCTACTTTTATAAAAACTTTACCCTAGCTGATATATCATGTCCTTTTACACACACAGCCTTGATATTTGACACATGGACACCTACGACCAAGACCTTTCACATTTGACCATGACCTTGGACCTTGTGACCTTGACCTTGGTGTTTGACCTACTTTTATAATACATTAACCTGGCCTGTATTTAATGTCATTTTACACATACAGCATTGATATTTCACACATGGTCACTTCCAACCAAGACATTTCATTTTTGACCATGATCTTGGACCTTGACCTTGAAGTTTGACCTACTTTTAAAAAACTTAAACTAGGCCTATATCTCATGTCCTGTTACCTATACAGTCTCGATATTTTACACATGGACACCTCCTACCAAGACCTTTCACATTTGACCATGACCTTGAATATTGCAACCTTGACCTTGGAGTTTGACCTACTTTTAAAAAGACTTAAACCAGGCAGTGCTCCAGCTAGGTTTTGAAAAGGGCAGGGTGCCAAGTGCCCTGAAAGGGCACTTCGAGTCGCGAAGCGACGAGACGGGGGAGGGAGTAGGAGGGGGCACCCCCCCTCCCACCAGGGGGGTTTGGGGGGTCTCCCCCAAGAAAATTTTGAATTCTAGGGGCTTAAAGATGGGTTCTGGTGGGTTTTAAATAGGATTTTGGTATTCAAAAAGGGAATTTATTTCAACCCCTCTATATGTCTCGTCAGACAAGTGGCACCTAGAAGTATTCTTTTACGTCTGTTCATCTAGGGCCACCAGGGGGGTTTAGGGGGTCTCCCCCTAGAAAATTTTGAATTCTATTAAAGGCTTAACAATGGGCTCTGGTGGGTTTTGAATAGGATTTTAGTATTTACATAGGGAGACTATTTCAACCCCTCCTTGGGTCTCATCAGACAGGTGGTACCTAGAAGTATTCTTTTAGGCCTGTTTATTTAAGGCCGAAAAACGGCCGCATTCCTAATTCAAAAGACCCTTGTTTCGATTTAAGAAAAATCCTACAACAATGCTAAAAAATTCTTTCCAGACCCTTGAAATACTTTATTGGATAAACTCTCAACTGTCTTGATTTCTTGCTGTCCATGCTGTAAATTCTTTACAGAGTTTGTAAAAAATTTAGAGTCTGGAGGGCAGGATGTGATAAATTCCTTACACAGGCACGTAGGAAGCAATTACATATGGGGGGGGGGGGCTAAAGCCTTGGATTTTCCCAAAATTTTCAGTGTGAAATAAGGAAAATTCGGCATTTTTGACCAACTTTAGGAGGCTTAGCCCGCCCCCCCTCTGTTCCTACGGGCCTGTTACATTTAGTAATATTTTTTGTCTGCGGTTTCTTTCAATTTAGACCACTCAACATTTGTTGCTTCAATGTGGAAAGGGTGAAGAAAGCATGGGGAAGAGGGGAAATATATGAAATGCTCAATTTCTTCCTTGTATTCAATTTCTATTTCACTAATGCATAAATAGTTCTTCGTTTTTGAACATGGCTCTTGTGATATATACTCTTGCTTTGAATTTGGAAAATTTCTAATTTGGATCTCCTTTTTTCTGAAAAAAAAAATCATCTGGTAAAGGGTTAAATGGGATGTAGAAGTGTGTTTAATTGAAAGGGAGACTTTCCAATTCAGGTTTTCAGAGGTTAGGAGAATAACCAAAACAAAAATCAAATTGTCTTTTATTATTAACCAACAAATAGCCTATCATATTTTATTTCTGTGGGGAAAGGGAATAACAAATTGACTACATTCCAAGTAAAGGGTCACGCTCTATGCTAAGGAATGTAAACTATTGATTTTCTGGTACACATTTTTTGGTCATATATTCTCGAGTGGAAGACTACAATCAGTTACACAAATACTTCAGATTTGAGATATTTAATTGGTGATGGATAAATAATTGGACTAGAAATCGGTAGGTTAACTAGAATTTTAAAGCTTGATTTTATAGAAGTAATACGTCGGACATTTTGGCCAGTCAATGACTTGTCCGTGGCTCTCGCAAAGACTGTGAATTACAATTATGAAATAAGATCCATGAATTTAAGGTAAACTGCAAAACAAAATGGGACGAAACTGTCCGAGTGAAACGGCGATTTTCCAAAATGTAAAATATCTTATCGCAGCCTACAACTAATCTGAAATTTTCTCCGTGAAAGGTGACAAAGTTAATCATCATCCATACAATCTTGTTAATGACCATTCGTACGGATTAAGTCGCTAATCAGTGTTTGTTTATAGTTGAAAAATTGTTTTAAGGCACGCGCTAACTCTCATCAACAGATTATCGGAAAACTGCCCACTCGATAATGAATCACGCGTTGTGATTGGTCGGCTTGTCGATATTAGCCACGCCTTGCATTAATTTTGTTTGTAATAAGGTTGTAAACAGTTATCCCCCGAAATTACCCGCTAAACGCATCAGTGATCACAGCGAGTTTTCATTATCAATTAAGGGAGGCGACAATACACAAGATAATCGCTTATTGAGCGAGTAAGGGCAAAATTTACAATCAATTTATAGGGCAGGGCGCCGCATTTCGACGGCAGGGCAAGGCAGGGCGCCGCGCCCTTCTAAAAGGGCCTAGCTGGAGCACTGCCAGGTATATATATCATGTCCTTTTACACCTACAGCCTTGATATTTCACACATGGACACCTCCAACCAAGACCTTTCACATTTGACCATGACCTTGACCTTGGCATTTGGCCTACTTTTAAAAACTTTAACCTGGCCTATATTTCATTTTACTTTTACATATACAGCCTTGATATTTCACACATAGACACCTCCTACCAAGACCTTTCATATTTGACCATGACCTTGGACCTTGTTAACTTGACCTTGGACTTTGACCTACATAAAATGTAGGCCCTTGAGGGGGCATACATGTTTTACAAACATCTCTTGTTTCATTTACTGTTACATGTACTTGTTGTAGCCACTGATACACACACATTATGATTTATACAGAGCTGAGTAGTGAACTAAGTGCACACAATGATCAATCGTAAAAAGTAGGTCACAGCGATCTGGTTTTGGTACAATGATACACGACAAAGCTTTGGGTCATGGCGCATCTACACAACAAATTTGGCGTCCCTTACATTAAACAGAACATGAGCTATTGAGCTAAGAGTAACCAAAGTGAAAAGTGGATGATAACAACCTACTTTTGGTATGGGGCACACATCAAAATTGGTCTCTGTAGGTCAAATTGTGTACGAGATATGGAGCGGAACAGAAGCGGGCGGACCCGGCAACCTTACGCCCCGCCAATTGACCAAACGCCGGCTGTCAATCAAAACCATCGATAAACCCATGAACGATTAGGAAAATGCCACACACCCATTGTTTGTTTTAAATTCTTTGTTGGGCAGAGTATCTATCGATTGGCGTTTTGTCAATTAAGCCTTATACGTTTAACCCACCCTACATTTCTTAGAGTTATAACGTTTGCTTTCCATATAGTGTATTTCTGGCTTCCTATACAGTATTCAGTGTTACACAGCACACCTCCGCGGTGTGTGCTTTGTAACATCCCATTCTAGCCTTAGCACAACTGCATTTAGTAGAAAAACTAGGTCAATCTCTTCCACACTGACATTTTAAGATTTTGAAGAGCTAGACCTTCAATTTCGAGGTCAATCAGTGATACTAGTAGGCTACTTAATCTGTATTGTCACGTTGCATGCAGTGCTTAGTTGGTAGCATGTCAAAAGCTAGTATCATTCTCTCCATGTACAAGCATTTTAATACAATGATAAAAGGAATCACGCACAAAATTGGAAACATACTCTTTCACAAGATCAACTAGACGTGGGATCAAGGGATCAAGTGCTAGTACAAAGGGCTGTCCCCAAGCGAGTGTGTAGCTCTAGCTCCTGGAAATACCGATATCTCGAAAATGACAAAATGGCAGTGAGGAAGTGACGGACCATATTCTCCAACTAGATGTAGTTGTGCTATGCTAGAAAGGAATGTGCATTTCTTAGTAAATGCTATGTAACGATGAAAGGATAAAAAAAAAACTAGAAATACAAATACACAATAAAATCTATTGTTTTATATAGAACATGCATGCAAGTTTTGGCCCTTAGCAATGCACCAGGGGTTTTATACATGACCTTGACAGAGAAAAAATATATATCATCTTTTAATTGGCTTGGTTTTGTTCATTGCGGCTTAACCCCATTTTCAACTGCTATGGTCATATCTTGACGATTGCAGCGCCTAACCATGAACTCCTGTCGTTTCTCATACCAGTACTATCACAACTTCCTAACCAAGCCTCCAGATACTTGCCCACATAGGTTAACGATAACAAACCATTGGTGGGAGACATATTTTCTGAATGGATATTTGCCGTGACCGGGGATCGAACCCTGGACTAATGGAACAATGTAGAGAAGCGCCTTACAAATTATACACATCGTTTACAAAAATGTTACTTTTCATCAGCTGTTAGGAATTTATATCTAATCTTGTGCAATTATTTAGTTTCTTTGAGTCGTCAAGAAAATATGCTGGGGTATTATCGTATACCCTTTATCAGGCAATCGGGCAGTCTGCGAACGTTTCTGTTCCGCTCCATATCTCCTGCACTATTTTACCTAGAGAAACCAATTTGATATAAGACGCGCCATGACCAACAGAAGCAGTATGTACCAAAACGATGTCACTGTGACCTACTATTCACTTTGAGTCTAATTTACTTAGTTCGTTACCTCGTTACAATAATAACATCTATAAAATGGCCTGAAAAATATGAGAAACAAATCTGATAGTTGACATAGTCAAACAAGGACACAAACATGTCCCTGAATTGCTCCCACGTATTACAATGATCAAGTTACAAAACTTGTTTATTTCTGCATTAACGAGGCCAAGATAGTCTATCTTCGTAATTGCCAGGGAGGCATATGTAGTCCATTTTCTATCACAGTCTTATCTTTCATCAAAACATAATGTGAAACGGAACATTTCTTCACGTAAATTTCCAAAGACAATTGGCTTCAAAATGCGTCTATTGTCGTTTTACTATCATTGTCAATGTTAATTTACAAGTAGAAAAATACACAAAGTATGCATGGAATTTTTACAATATTATGAAAATTCCGTGCAAAGCAGCATCTATTTTCTTTCACATCAAATACATTTTGATTTTATCTGCAAAAGCCAACGTTCATATCTAATGACTTGGTAAGTATAAATAGCTCCTTACTAGTTACAAGTTAAGATAATAAGAAAACTAATACGCCAATTAATAATCGCATGGGTTAATGTGAAGTCTATGTTATGTGAGCAAATTAACTAAAGTTTAGAGGTCATTGTTATACCATAAATATGCTGAATGAATGAATAGTAATCACAAGGCAAGGCAACTTTCATGAAGAATTGCCCATTTTTTAGATATCCTATATCATTTAAAAACAAATGCTTTTGAATTGCCTATATTAAAAAAGTTTCTTTCTTTTGAGAATGAGGTTGAGACTATGTACATATTGTTAATGATCTCTGTGTACAGTGTTTAGTTTGAATTTTGAGCATCTCTATGTACACTTTTTACCGTACACCTCTATGTACAGTGTCGTTTTCATGCCTTGCATGTCTATGTACAGTAGCGAAACTTTCAACATCAAAATTTGGCCAGAAAAACCCAAATTTCATCAAACATGTTGATAAATATCGAAATTCAGTGCTTCAAACTCTGCAAATCTGCCAAATAATTAGCAAATCATGAAGTGAAAACGTTAGAAATCAAACGAATTCGCGCCGAGTCTCGCTTGAAATGGCTCGTCGTTGTGGCCATTGGATTCGACACCAAAGTTTATGAAATGTAGGAACTGGTCGAGGTGACGACATGTAGCGAATGAAAGACAAACATGTATGTGACTGGGACAACGTCACTTCAGCGTCCTACATGCAGATACACAAACGATAAAGTCTCGTGAATCGACCACCTACCGTGCTGTGCTGTTTCCTGTTGCCATCATGGAATGCATGTCTGTGTACGGTAAAGGGAGGCAACTGCGTACCTACCATACAGTGATAGTATTTCTTGAAAGGGTTGATTCAATAAGAATTTGCCAACAGATTCATAGCAGGTATAGATTTAATTATGGGATTCTCAGTGATTTCTGCCTTCATTTTTGGGCAGAGTCTCTTTTATTCATTCAAATAATACCTAGCACAAAACTTACATACATATAGCACACATACATATTTCTGAAATACAACAATACATTTTCTCCAAGTTGACCAACCAGTACATACAGCCTTTTAGTAATGAGCAACATTTATGTAAAGTTCTGTGATTCTGTTGTAGAGTTGCAACACAGAAACAAGATGTTTAAGGACAGACAAACATGATAAAACCAAGACTTACCCCTTCACTTTGTAGGTGGGGAACAAGTATAGAAAGACAAGCTTATTTTGCCTATCTTGCAAAAACAGACCATCTGTTAAGTGTGAAAATTATCAACCCTTGTCTGCTTGTGTTAGCAGTGCAGGCTGACTAGTGTTAAAACAGTTTATCTGAACAAATGAATGTGTTTCTACCAATGTCCAATTTCTATATGCTATACCTGGTTGACGTCTACTTGATGTGATCTGGTTTATTTTTTCATAGAATGGTTATACAGACCATACAGACATGGTGGTCACAATTTTGTTTGACAATTCACATTTGATATAAAAGTGTGTGTCTCACCTATTTTCATCAACACACTTGAGTCTTTTCCAGGGGTTAGAGGACAAGAGTTCATCATGCAGACTGGTCAGGGATGTGTCAAATGATGCAATCGACCTAAATGAACTGTAAAAGAGTAAAAGAGTTTGTGAAACACTAACACCCCCGGATAAGCCAATATTAAGTTTTTGGACAGACAGACAGACAGACTAACAGATGGACAACAGTAAAACAATATGCCCCCAATCTTTCGATATGTGGGCATAAAAAGTAAAAGCTTACTATCGTCATTTTCTAGTATAAATTTAGGGATTTAAAGTCTGTTTATCTAAAAGCAGACTTCACAAACCTAACACTTTAAGCCCATGATCATCGAGTTTCAAGTCTGCTATTAACACTCGGCACCTACAGCTAGCCACAGTAAATTGACTTTTTACTCTAATATGCACCCATTTATACACCTGGGTAAAGAGATGCAACATGAGGTAATATTTTTTTGCTCAGAAGATATTCAATAGGCAATAGTACTGGCAGGATTTTGACACAGGACCCTACAATCATAAAGCGTGTATCAGGGTTCTCCACAGCCCAATAAGCTGTATCGGCCCCACTACAGCTTCATGTAAATCAATGTAATGCCCCTACAGCTTCTTAATTACCCCTACAGCTTAATTTCTTCAAATGGTCACCAAATAGAGACATTTAGAGGTATTTCATGTCGAAAACAGATAACTAATGCATTCTTGTACATTAAAACGTAATACGAGGTATGTCCATAAAATACGTAGACAACCAAAGTTTTTCACCAAATAGTAGTTTTATCGATCCCAAAACACTATTAATTTAAAGGTCCATTTATTCTTAAATATTTCTGCTACATTTTATATTGTTTTCGAAAGTACGTACAAGCAAAACCGTCACCATAGCAACAGCATAACGCTACCACGGGGCACTTCAGACATTTGAAAATAAAAAGACATAAAACTAGTCTTTTGTCGCAAGTTTTTTTTGTAAAAAATACGCGGGAAATACACTCACCTCAGCAGTGATGTCATTTGACGTTTTACCGAAAGTTTTGAACGTCAACAACTTGCCAGGAGACGTTATAAGCAATAAACAACCGGCTACTATGACGGAAGAAAAACGCGCAGTTATTAAATTCTGTGTCGGTGCGAACATGACACCAACGGAAACATTCAATTTTATGCAGCGAGGTAAGGCTAACGTGTCCAGAGCGCTAGAGTTTAAATGGCACAGACGGTTTTCGGATGGACTGGAAGATATTTGTGACCAGACTAGACCGGGAAGACCTCGGCGAAGCGATCGAGATGTTGAGGAGGTGCGTCGAATCATTTCGGAGGACTTTGCAGTTTTTCCGGGATTAAAGGCGGATCTGAGAGGCAAACGTTTTGCCGACCTAGACGAACTAATGTACTTTGTTCGCTCCTCTGTAGGGTCATACAAGAAAGAGTGGTTCCGCGAAACGTATACCAAATGGGTGGACAGACATAGGAAGTGCGTGAACGCGGGTGTAGAGTACTTTGAAAAGTTGTAACGTCGACGTCGTAAACGACGTCAAAGTGCCCCGTGTATGTTTCTTTACTTGTTTGTTCCGTGTGTATATTTGTACTTGTTGCGTGTATTTTCATAAAATTTGGTACACATATTCATTTTAAAATTTTGCACACGCTGGTGTAAATTTTAAATAGATCATGCAATTATTTCTTATTATTCTGGACCTGTCTACGTATTTTATGGACACACCTCGTAATTCTGTATAAATAACATTATGGATAAAGAAGAAATTGCTCAAATTGAGCAATTTCTTCTTTTCCCATAATGTTTTTATTCACAATCATTTGCATGAACAAAATGCTTTTCAAGGTTTACCAATACTTATAATTTGCCACTACGGCTTCAAATTATTCTGCGGAGAACCCTGTGTATCCTACCACATGACCACAGCACCCCACCATACAGTATTTGTATTTTCTTGTATGATTTCAACATCCTCTATTGGCAATGTCTAAACTAAGGTTTGTTTGGCAACAGCCAAGTCTTCAATCACATTTCATGCAAGTGAAACTGATCACGGGTCAAAGGAATAAAAATGAGCCAGGATCTGGAAAAACGTCCCTATACACTTTTGAGCCCAACATTGTTCCAGATCAGCCTGCGTATACACGCAGTCTGACCAGGAACCATGTTGTTCTCCAATGGCTTTGCCATGATCTGTAGCAAACAGAAAAACATGAATCCAGGTCAGGCTGCAAGTACGCACAGCATGATCTTGAAACATGACTGCCTCAAATACTATAAGGGACGTTTTTCCAGATCCCCGCTCAATTAATAACTTACTCGTTTGCATCCACTGTCTTTGTGATGTTACTATCAGCAACCTGGAAAAATAGAGAAACTTAAAAGCGTTTGTTAAACTGTCAGTGGCCAACACAATGTTTGTTGTTGAAGTTTAAATGTATTTATTTCATACCGATTAGAAAACAATTTCTAACAAATTAAGATAATCCCTCTTCATTTTCCTTCCTGAAAACTGTATGAGACTATGAGTACTCACAGAGAATCTGTGGACTAAAGAAAATCCCAAGCTACCTTAGATTCAACTTTGAACCTCTTGGTTCAAAGGTCGGCTCTCTATCTCTGGACCATGGACACAACACAAGTGCATTTACACCTATCTCAAACAATGCTTGACTTTGGTGCATGTAGCATGGAAAGTTTCAATACAGTATTCTCTTTGAAAGTGATCCATGCTAGATATTACAGGCATCAGACAACATGGGGGCAGAAAGATTTGGCATAATTGTGTGGTGCATCGCATTATCGGGCCAAAGAGAAAGAAGTATTAGCGCTGGTACCATGTTTTTAAACTTTCTATTGACAACTAGTTTCAAATAAATGTTACTAGACATACACAAACTTGTGTCAAGACTAAATGAAACTGATTTTCATCGAACAGAAATGATCTATTTACAATTCATACATTTCTTGAATATAATGTTTACCTGATTAGATGTTTAACACACTGTCATGGGACCAATTTAATAATTTGCACCCTGGTAAGTTTCAGTGTTGAATCTAGCTTGGCCTTCAAGGGGGCCCGATGGGCCCACAGCTTTTGGTCGAGGGGGTCATCCAACACAATTGCTTAGACCAATTATTGAATAAGTAAATGTTATGTGAATAAACAATTTATTATATGGTAATAAGCCTTTTAGACAAGTTTAGACATTATTTGCATGTTTTCATTCAGAAAAGACTTTAGGATTTTTTTATCTAAGTTAGTCATTTGGGCCCAGACTCCCTTCTGAAGGGGGGGGGCATTTTGGATCGTAGGGGGTCAATTTGGCCATGCCCCCCTCTAGATTGAACACTGAAGTTTAAAGTTATTGCTAAAATTAATACACATTTGGTCTTTTGTAATAACTTCGAGTCCAAATTATTGTTGTTTGGACAAAGTTATGTAACCATACTCATCATATTGCATGGTATGTTTGTAAATCCCATAACCACTGGTGGTGAACTAAAACAATTTTTGCTACAACAAGTTATAGATATTTTGAGTTTATAGACTTTTTTCCTAATGACAATGAACTTGTTCTAAAAACAGACCAGGTTTACTGCTTTTTATTGACAAATTGTCAATGTTTTTATAAAATCTCGTAACTACGGCTTTGATAAAGCCGTAGTTACGATATTTTAAAACAACATCGACCGAATACATTGATCGCGAAAAAACGTCCCTCGCTTTGGCCGAGTTCACCACCAGTGATAACTAAATAAGCTGTAGTTACTGTATTTTCAAATGTAGCCAATGATATTCACCTTTGTTCTATTCAGCCTTTCATCAATAGGTTTAAATGGTCGTCTGGGTGTGACACTGTACTTGCCCGGTGTTTTACCCTGTGTTGTTGGCAGTGGTGGTGGGGGTGGGGGAGGCGGGCCCATGTTTGTTGATACTGGAGGGAGAGGGGGTGCAGGGGGAATACCCTTCACACCCTGACTCGTGGAAGAGTCCACCTTCTTGGCTCGCTTTTCCTCAAGTCGCTTTGATACTCGTTTACCTTTACTCTCTGTAGGAAATAAATAATAACAAGATTTGTTTGTGAAACACAAATACAATGTACTTCGAAATCTTATGATAAGTTTCTGTTAAGTTTTTTTCGTGTGAAGTTCAGACAGAAAGACTGAAAGACAATGTCAAAGCAATATGCCCCTAATCCTTAAATTCAGAGGCATAAAAATCAGATGTTTTCGAAGCTTTTCTATTACAGATGCCAATAACAGATAGGAGACTAGGCTCCCAAACTAGCACCTTCACGGTGCTCTGTGTTATCAGTCCCACATCTCAATCAGTTTCAGTCAAATGGAGCCTAGTCCAGGGACTAATAACATGTTTGGGAAAGGATTGAGTTATTTGAGACAAACATGAAGCCAGATCAGACTGTAGGAAAGTACAGTCTGGTCATGATCCATACAATTGTCTTACTGTCTACACAAGTTATGATGTCCCTAGAAATGATCAACAAGGAACTTAAATCTTTCCCAAATGACAAAATTTCAGGGCGGTCCAATTTTAAAGTTGCTGCAGACGACATAAAATATGTTGAAGAAGAAAGGATTTGTGTATAATATAGCTAAGAAAATATTGAAGCGAAAGGAGAAACTGCTGGTTATCAGCAGTTTCTTCTTTTGTTGCAATATTTTCCCAAGCCGTTTCTATAAGGGATGTTAAAACCAGGTCTTGTTTGGGAAAGGGTTTATCAGACTGTGCATAGGCACAGGCTGAAATTATTAAACGGTTGTCTCAAATTCAAAGTGCATTTATTCCAGATCCAAGTCCAGAGACAAATGTCTGGAAAGTAAACATAGTTGCCTTCTTTGAACTTTTTATTTCATTTATCTTTCAACAAAATATCTCACTTTACAAGTGTCAAGAGACTTTTTAAACCTTTCCGAATGACAACATTCTACTCTTGTCCAATTTTTCAAAGCTTTTTTCAATATGGGAAATCAAAACTAAGTCTAAACCCATTACCAAACAGCAAAATTTGAGGTTGATCCAAATTCAAAGATGTTGCAATCGACAATTAAAACTGAATGAAAATTTACTATATTTGGCCTTTCTGTGTAGAATATATTGTGGAAAATGTTCTAAGAAATATCAAAATTATTTTCGTAAAGACTTTTACTCACCAAGTGAGTAATCAAAAGCTTTCAACATGTTATGTTTCATCTCTTTCAACCGTTTTTCTCTCTCCTTTGTTGTGACCTGTAGTAAAGGGCTGTTGGTGCCATGTATTACATCCATAACTTTCACCTAGACAGAGAAAATATCAAAAGCGTCAAGTCAGAGCTCCAGATAAGATGCGTATTTGCGTAAAATACACATTGGATTGGTCTAAATACGCATAAACTTTTATAAAGATGCGTACAGATACGCATTCAAAATAAGGAAAACGCATTTGATAATTGTCACTTTGTGTATCAAGATCAAAGAACGTCGGGGAAAAACATACACTAGGAAATTCCAACGATTAACACAAAAATAGGTTACGAAAGTCAGCTTTCCGATATCTATTTCCGACTTAATCAGCCAATCAAAACCTGGAAATATTGGGGAATACCAATTACGTCACCAGCCGAGCGACAATCGGCTATTCCTTAGATCTATCGAATGATGTCGGGTGTAGAAATTTCAATCAGTCAGTTATCTCCGTGAAAGTACAGACCATTGCATCAATCCGTAAATCGGAAACGGCGACTCGAATGTGTTTGTTTTCTTTTTTAATCGGCAAACGAGTAAATCCACTCCTGAGCAGATCGTAAAGGCGATTTTGACCAATATTACTTCTGAAGTGGTCCTACAGGCAAAGATAGCATATGATGGTAATCTTGTTCAGAAAATTACAACTCGATGACGATGGTCGAACCCGAAAATGAAAATGGGTCGATCGTTCCAGTCGGGTGCTCCTGTTTATTTTAGTCCTTTCTCGAACAAGAAAGTAAATACGCTTTGCCTCAAAAATTATCTAGAAATACGCATCGGAAAAAATCCTGGGGGGTAAATACTCCTTGCCTCAAAAAATTATCTGGAGCTCTGCAAGTGGTAAACAAGATGTGTTTGTGAAACACAAATGCCCCCGCAATGGCCATTTTTCTAAAATGTTAAGTTTTCGTGGAGTAAAGGGTTATTATGGGTTAATGGATGACCTTGAGGAAGGTCAAATTGCATGGAACAGATAGATATCATTGAAAGAAAGTTGCATACTAAGCTTGAGCTTTGTATGTCAAATACTTTTAGAGAAACTCAAAAGGCAAAGGTTAAGTTTTCTGAGTAAAAGGTTAAGTTTTCGTAGAGTAAAGGGTTGATAAGGGTTAACGGGTGACCTTGAGGAAGGTCAAATTGCATGAAACAGATAGATATCATTGAAAAGAAGTTGTATACCAAATTTGAGCTTTGTATGTCAAATACTTTTGGAGAAAAGTCAAAGATTAAGTTTTCGGAGTAAATGGTTAAGTTTTCGTAGAGTAAAGGGTTGATAAGGGTTAACAGATGACCTTGAGGAAGGTCAAATTGCATGGAACAGATAGCCATCATTGAAAGGAAGTTGCATACCAGATTTGACCTTTGTATGTCAAATAGCTTTGGAGAAAAGGAAAAGGTTAAGTTTTCGGACAGACAGACGGACAGACAGACAGACAGACATACAGACGGACGGACAGACAGACAGACAGACGGACATGAGTAAAACAATATGCCCCCGATCTCTCGATACGGGGGCATAAAAACATGATATGGTATTCTAATTCCATGTTTACCTTTAAAATTACACAATAGTCCATCTGATTGGCGAGGACATATGTCTCGTCCAATTAGATGGATTGTAATGTAATTTGGATTAAGAAAATTAATTTAGAAGCCTTGGTGAATATCGTCCCTGTAGTAAAAGGCTGTTGGTACCATGTTTCACATCTATAATTCCCACCTAGACAGGGAATAATTCAAATGTGTCGAGTGGTGAAAAATATAGCTCATCAACAGAGATTTGAACCCAGAGAATAGACATGTTGAGATCCAGACATTTTTGAAAGGGGGTGGGCGTGTCTAGCAAAAATTATTTTGATAAACCTTTTTTTACAAATTTAAGAGGGGGCCTAAGCCCCCAGGCTCCACCCCTGGGTCTGCCCATGAAAGGGATTACTATTCTTTCACACTAACCATTGGACTACCAAATCAAATGACTGACATAGCTTTTTGAATGTAATATTGCTGCTTATTAGTAAGTACTGGTATTTTTTTTCTTTCTGTTCTATAAGGCACACATTTTCTTCTATCGATATCAACTATTTTGACGTCTAAACCTCCTTTATAATTGGACTAGCCTAGAGTTTTGTCATTTTGGAAGGTGTTTACCATCATTGATGATATCACTCAATACAGAACAAGGTAGAAACTTCACAAACAAGAGATGTTTGTAAAACATATATGCCCCCTCAAGGGCCTACATTTGATGTAGGTCAAAGTCCAAGGTCAAGTTAACAAGGTCCAAGGTCATGGTCAAATATGAAAGGTCTTGGTAGGAGGTGTCTATGTGTGAAATATTAAAGCTGTATATGTAAAAGTAAAATGAAACATAGGCCAGTTAAAGTTTTTAAAAGTAGGCCAAATGCCAAGGTCAAGGTCATGGTCAAATGTGAAAGGTCTTGGTTGGAGGTGTCCATGTGTGAAATATCAAGGCTGTAGGTGTAAAAGGACATGATATATATGCTTGGTTTCAGTCTTTTTAAAAGTAGGTCAAACTCCAAGGTAAAGGTTGCAATATTCAAGGTCATGGTCAAATGTGAAAGGTCTTGGTAGGAGGTGTCTATGTGTGAAATATCAAGGCTGTATGTGTAATAGGACATAAGATAAAGGCTAGGTTAGATATTTCTAAAAGTAGGTCAAACTCCAAGGTCAAGGTCCAAGGTCATGGTCAAAGTGAAATATCTTGGTTGGAAGTGACCATGTGTGAAATATCAAGGCTGTATATGTAAAATGACATGAAATATAGGCCAGGTTAATGTATTATAAAAGTAGGTCAAACACCAAGGTCAAGGTCACAAGGTCCAAGGTCATGGTCAAATGTGAAAGGTCTTGGTCGTAGGTGTCCATGTGTCAAATATCAAGGCTGTATGTGTAAAAGGACATGATATATCAGGTAGGTTAAAGTTCTTTTTAAAGTAGGTCAAAGTCCAAGGTCAAGGTCACAAGGTCCAAGGTCATGGTCAAATGTGAAACGTCTTGGTAAGATGTGTCCATGTGTGAAATACCAAGGCTGTATGTGTAATAGCACATAAGATATAGGCCCAGTTTATTTTTTTTAAAAGTAGGTCAAACTCCAAGGTCAAGGCCACATGGTCCAAGGTCATAGTCGTATGTGATAGGTCTAAGTCGGAGGTTTCCATTTGTCAAATATCAAGGCTGTATGTGTAAATGGACATGATATATCGGCCAGGTTAAAGTTTTTTTTAAAAGTAGGTCAAACTCCAAGGTCAAGGTCACAAAGTCCAAGGTCATGGTCAATTGTGAAAGGTCTTGGTAAGATGTGTCCATGTGTGAAATATCAAGGCTGTATTTGTAAAAGGTCATGAGATATATGCCGGGTTTAATTTTTTTTAAAGTAGGTCAAACTCCAAGGTCAAGGTCACAAGGTCCAAGGTCATGGTTAAATGTGAACGATGTTGATAGGAGGTATCTATGTGTGAGATATCAAGGCTGTATGTGTAAAAGGACACGAGATATAGGCAAGGTTAAGAATTAAGTGTAAAAATCAACAAAGGGCAATAACTCCAAGAATTTGATTGGCAGAGTTACGGTTCTTGTGCACTGCACCTCTCCATAATGAAATCTATTCACCTGTAAAGTTTCATGATTCTACCTTACATATTTTTTGAGTTGTGCTCCGGACAAGAATCAAGTTATAAAATCAACAAAGGGCAATAACTCACAAAAGTTGATCAGCAGAGTTACGGTTCTTGTGCACTGCACCTCTCCATAATGAGATCTATCCACCTGTAAAGTTTCATAATTCTACCTTACATACTTTTTGAGTTATGCACCGGACAATAATCAAGTTTGAAAATCAACAAAGGGCAATAACCCAAAAGATATGATCAGCAGAGTTACGGTTCTTGTGCACTGCACCTCTCCATAATGAGATCTATCCACCTGTAAAGTTTCATTATTCTACCTAACATAGTTTTTGAGTTATGCTCCGGACAAGAATCAAGTTATAAAATCAACAAAGGGCAATAACTCAAAAAATTTGATCAGCAGAGTTACGGTTCTTGTGCACTGCACCTCTCCATAATGAGATCTATCCACCTGTAAAGTTTCATGATTGTACCTTACATACTTTTTGAGTTATGCTCCGGACAAGAATCAAGTTATAAAATCAACAAAGGGCAATAACTCAAAAAAAATGAACGGCAGAGTTACGGTTCTTGTGCACTGCACCTCTCCATAATGAGATCTATCCACCTATGAAGTTTCATGACTCTACCTTGAATACTTTTTGAGTTATGCTCCGGACAAGGTTTGGTCTACGGACCGACCGACCGACCGACCGACCGACCGACCTTCCGACCGACCGACCGACCGACACTTGCAAAACAATATACCCCCATTTTCTTCGAAAGGGGGCATAACAACATAAATGATTGGTTGGTTTGTTGATTGATTGATTAATTGATTGGGAGATTTATGTCAAACTCAACAACAAAGGTCATAATTGTTATGTACCAAATCTGCCTCTATAGTTAACAAGTTATACAATTTGGACACAATAAGAGTCCCATTATTCCAAATAGTGAGGACATAATTCTACCTTTATGAATGACATCACTCCACCATTTTCGAGATCCTGCCTTTTCCTCTTCTGCAACATATCACTGAACTCATCTGGATGTGTGTCTAAATATGTCATCAAATCCTGAAATAGAAATGAGCTAGGATCATGTCACAAGTAAGATAACAAGAGTTGTCTGCAGACAACTACTCTTGTCCACGGACAACTTAGCTCACCTATACCGGAGTTTGTCACAAAAAGAGCTTAACTCCAAGGTTAACGACATAAGGTCAAAGGCCATGGTCCCAAATGAAAAGCCTTGGCAAGAGGCATGTTTGTATAAAATATAAAGGCTAATAGTGCCAAAGATATAGGCCAGGTCAAAGTTTTTTTTTTCAAAAGTAGGTCAAACTCGAAGGTCAAGGTCATTAGGTAAAAGGTCATGGTCCCAAATGAAAGGTCTTGGCAGGAAGTATCCATGCCTGAAATATCAAGGCTCTGTATATCTAATAGTGCCTGAGATATATAGTCATATGCATCAGCTTTCAAAGTTGAACCCTCCAATGTTTTACTGATAAAGAAGTAACTGTGGTTTTGACATCCCTGATAGAGAAGATTTTGAATACTAGCATTGTGGCAAAAGAAGACAAGAGCCGTCACAGACGGATTATGCTCCCCGAATAAGTGTTTGTCACAAAATAAAAACTATCATATATTAAGCCCCCTTTTCCCATGACAGCTTTTTTGTACACACATTATTTATAGAATATGGTCTAGAACATCCTATTTATTACATGAGCACACAATTTCATAAAATTCTGCCCATTAGATGAAGAGAAATAAGAGAAAAACTAATTTTTACACTAAGGCCCCATTTTCCATGACGCAGCCTTAAATTTACAAACAGAGAAAACGGTCTCTAGGTATTGACCCAGGGAGTTCACATGTGAAGTTTCATTGAATTTGGTCCAAGGGTTGCTGAGATATGGCTGTGGACCCCCCCCCCCCCCCCCCCCCCCCCGAAATTTTTTCGGGGAGCATAAAAATGATGGTAACCAACATTTTCTCCTTTTGTCACAATATTTTTTACTTTGACATACATATTATTTTTCTACTTTTGATATCATCAATTTTGTCGTCTGCAGTCGGTTACAAATTCAATCACTTTATCATTTTGTCTGCTGGGAAAGGATTTAACTTAGTTGTTAAACCATTACCAAATGACAATGAAATTTAAAATTTTCTGGTCTTTTTTTGTGGAAAACATTGTGAAATGAAGAAACTGTGTGTTACAAGCAGTTTCTTCATTTTCCCCAAAGTTTTCCAACAAGTTTTTCTTGATGGGCATCTAAAAACATCAATGTGTGATAATGGGTTTATACCCTTTCCATATTGCAAAAAATTGGACTGGTTCAGTTTAGAGCTGGGACGAGTACTCGAGTACCCGGGTATCGGGTCGGGTAACACCAGTACCCGGGTAATAAATCATTACCCGGTACCCGGTTTCGCACATTGACTAGTTAAAGTAAAACATATTTTTAAAATATTTAAGCGTTTTTAGCTGTGGTTCAACATTTCACTCGATTAGGACACTTTAATAGAGGTGAAAAAATGATAGAAAATATAGACTGGAGTAGCATTTCGTTCTTTAAAGGGACATTTCATTCCAATTTCAATTTTTTAAAGTATGTCTTGATGCCAAGATTGGTTATTCTTATGAGTATAAGTACTATTAGTTTTTTGAAGTTGTTGCCAATAAGCGAGAAAAACGCATTTAAAGTTGAGACATAATCGATAAATTGCATATAAATCCGAACTGTTGTCCACAACAATTTGTTCAATTTTAACACAAAAATATAAATTTCTCGTAAACGGCGCAATATTTTGGCTTGAAATTTTCAGAATTTTCATAAGGAAATATGCTCTTTCAGATAAAAATAAAAGTAAAATTTATGACAAAAAATTCTGAAATGTCACTTTAAGCAACCCTAATATTTAGCAAGTGTCATGAACTTGAACTATAAATTCACGTTAAGGGACCGAAATCTCTTTATTCCAGCTTGTTCAAGCTATAGCTGCGAGGTATTTACATTTTACCCATGTTTTTCTTTTTGTAAGATGTGTGTCTGCGAAAGTTTGGCCAGTCTTTTTTTTTTTTTTTTTTTTTTTTTTGGTCGCAGAATAGTAACAAAACATCTACGTTTTTCAAATATTGCATGAATTTAGTCTTCTCTTTGTCTTACAGAAGACTTTAAGAATTGCCAAACTTCGCTTTTTGTAGAAGACTTAGACGAAGCGTGGTTGTTTGAAGTATGCTTAGCAAACAAGTGCCAGAATGACCATAATAGCATTGGTGTATTTTTAATCATCGGGTACTCGAGTACCCGCGGGTAATACGACAACGGGTACCCGGGTACAAAATTTCTACCCGTCCCAGCTCTAGTTCAGTTTGAAAGCTGCTGCAGACAACAAAATTTATATTGATAAAGATGGACTTTTTGTACAATACTTATAACATGCAGAGGTCCCATTCACGCACATATGTGCGTAATTCACGCACAGCAAAGAAAATTCACGCACACAAATTCTGGGTAAAGGGTGCATGCACGCACGGAATTCATACAAAGGAAATTGCTTTAAGACATATCTTTCATGAGATTCTCTGTTTGTCAGGAAAAAATATTTCTAAGTCAGTGAAAATACATTTCGCTGGTTAAAACTGGTCAAGTAAGGATGTATTGCCCCTTGAAATAGGATAAAATCGTATAACTTTATTGCTAAAGCCATTCAGAATGTAAATTTCATGATGAGTAATTATTATGAACACCCTGTTTTCAAAGACACTCGCTAATTGGCTTAAATAAACCAATCAACAGGCATATTTCAAAGGTTTTTTTGATAATTATGTCAAAAACCATGCTGTCTGCTTTCTGTACAGTAGACATCATCCTGGGGCATCTTTGTACAAAAGCGATCCTCTTTAGTCATCGTTAGGGCATCCTGTGGGATATTTGTAAATAATGCATGTCATATTTTTAACACGTGGCTCTGAGAGGGGTAGCGGCGGCCAGCTCATCACCTTATTTTTAAACATTTATTTTTAGCACTTTTTTAAACCACAGGGTGCAATCGGGGGGTGGGTGCAGGAATGCTCTAAGGTCATATTATGGCATATGAACTTAGAGTGTTTCTGTATCCACTCTCCGATAGAAATGCATGAAGAAAGTATAGTAAAGCGTCATCATAGTTAATTTAGTCTTATCGAAGTAGAAACAATTGTATATATTAGCACACAACTATGGCTGCTCGGCATATGGACTAGTCCGAACGCCGAGGGTAAACCGGACCCCTCCCCCGCCTGACCACCTGGCGTAAAAAGGACCCGGATTAACCCGGGGGGATAGCTGGGCAGGATTGGGGGAGGGGGACACAGAAGAAGAAGGGTTCTGTAGACATAATTGAAACAAAAATGTAAAACGAATGAGTGTTTTTCCAAGTAATTAGCAAAACAGCAACTAAAACATAGATGGGAATGACAACTTGTGTTAATGAGGTTCGCTGATTGAGTTTAGATGCAAGTTCAAATAGGTAAACTGGTTTGAGAAATGCTATTTCTGTTCATGTTCACAAAACTCTGAACTGTCACTCGCCTTTACTTTAGAAAAACTCTAATTCCACAGTCACCTTTTTGAAAAAAAAAAATTTTTATTGTTAAAGTATTTAAGTGCACCCCCAGTTTTCATAT